>QLSR01000151.1:490816-510615 GCA_031780015.1 Citrullus colocynthis
ATCTGTTTTTTTACCAATATTTTAATAAATCAGGCCAAACTTTGAAAATAATCGTTTTAAAAAAGTTAGTAATTTTATTTTTAAAATTTAACTAAAAATTCAACTCTTTATAAAGAAGATGTAAACCATCATAACAAAGTGAGAGAAAATAAATTTTATTTTAAAAAAAAATCAAATAGTAACAAAATGAGCTTAAAATAACAATTAATTTAAAAAGTTCAATTGAATGAGGAGAGGTAGGAATCTTAACCTGATATAACCTTTATTAGAAATATATTTATCACAATTATAGAATAATGTTGATGGGTTTGAAATTTTATTAGGATATGCTTTGGAAAATTTCCTTGAGTTTCAACTTTTTTTTTTTTAAACGTGAAAAACTAAAAAAATAAGTAAATCTAGCTTAATTTTTTAAATAACACGAATTATAAAGCAAAACCACTATTAAATCTAATCTAAGTAGTCTTCTATTTTGTCCTCAAACTTCAATTTTAATCTTTGAATTCCACACATATTTAGCTTAAATCTAATGTTGACACGATAATTTTGAAGTAGTATAAAGAACGTTTCATCACATTTTTAATAAGTTGATATAGGATATTTAATTACATTAAAAAAGAAAGAAACTTTACTTAAAGTTTGAAAATGAGAAAAAAAGTTTCAAAAAATGAGAAAAAAAGTTTCAAGTAGAGAGATCTTAAGAGTAAAATTAAAGGGTACAAAAGAGAAAGTAAGTTAAATTCCATCTTTCTAAATAATGAATGTGATAGAGAAATCCACTAGTAATTAATTAATATGTATTTTTTTTTTTAAGTCGGAGATTCAAATTTACAAACACGATAAATTTAATTCTAATAGAATATTTGTAAGGCGGGTGTGTCTGTGTTGAACATATTCAATTGAATTTCTGAGTTATGAGTCTTATTATCGAAAAAGTTTCAAACCAAAGAACCAAACATTAAGGGAGAAAAAAAAAAAAAAAAAACAACTCCCTTTTTGTGGACACAATTTCAAACTAGGGTTTCACCTGCTTGATTTGATCAATTAAATTAGATTATTTGAATGTTTCTTTTCTAAGTCCACCAAACAAAAGACCTCTAAGATGAATATTCATCAAACTGTGGTGCTGTTTTCCCACCAAACATCATGGACATTTAAACTCCATGTTGATGTGTACTTTTCTTCAAAATCAAATCGAATTAATAAAAATTCCAAGAATCCATACCAGGGAATGTCTTTTCAATTTTCTTGCTGCAAAAAAAAAAAAAAAAAAAAAAAAAAAATTTTTGGAAGTAAATTAAATTTTAAAAAAATTATAAAAAAATAAAAAAAAAAAATTTAAAAAAAAAAAAAAAATAATAAAAAAAATATATAAAAAATTAAAAAAAAAAAAAAAAAAAAAAAAAAAATTTTTGGAAGTAAATTAAATTTTAAAAAAATTATAAAAAAATAAAAAAAAAAAATTTAAAAAAAAAAAAAAAATAATAAAAAAAATATATAAAAAATTAAAAAAAAAAAAAAAAAAAAAAAAAAAATTTTTGGAAGTAAATTAAATTTTAAAAAAATTATAAAAAAATAAAAAAAAAAAATTTAAAAAAAAAAAAAAAATAATAAAAAAAATATATAAAAAATTAAAAAAAAAAAAAAAAAAAAAAAAAAAATTTTTGGAAGTAAATTAAATTTTAAAAAAATTATAAAAAAATAAAAAAAAAAAATTTAAAAAAAAAAAAAAAATAATAAAAAAAATATATAAAAAATTAAAAAAAAAAAAAAAAAAAAAAAAAAAATTTTTGGAAGTAAATTAAATTTTAAAAAAATTATAAAAAAATAAAAAAAAAAAATTTAAAAAAAAAAAAAAAATAATAAAAAAAATATATAAAAAATTAAAAAAAAAAAAAAAAAAAAAAAAAAAATTTTTGGAAGTAAATTAAATTTTAAAAAAATTATAAAAAAATAAAAAAAAAAAATTTAAAAAAAAAAAAAAAATAATAAAAAAAATATATAAAAAATTAAAAAAAAAAAAAAAAAAAAAAAAAAAATTTTTGGAAGTAAATTAAATTTTAAAAAAATTATAAAAAAATAAAAAAAAAAAATTTAAAAAAAAAAAAAAAATAATAAAAAAAATATATAAAAAATTAAAAAAAAAAAAAAAAAAAAAAAAAAAATTTTTGGAAGTAAATTAAATTTTAAAAAAATTATAAAAAAATAAAAAAAAAAAATTTAAAAAAAAAAAAAAAATAATAAAAAAAATATATAAAAAATTAAAAAAAAAAAAAAAAAAAAAAAAAAAATTTTTGGAAGTAAATTAAATTTTAAAAAAATTATAAAAAAATAAAAAAAAAAAATTTAAAAAAAAAAAAAAAATAATAAAAAAAATATATAAAAAATTAAAAAAAAAAAAAAAAAAAAAAAAAAAATTTTTGGAAGTAAATTAAATTTTAAAAAAATTATAAAAAAATAAAAAAAAAAAATTTAAAAAAAAAAAAAAAATAATAAAAAAAATATATAAAAAATTAAAAAAAAAAAAAAAAAAAAAAAAAAAATTTTTGGAAGTAAATTAAATTTTAAAAAAATTATAAAAAAATAAAAAAAAAAAATTTAAAAAAAAAAAAAAAATAATAAAAAAAATATATAAAAAATTAAAAAAAAAAAAAAAAAAAAAAAAAAAATTTTTGGAAGTAAATTAAATTTTAAAAAAATTATAAAAAAATAAAAAAAAAAAATTTAAAAAAAAAAAAAAAATAATAAAAAAAATATATAAAAAATTAAAAAAAAAAAAAAAAAAAAAAAAAAAATTTTTGGAAGTAAATTAAATTTTAAAAAAATTATAAAAAAATAAAAAAAAAAAATTTAAAAAAAAAAAAAAAATAATAAAAAAAATATATAAAAAATTAAAAAAAAAAAAAAAAAAAAAAAAAAAATTTTTGGAAGTAAATTAAATTTTAAAAAAATTATAAAAAAATAAAAAAAAAAAATTTAAAAAAAAAAAAAAAATAATAAAAAAAATATATAAAAAATTAAAAAAAAAAAAAAAAAAAAAAAAAAAATTTTTGGAAGTAAATTAAATTTTAAAAAAATTATAAAAAAATAAAAAAAAAAAATTTAAAAAAAAAAAAAAAATAATAAAAAAAATATATAAAAAATTAAAAAAAAAAAAAAAAAAAAAAAAAAAATTTTTGGAAGTAAATTAAATTTTAAAAAAATTATAAAAAAATAAAAAAAAAAAATTTAAAAAAAAAAAAAAAATAATAAAAAAAATATATAAAAAATTAAAAAAAAAAAAAAAAAAAAAAAAAAAATTTTTGGAAGTAAATTAAATTTTAAAAAAATTATAAAAAAATAAAAAAAAAAAATTTAAAAAAAAAAAAAAAATAATAAAAAAAATATATAAAAAATTAAAAAAAAAAAAAAAAAAAAAAAAAAAATTTTTGGAAGTAAATTAAATTTTAAAAAAATTATAAAAAAATAAAAAAAAAAAATTTAAAAAAAAAAAAAAAATAATAAAAAAAATATATAAAAAATTAAAAAAAAAAAAAAAAAAAAAAAAAAAATTTTTGGAAGTAAATTAAATTTTAAAAAAATTATAAAAAAATAAAAAAAAAAAATTTAAAAAAAAAAAAAAAATAATAAAAAAAATATATAAAAAATTAAAAAAAAAAAAAAAAAAAAAAAAAAAATTTTTGGAAGTAAATTAAATTTTAAAAAAATTATAAAAAAATAAAAAAAAAAAATTTAAAAAAAAAAAAAAAATAATAAAAAAAATATATAAAAAATTAAAAAAAAAAAAAAAAAAAAAAAAAAAATTTTTGGAAGTAAATTAAATTTTAAAAAAATTATAAAAAAATAAAAAAAAAAAATTTAAAAAAAAAAAAAAAATAATAAAAAAAATATATAAAAAATTAAAAAAAAAAAAAAAAAAAAAAAAAAAATTTTTGGAAGTAAATTAAATTTTAAAAAAATTATAAAAAAATAAAAAAAAAAAATTTAAAAAAAAAAAAAAAATAATAAAAAAAATATATAAAAAATTAAAAAAAAAAAAAAAAAAAAAAAAAAAATTTTTGGAAGTAAATTAAATTTTAAAAAAATTATAAAAAAATAAAAAAAAAAAATTTAAAAAAAAAAAAAAAATAATAAAAAAAATATATAAAAAATTAAAAAAAAAAAAAAAAAAAAAAAAAAAATTTTTGGAAGTAAATTAAATTTTAAAAAAATTATAAAAAAATAAAAAAAAAAAATTTAAAAAAAAAAAAAAAATAATAAAAAAAATATATAAAAAATTAAAAAAAAAAAAAAAAAAAAAAAAAAAATTTTTGGAAGTAAATTAAATTTTAAAAAAATTATAAAAAAATAAAAAAAAAAAATTTAAAAAAAAAAAAAAAATAATAAAAAAAATATATAAAAAATTAAAAAAAAAAAAAAAAAAAAAAAAAAAATTTTTGGAAGTAAATTAAATTTTAAAAAAATTATAAAAAAATAAAAAAAAAAAATTTAAAAAAAAAAAAAAAATAATAAAAAAAATATATAAAAAATTAAAAAAAAAAAAAAAAAAAAAAAAAAAATTTTTGGAAGTAAATTAAATTTTAAAAAAATTATAAAAAAATAAAAAAAAAAAATTTAAAAAAAAAAAAAAAATAATAAAAAAAATATATAAAAAATTAAAAAAAAAAAAAAAAAAAAAAAAAAAATTTAAAAAAAAAAAAAAAAAAAAAAAAAAAATCAAATATTCAATTGAATTGATTGATCGTTTGCCAGATGCTTAATTTCCAAAACCAAAATAATAATAATAATAATAATAATAAAAAATAAGAATAATTAACAACAAAAATCTTCATTCCAAAATCCCAAACAGCACATATTTTCCAACTCACTTCCTTCTAGCTGTTTTCCTAATTTCATAATTCTTGTCGGCCTTTCCATCATCATCGATCTTTCTTGCTAAATTTAGGCCACAATAATTGTTTTCCTAAAAAATAAAAAGAAAATAATTTAAGTGAGATTAATGACGATTGCATTACCCACTCATGGCGTAATTAAATGACCTTTTACTGAGAAGTCTATTGAATTAAAAAACTCAACCAATTAAAGTGGATTTTACTCAATTCTAAGTTCATAATTTGTTAATGAAAAAAACAATAATAATAAATTTTGGTAGCTGAAGGGTCGCTTTTGGATGTGGGTTAATGGTGTTAATTGAGCTAAAGATGAAGCCAATGTACTTTGAAATTGAATGCTTCATCATTAACTTAAGTGGGATGGTGGGTGGGGAAAGTTTGTAATTCTTTAGGGTAAAATAATCCATCCATTTTCTTAAAGAAATTAAAAATATATATTATATTAAAAAGAAATAGTTTATAAATAAGATAATGCAATTAATATTTCATATTATAGCTCTTTAAGCTCTTTGCACTTTTAGGATTAGAAAATATTCCAATTATTTTAATTTGGTGTGTTATCCAATTCAATACAAGGTGCCTTTTAGATTTCCCCTATCCTCTCATGGAAGATAGATATATCCACAGTTCCAATTGAAGGATTGATTGATTTTTAAAGTATCCACCTGGTTTTAGTTTTAGGACAAATGAAGAGAAAAAAAAGACATTAGACAATGTGACTTTATGGGATTTTTTTTTTTTTTTTTTGGTTGCTTCAAACTCAAAAAAGGTAGAGCTCAATGAAAGTGGGTATAATTTAAGTAGTCAAACATTAGTGTCTCTTGCTATGAATATTATGCTTGAAATTATTGAAGTATTCATATATATTAGTATAGTTAAATTTATGTAAACTTAAGCTTTTGGTTTGATTAGTAATTTAACATGATATTAGAATATCAGAAGGATTATAGGTTCAAACTTTTGTATTATCTTTATCAATTAAAAAAATTGATGAAGTATTGATATAATTAAATTTACAGTGACCGAGTTTGGAGATGCCCTCTTATAGATATGACTATGTTATAAAAAAGTAAAGGTTAAAAACCATTTTTGAAAGTAACAATTTGGTCTTTACACTTTAGTTGGTAATGATTTAGCCTCTATATTATCAAATTTATAACAATTTAGTCTATGACCTATAATAAGTAATGATTTAGTTCTTATTCTTTAAAATTTGTAACAAATTAGTCCATATCATAAAAACATATTAGTATAATTTAATAAAATTTCTTGTACATATAAATTGATAAACTGATTAGAAATCAAATATTACTATTTATAAATTATAAAAACTAAGACAGTATGTAATAAAAATTAACACTTAATTTTGACCGACTAAATCGTTACTAACCCAAAAAAAATTAACCAAAAGTAAATTGAACTCGTACTTGCAAGATATTCTTATTTTTCAATAACTAAAGCAAACACGCGTATAATAATAATAATAATAATAATAATAATAATAATAATAATAATAATAATAATAATAATAATAATAATAATAAATAAATAAATAAATAAATAAATAAATAAATAAATAAATAAATACATACATATAAACTAAACGTACAAGTGGGCCTACAAATTTTTTGAAATGAAAGCCTAAATACATAGAAGGTTTAAGCTATATCTCAAATGTTAATTAGAATGAGCTATATAATAAATCACAATTATATATCAATGAAGTATTTTCTTTTAGTTCTTAATTTATTTGTATAAAAAATTTGGAGTTTGCATTAATCATTTAACAAAATTAAATATTCAATAAAATCATTATTACATGTTGGCTTGAAAATATGTGTATCTATCACAAATCGTCACAACTCACACACGATGTTGTAATAATATGAATAACAATGTATAGAACAAACAATAAACAAAAGTAAAGAGACGTAGAAATTGGTAATCTAGTTCAGTGCAATCTCATCTTTTTCTGGAGGATTCTACGCCAAAAAAAAAGAGACTTCGCTAATATAAAGTTAAGCAATTTCAACATAGTACTTATATGTTGAAAAACCTCTACATTTACTAAAAAACTTCCTCGAAACTCATATGCTTTTGTGAGTTATTAAGATTGCAACTTAGTCTAAATTATGACCATAGCAAAACATCATACAATGAGATCTACACTCTGCTTCTATCGTCAGTTCATGAACAATCTTTGCTTTGCACTCATTTTGTAAGACAAACGAAACTATACCAAAAGAACACACAACTAACATTGCAGCTTCTTTCGAAAAGAACTAAATACGGATCGTGATCTTTTCAGCCACCAAAAAAGGAAGAATTGAGACAATAAAGCAGCACAAACTTAATAAAAAAGAAAAATATTTTCAAATAGAATCTACAACAGGTGAAACATCATGCTTGACAAATAAGGGGACAAAATGTAGAACATAATAGCCAACATCTTGCCTAAGAGAAAAATATAGCTAATATCGATACAATAACAAAACTTTACAACCATATCATGACTACAAATTCATTTTTAGTTTTTGGTTTGTGAAATTTATGCTTGTTTGTTCATAACTTTCTTTCTATGATTTTTGCCTTTCCTATTGAAATATTTGAATTTTAAGTAAAATTTCTACACACAAAAGCTAGTTTTTAAAACTTTAACTTGGTTTTTTGAAAATGTTAGGTAAAAAGTAGATAACAAAATAAAGAAATTGATGAGTGAAATAGTATTTATAAGGTTGATTTTCAAAACTAAAAACTAAAAGCCAAATAGTTATAATCTTGTTTTTAATTTTTGAATTTGACTTTGTCAAATGTATCATTTTTAGAACTGAAAATAAAATTGTTACTAAACAAAATAATAAGAATAAGGCCACATGCTACACTTTTATGTTTATATGGGATCATTTATAAATCAAAATAATTTCTTTTATACAAAATTTATTTACTAAAATATATAAACAAAAACAACACAAAATTCAGCATCCATTCAAATATAAACAAGATTTAAAATGTCGATATCAACAAAAAATATCGATCTTAATTTTACAATAATGTTGCTGAAATTATCAATAAAATGTTGATGTCTATAGATATTACTAGAAAAAATCTAATTTTTTTTGAAAAAATAAATTTAAATTAGTAAATAAATATTGTATGATTTTTAAATAAATTAAGAAGTTTATTATTTATATTTATATTAGTGACATTAATTTATTATTTATTTTTTTATGTTTTTTGAATTTTTCTAGAAATATCGATTTGCCTATGATCATTTTGATGTTGGGCCCACGAAAATCTAAAACATCGATATTGATTATCAGTAAAAATTTTACAATGAATATAAGATTTACGCTTGGAAAATATTTGTCAAAAGAAAGTTTGGAAAATATAGGGACCAAATTAAAGGAAAACTTAGTTCAAAAGAGTAAAATTGTAACATTTTGAAACATTTAAGGGCTAAATCAAAACGAAACTCAATTCTAAAAGATAAAAGTATAACATTTTAAGATGTGTAGAGTCATAGATTATATAAAAACTATGCAAAAAAATCTAGGGACCACATATGCATTTTCTCCTTTGTTAAAAGGCAATGATTGGGTGCACTCCCCAATATGTCTTTTTGTAGTAAAAGGAAAAAAAATTATTTTTTAAAAACTTTTGACACATGGCAAGCATTCATTAGATGCTGGACTACACAAAAAATGGGCGCATGTTAGAGCACTCAAATTTTTTTCGTTATTGAAACTACATAAATTAAAATTGGAGATTTGATAAAGTAAAGAGATTGAAATTAAACAAATCTAAAAAATATATGCACCAAACTAATATATGAAATAAAATGATAAACACAAACATGAAATATCTGAAATCTTAAAAAATTCAACATCCTCGAGTCATACAGGCAATAAATGCTTAAACCCTAACTTACAATCGCAACATTCACCTTATCCATATCCTTAAAAACACATTATTATATAAAACATCAAATTTTTTTTCTTAAATTTTTATAATTTTAAAAACCAAATCATTAAAACTCTTACGTGGTTGGTTTTGCATAGTTATGACGGATGGGACACCGTAGGAACATAGCAAGTGTTGTCTATGTTGTTGAACTACAAAGCAAAATTGTGCGTTTGTTTATAATTAATTTTTGTAAACTATACCTAGTCAAATGCTCTTTGTTTTAAAGTGTCTTCAAAGTAATTTTATATATGTTTTTGTTTTCCTCTTTAGACACTTGGCATGTGAATGATTATCAATAACTTGTCTCAAATTATCTCAAGAAAATGACTATTTGAATTCTCTTGTTTATAAAAATACTAAAACAAGAGATACTAAATGCTTAAAGTGTCATCCTACATATATTTTCGTATTCCCTAAGTTTTAATATTTTTCTTATTTATCAGAGTTTCTTAGCAAAGCTTCTATCTTTCTCTCGTCAAGATTATGAAGACTTGTAGGGTAAAAGGTCGATGTTCATATCCACCAACCTAAGCCAAGAGACACAAGTCAAAACCCAACAAAAGTGGAGATCTATATTCAACCACCCATAAGGTTTTTGTGCCCTTTTATGATGAGGTGAGATTAAAATAATGTTAAAATAAAGAAAGAGAAAAAAGACACATGTAAATTTTATAAAAAAACGGTTCAAGAGTTTGAAAAAATAGCGAAATGGAAAGAACCTAAACTTAAAAAAATCTCTTTTTATAGCCACCATAGACTTTATGTTATGTTTTACCTCTTCACTTAAAAGATAGATGTAATATTCACGTCACATGTTCCTCAAATTAGGCTGTAAAGAGTTAATTTGTATGAAACTTACATGTATAACACTTTTATTATGCATTAATAGAAGTGTTGGGAATTCGATCAAAATCCCACATCAGTTAAATAAGAGGATGATTATGAGTTTATAATAGAGGACGACTGGTATGAGGCCTTTTGGATGGTATCAAAAGCAAAGCCATAAGAGTTTATGCCTAAAGTGAAAAACATCACATCAATGTGGAGATCCGTTTTCTTTAACAAATTTAGTAGGTTTATAAAAAGATATTGAAGCATCATCGCCCCACATCGATAGAAGTAGATAAACAGATTCAATTATTGCGAGAGAAAATGAGATAAGAACCTAACTCGTTGATTAAAATTTAAGCCAAATTGATTTTTTGCTTTTTACATTATGCGAGGAATCGATGAAATATATTACTATCCCACACGCAATAAAAAATATTGATAAAGACAACAAAACTCACCTATATTATTGTGGGGGTGTTGGTAAACATAAGAATGTATGTTTTTAAGTAAAAGACTTGGCTAACTTCAAATATTTCCTTTTACATTATATTTAGAAATTGAGAAGAAATGAAACGTGACCTTTTGAAGTTAATTACTCCTTTTGCATGCTTGTCTATGCAACACTTAATTTCTTAGATCAAGTTAGTGGATATGCAAGAATATTTGAATGTGTGGTTATAAATCCTTTATATGCTTTGATAAAAAAATTGGTCCAAAGATTATCTCTTAAATCAATATATCATGTTAAATCTTACACGAAATCAACTTATTAGTAATGTAATTCAAAGGAGAGAAGTAATTTAAAGGAAGTAATAGTACAAACTCCTTTGATAACTATTTGATCGTATTTAAAAAAAGATTATAATTTATCAAGCTACTCTCACTCATATATTTATCATTTATTTGTTTTATTATCTATTTTTTAAAATCATCTTTAAAATCAAGTTAAGTTTTAAAAATTAAAGAATTTTTTTTATAAATTTGTTTTTTTTTCTAAATTTGGTTTAGAATACAAATGTATTGTTAGAAAATATGAAAATCATGAGATGAAGTTGTAAAAAGTTAAGCACAAATTTCAAAAACTAAACATTTTAAAAACTAAGACCAGGTTTGATAACCATTTCATTTTTTTTGTTTTTTTTTTTTGAAAAATTAAGCCTATAGATACTACTTCCATCTCCAAATTTCTTCTTTTGTTGTCTACTTTTTACCAATGTTTTAAAAAACTAAGCCAAAATTTGAAAACTAAAAAAAAGTAGCTTTTAAAATTTTGTTTATGCTTTTGAAATTTGGCTAACAATTCAACTATTATGCTTAAGAAAGATGCAAATTATTATAAGAAATGTGGAAAAAATAGATTTAATTTTCAAAAACCAAAAACAAAAAACTAAATGGTTACCAAATGAGACCTTAGTTTTTTGTTTTTGAAAAGTAAGTCTATAAATATTATCACTCCCATTTCGTACTATATATATTTAATGGAACTATAAGAGATATTCATTGATAAGGAAAAGTAGCAAGGGAAGGGCTAGGGAAAAGTCTTCAAATTTAGTGAAATACAAGAAGTATCACAACTACTAAATAGTGTTTAGATGTAGTACACCAACATAGCATGAGTGCCAAATCAATGATGTCCCCCATAACAAAGCATGATCTTTGTCAACACTTTTCAAAATATGGTTGGTTAGATTTTATAAATGTTTTTAAAATCAAACTCAAAATTTAAAAATTAAAAAAAGTAATTTTCAATTTTTTTTCTGAAAAGAGGATAGGAAAAGGAAGAAAACAAGTACAATTTTCAAATACCAAAAACAAATAGGAAATGGTTGCACCAAAGCCACTATGTTCTTAATATCGTAAGTGTCCAGATTAGGTTGCACACACCTTGACGTATACACTACTTTTACTTAATGATTTCAATATTTTGTATCTACTTTTTAAGAGTGTTTCAAAAAATAAAGTCAAAATTTGAAAAATAAAAAAAAGTACTTTTTGTTTTGAAGTTTAGCTAAGAATTGGAGTGTTTAGTTAGGAAAGATAAAAACCATAATAAAGAAGTTGCCATAGTTTACAAAAACCAAAAGCTAAGGCTTTGTTTGAGAACTATTTAATTTTTTATTATTGGTTCTTGAAAATTAAGCCCATTTCTCCACAATTTCTCAAAATATTTTGCATTTTTTTTAAGTAAAAGAATTGAATTATTAGCCAAATTTCAAATATCAAAACCATATTTTTAAAAACTATTATTTAGTTCTCAAAACTTCATTTGACTTTTGAAAATATTGGTAAAAAGTAGATGACAAAAAAAAAAAATTTAAAAGTGAGAAGAGTGTTTATAAACTTAATTTTTAAAGATTAAAAATAAAAAAATTAAATGATTATCAAACAAAATCTAAATAGTTATCAACGAGGTGATTGCACTCCTTAATATGCTTCAAAATTTTCTTTCCATCATTATTATTATTTTACTTCTCACATTTTAAAAGTGGCTTTTGAATTCTTTGAAAAGTTAAAATACTTTTTCTAATTTTTAAAATTGGATCAAATTTTTTAAACACATTTGTAAAAGGTAAGTACATTATAAAAAGATTGTGGACAAGCACAGCCTAAAAATCAAATAGATTGTTAAATCAGGTTATTTCCCATAATATGTCTAAAAATTTCCTTTTAAATATATGATTCTATTCCAGTCAATGCCATTTTTCAAACTAATTTATGAGTTATCCTCCATCATAATTAAAGTTGATTCAATAAAAATTCAATTTTTTTTTTTAAAATATTTACAAATATAATCGTTACCAAGTCAGTCTCATTTTTTCTTAGAAAAATATAAAAAAGTCTTTCTAATTTTTTAGTTCAAAGGCTTCTTTTTGTGGATACTAAAAAAAAAGCCTCAGTTGGTGTGATATATATATAAACAGAAAACAAAAACTTGTTTCTTGAATTGTTTTCAAATATAGAAAAAAAAATCAAAATATTTATAAATATAGTAAAATTTTACTATTTATTTACGATACATTGCGACAGACTACTATCTGTGTCACGATAGATACAGATAGATATAGATAATAGTCTACTGCGGTCTATCGCAGATAGACTATGTATTTTGCTATTAGTTATAAATATTTTTAGTAGTTTTGTGATTTAAGATAATTTTTTTATTTTTTATTTTTATTTTATTTTTATCTTTTGAATATAGGATGAACATCATATTCAAATTTGGAATATTTGATACGAGGAGTCTGAAAATTGCAACCGAAGTAGGAAATGGTTCCCACTAAAGCTTCGCACGAGCATTTTGTTATTATTGCTTTTAAGAAAAATGGAGAGTAAACTAATGGTATGAACTACTTTTAAATCTTATTGAATGTATTTGAAAGTATAACAACTAATATAAAATAAATTTTAGTGTCAAAGCTATTTAAATTCCTTTTTTCTTTTTTTCTTTTTTTTTTCAAAGTTATTCAACACACAAAAAAAAAAAAATATTCAACGACACTATGAGAGTGATGGGTTAACTTCGTAATAATGGTTGGAATAGATTTGAAAATTTGCATGCTCCTAATAATTATTAGTTAATATAATTAAATTCTAAATATTTTTACAGCTTGTCTCTCATATATCTAATAGTGCAAAATTGTCACATTTTCTTTCAAAGATTTCACCAATGGAATGAAAAGAAAAAGAATAATCTAGTTTTAATTTTTTTTTCATCATCAATCCATGAGAAATATTGTAAGATCTTTTTTCGTGGACTGTGATTTTTCTCTGCTTTTACAGTTTTTCGTGTAAATTCTTCTTTTTATTATTTTTTTTATTATTTCTCAATTGTTTTCTATTTTGTTCTTGTAGTAGAAATAGGAGACAGTGTTTCTCAATAAATGTTATTAGAGCTGTAGGTTTGTATATTTTTGAATTTCTAGGTATACTCTAGATTGTAGCATCATATTGTCTAACTTTCACATTAAAAAAATAATAATAAAATTTCTTAAGACATGTCACAATTTTGGGAATAGCATGGTTGTTCACTATGTATATTTTCTAGGAGTGGAGTAGATGTGTCAAGGTTTGTGAGTATAGTACATATTGACATGGAGAAATTTGATGGAAAGATCAATTTCAACATATGATAGGTGTAAGTCAAGGACGTGTTAAATACAATCTGGTTATGCAAGGTCTTAAAGGTAAGATCGAGCAATTATGTTCTCGAAGAGTTAAACTGTAACAATGGTCCAATAAAGCTTAAAAATAATTCCATAAAAAAAAATTGTCCTAACAAAGCAGGTTTGTCATAGGAATCTAAATCAAATACTAACAGTTGTCTCTCCACTAGAGGATACAATGACTTTCTTTAATGATATGTTCACTTTCTCTCGTCTTAAAGTTTCCTTATTTTTTTTTATTTTTGTTATTCTTTATAATTGTTGGCTTTTTGGCCCTTAATTTCAAATTATTTAATTTTAATTGATTGATTAATTAGTGTTTTGATGATAACAAACCTGATTTTATTTATTAACCATTTGAGTGTTTTGAAGTGTCTATTGTGTGTAGTTTGGAACAACAGTTCCAATGCAATTTGAATCACTCAAATCAGAGTTCAAACGAAGAAGATATGACCAAAACAAGCTTAATGGGAAAATCTTGAACTGATGACGTGGCAAATTTTTTTAATCAAAGTGGATTAATTGAAAGGTGCCACTTGGAGCAACGAAGAAGTGACAATTGGTGGGTTTTTTATTTTTGGATTGATGTTAAAAAGGAAATGAATTTAAAAAGAAGATGAATTTAATATTATTATACATGTTTGTGTTCAATGGCTAGTTGCTTTTTTTAAAAAAGATTAATTTAATATTATTATATGCTTGTGTCTAATGGCTAGTTGAGTTTAAATTTCCATCATTCAATTTTCTTTTATAAAGATCTAATGGTCCAAATTAATTTGGTTTTCACCCATTTTCATTTTTTTTTTAAACATTTCTTCTCCAAAATTTTACAACAACTCTTATTATTTTCAATCCTTCATAATTCACCAAGCCACCATAACTACAATTTTCTTCTTTTCATCTTATTCTTGAGAGAGATATATTGTATTGTGAGGATTTATTTGTGAAGTGCTTAAACTTATAAATCCACTTTATATAGATAGTTTGTCAAGTGTGCTCTTTGTTTTTCCAAATTTTTGTATGGGATGCCTTTTGGACTCACCAATGCTCCTGCCACGTTCTGCACCCTCCACAATGAGCTATTCCACCCGTACTTAGATGACTGGTGATATACTTTGATCGTGGGCTATAGCTATTCTTTAAACGACCACGTTAGCCACCTACGGACCGTAAGGTATTAAGGAAGAATCACCTCTATGTAAAGACGGAGATCCTATTCCTAGTGCATTGGATGAGCATCAGAGCCATCGAGGAGTGGCAAGCACCTACAAAGGTGAGTGAGCTAAGATCATTCTTAGGGCTTGTGAACTATTACCGAAGATTCATGGTAAGTTACTCGAAGAGGTCTGCTCAACTCAAAAATCTCCTAAACTAAAAAAGGACGTACAGACCGATCATGGCATTTCACTGATCGAAAAAGTGTCAAAGAGCTTTTGAGGACAACAAGCAGGCAGTGATTGATGACTCTGTATTGCAGTTGCCAGATTACACTAAGCCATTTGAAGTACACACGGATGCGTCAGACTATGCCATAGGCGGTGTGCTAGTACAATAAGGTAACCCAGTAGCATATGAGAGCCGAAAGCTCTTGATTCCGAGAAAAAGAGTTGTTGTAACGGTTTGATCCTTAACCGTGAAAGGATCGGGTTTGTTCTTGCGCCCAAAAAAAGAACATTGTAGCGGTTCGACTCTAAGCCGTTGAAAGAGTCAAACTTCTAGTGAAGTACCCAAGAGGAGCTTGGAAAGTGGACGTAGGCCGGTTTTGCCGAACCACTATAAAATTCACGGTGTCATTTTCTCTATCCCTCTCCTAATTTATTTTTGCAATTAATTTTTGTTACTATATTTTATTGCACGAAATTAATTGCAATTTTTAATTCTTGAAATTAATTGCTTATATTGGTTGTTCTTAAATTTCTATATTCATTACCAATTTTTTTTTATTAGAATTAAATATGGTGCTTTAAGGTGTGATTGTTAATTTCTTGTTTAATTCAAAGTGAATTTGTTTGCATAGAAATATTGTTTAAACTACTTATTTGCAAATAGTTTATTAATTCGCTTAATTTGGCCCATATCAGTAAAAAGTTTAAATTAATTTTAATGAACCCTATTCACCCCCTCTAGAGTTGCCATACCAATCCTACAATAATTTCTCAGTTATTTTGTACATATGAGAAAAGTAGAAAGCTTTTTGCCTTTCGATTCACATAATCTGCCATTACAAAATAATGAATAGAAATCCTAGAAAAACGAAAGATTATAAGTAATGAATTCGGCAAAAACTTTGGTTAGAGGTTCACTAAGAAAGAAAAAGAAAAAATGCAATTTGAAGAGAAGACATTATAGAGGGCTTGAAAATTCAAAAGAGGGTGTGCTTGTAAGCAAAATAATCCTGGTGTATTGCTGTGTGTGACCATTCATCAAACAGAGGTTGTGTGCATCGATCATTATTATTATTACTATGTCCCGGCCCCTCCAATGTCAAATGGGAACACCATATTAATCTCCCCTACTTTCACAAACGATACGTAAACGTAGAGATAATGAAATGGGTGATGTATATGCTTATGTGGTGGAGTAAAACTTCAATAATGACAATCCCTTCTTTCTTTTTTTCTTTTTATCAAAGAATTACAAATTTTATCTTTCATCTAATTCCAATACTTATAACCTTTTCAATTTTGATTATGATTCAATTAACTTTCTAAAAACACTTAAAAAAGGATGTTTGGGATAAGAAGTAGAATTGTAAAGTCCGAGAAATTATAAACTCTTCGACCCATAATGTAAAGAGCTAATAAAACATATAATTGACGTTTTTTAGTTTTGAGGCTGCTCATGAACTCTTTTGGCCGAATAAGAGGTGAAGTTCTCACAGTTACCTACCTCTAAACTTTTTAACCGAAACACCCCACGAAGTCAATTCAAATATTATGCTTTAGAATGTGTTGAGTCAAAATCTTATAAAATGTATGGCACTATTACCATTTATTATATTTTTTAGTGTATAAAATTAAAATTTCTATTTAGCTAATAAATTTATTGAAATTCAACTTGAGTTAAGAAGTTACAACAAAATAACTTAATTATAGATACCAAACTGAAACTTAGTTTAAACTATTGATCCATTGAAACGAAACCAAATTAAAATTATAAAAACAATTTAAATATTATTTTAGTTTTTGTACTTTCAACTTTAATTCATTCTTGTGTTTACCGTTTCAACTTTTATTATTTTTGTGTTGTATTTCAAAAATTGTCATTAAATTTTTAAAAGTTACCATTTTAATCTATCAAAAATGGGGAAAAAAAAGAAGGGACTATTATATTCACTTTTTAAAAGGTATAAAAAAAAAAAACCAAAATAAAAACATCTTGAAAATGGTGATTAAACTAAATTAAAAAAAAAAAAAAATGAAAATGGTGAGAGTTATTTTATGGGGTGGTTACATGTGTAAACTCCATATTGAGCTGCCCCATCTCAATTTTGTGGAACTACCCGCATCAGAACACTGCCATTGTAGGTCCTCAGTCTTTTTCATGCCAAAAATGGTGGACCCCAAAATCTTCTTCCTTCCTTTGGATTAATTTCCCATTTCATGCGTGTGCATTTTGTAGTATATATTAAGCTGTTGCAACGTAAAGCCTTAGAACAAACACAAACCACAAACAGGAAAGCTTTTATATAAAGTGAGTTAGTCTTTTGGGGCTTTTGGGTCCTCCTGATCTTTCAAATTACAAAACCTGAGCCTAAACGCCTTGCGTTTTGGCATTGAACCTTAATCGCCCACCAAGTGTTTGTGAAAAAGCCTGAACCAACTCAGTTTATCATTTTGTGTTAAAAAGATGGGTAGACAACCTTGCTGCGACAAACTTGGCGTTAAAAAAGGCCCTTGGACTGCTGATGAAGACAAGAAACTCATCAATTTTATACTCACTAATGGTCAGTGCTGTTGGCGGGCTGTTCCTAAGCTTGCTGGCCTCCGCCGCTGTGGCAAAAGCTGCCGCCTTCGTTGGACCAATTATCTCCGCCCTGACCTTAAGAGAGGCCTTCTCACTGAAACTGAGGAGCAATTGGTGATTGATCTTCATGCTCGTCTTGGAAACAGGTTGGGGTTTTAATTCATTTCTAAATTAAATTTTGAATTTTTTTTTTTCCATACCCTCTTGATTTTAGTTTCAAATTAAAGATCCTTCTCAACCACCGTCTTGTCTTGAATCTTAAGTTTGAAAAGATCGATGAGTTACACATTTTCAAGTAATGTGTAGGAAAGAAGACAAACTTCAGTCTTAGGCATTGATTAAAATTGAGAGAAGCATAACGTCAGGTTAATATTCTAAATTTGTATCTTAACGATATATTCAATGTATAGTTTTAGTTTCTTTTTTCTTTCTTCAGTCGCTTACCATCCACTTTTGTTTCTCTCTTTCGTTTTTGGTCAAATCCTGGCGTGATTTAAGGTGAATTTGGAATTGATTCAAGAAATAGAACTTTTGAAACAGCTTTTTTTTTTTTTTTTTTTAATTAATTTTATTTGAAGAAACTTAATTATGTTAGGTAACAATTATTTTCTCTCTTCGAAGAAGGTGGAGCCATAAAGTTTTTTAAAGACGGAAGCAAAACTATATATTTTCATTATATTAATATATATAAAAATAACTTTTCAATTCCTACATTTATAAAATAGTGAAAAGAAATGAAAATTTTCTTAATATTATTATTTTTCTGGAACGAGCTAGCACCTTTTCTTTTTAATTTTTTTAATATGCTTTTCTTAATTTAAGACAAGTGGAGTTTCCTTTCTTTCTTCATATCCTACCAACAAGACTACGAATAATTTAGGTGTTTTTATTTATTTTTTAATGATAATATTCTTACTTGCATGTTTATTATCTAAAATTATTTAATTTGACCACCACAATGTAACTAGCTCATCATAACATTGAGATGAATTTGCATAGAATAATATATGGTTGTTAGCTAATTTGCAACCTTTTTTGAAAATTTAGTTTTCTGGCTCTATCACACGGTGTCATGTGTGGCAAACTCACTTCTTATATATATATATATATATATTCTCAAATGTGTCCTAAAAAATGAAATGAGACCCTCTTTTCTACTATGCTTATATCTCTATGTTATGAGTTGTTGCTATAGTTGGCTAAATTGCACGGTCGTAGCTAATTAGCTAGCAGCCAATTATTACTATTTTATTATGTTTTCTAATAATCGAGAGGTCAAATAGTTTTTGAACTACATTGTAACGATCTTTTTGAATAATTTTTTATTTTTTTTATATCAATTAAAGACTTTTCACTATTTATTTCAAATTCAATTTTAATGTTAATGTTAATGAAGATTAAATAATCGATGTTTCAGATGGTCGAAGATTGCAGCTAGACTGCCGGGAAGAACAGACAATGAGATAAAGAATCACTGGAACACACACATAAAGAAGAAGCTTATCAAGATGGGAATCGATCCGGTTACACACGAACCAATCCAAAAGCAGGCAGAGAATGAGAAAAATCAATCCCCAAACACCAAGACCGAAAATTCCGCCGGAAAGCACCATTGCATGGCGGAAAGCGACACCGTTTTGGACAACTCAAGCTCCCCGCCGATGACGGAGAATAGCAGCTCCGTCACCACCGACGAGCCATCCCTTCTTCTAGATAACAACCTCTGCAGCAACAACAATGAATCTTCCTTCATAACAAACAGCACTTTCTGGATTGAAGAAGAAGCACTTTGGAACAATAATCCACCCACTACAAATGAAGTCAATTTTTTGTGGGAAGAGAATTGCTCTTGGCTTCTTGACTGTGAAGATTTTGGTATCCATGATTTTGGGTTTGACTATTTTAATGATTTTGAATTAAATGCCATCAACACAACAGAAATGGAAGGAAAGCAGTAGAAAAACAGAGAGGAGGGGGGGGGGGG
>QLSR01000151.1:511065-559630 GCA_031780015.1 Citrullus colocynthis
TTAAATTTCCTTTTTTTTTTTTATTTAAAAAAAATAATGTATTTAATATGGACATGTTACAAAGTACCATGTACATGAACTTTGGGGGGTAATTAAAAAGAAAATGTGTTTATTCTTGGGTAATTTATTAAGTGTAGAATGAGGAGTTTTGGAGGTTCAAGCTAAGTTGACACTTGGGGAAGTTTTTGAAAATATGAACCAAATATATTCCAAAACAAAAAGTACAGAGTGACATCAAAACATGAGTCATTAACATGTGATATTGTTTTTCTTTTGATTTCTCTCTCAACAAACATTGTAAGTTTCTGTGAAGTGTGTAGAGAGAGCCACCCACATGAATGTCTTATTTATGTATATTTGTCTTTTAGTAGGCTTTCAAATTAAAAACTCCTTGTAAAACCTTTGTATTTATTCTGGTAATAATAATAAAAGGAGAGAGACAGAAAGGATAAGGTTTTTCATTAGTTTTCTTGTGTTCTTGTCTAAATCAATCTTCACACTCTTCACTCTCTGAAGAGATAATTATTGTTATCATTTTTTCTGCTTAATTTGTTTAATTATATAAAGTAAATGGAAAGTTGGAGATTTGATATAATCTTTCTAAATAATTTTTATTAATTGAACGATAAAAATTATTTACGAAGTCTTACCAAGTTATAAAGACTAAATCTTAAAACTAAAATTTTATTGATTTATTTTATTTTAATTTGCATATATAATCAACAATTAGTGTTATGTTATCCACGTTGCCCTTTTTGTTTATATTTCTTACATGCACTTTACTTTAAAAAATTGTTCTCTTTTCAATAGAATATGGTTCATTTGGGTGAGAATCAAAGAGCAATAGATTATTTTTATTGATGGAATCATGATTGTGCTACTATAGTGGTGACTTGATGAAAGAAAGTTCGATCTTTTTTTTTTTTTTTTTTTTTTTTTCCAATTGTGTGTAGAATTTTATTTTTCATAATGTATGGCAATTATGTATAGTTACTAACTAAAGTTGGGTTAGCCAAGTGAGCTAGGCCAATTTGGCTTTTAGAATCATTACTTAGAAAAGACACTAACCCCACATAAGTTGTGTTTGTGAGAGATGGTCCACAAGTAAAAATGAACTTTTTTATGCTTATTATTAGTTGTTTTTGGTTAAATTATATGAAATATTCAGTTAAAGATTATTGTAGGTATTAATTATACTTCTAAATGTTAAAAATATTCATTTTTTTCCTTTGAACTTTGATTTTTTTTTTTCATAATATATTATTTAAAAATTTATTTGATGTGATGCAACAATTAATCAGTAAAAGTTAGAAACCATAAATGACATGATCATTTATAACATCATTCATCTAAACTGACACACAATTGACTTAAGTTTAATAATAAATGATTGAGGTAGTTCCAAATATATGAATCAGGTTCAAAATATTTGTAAATATAGTACAATGCAAAAAAAAAAAAAAAAAAAAAAAAAAAAATATAGCAAAGTTTATATTTTGCTTTCAAAGTCTATCTGTAATAGACCATATTAATAGCAGAGTCTATCAGTGATAGACCATATCACTAATAGAAGTGTATCGATGATAGAGTCTATCATGAATAAATTTTGCTATATTAAAAATGTTGTTGTACACTTAATTATTATCCCTAAAAGTGCTATCAAATGCAATTACCTTAATTGATTATAATGTAAATGATTCTAATAATATATTTTGAGATGAAATAAAGGGAAACAGATGATCTTAATCTTCTCTATAGTTAACATCGATAATATATCAGCCAAGAGTCTTCTAATTTTTACAACATATTTATTTTTAACATTTTTTTTCCGAACAACTTGATACTCCAACTATATTTTTTCATGGAACATATTCTAAAACTTAAAAATAAAAAACGAAACTTTTCAAACTTGAGACTCTAAAACTTAAAAATAAAAAACAGAACTTTTCAAACGTGAGACTCTAAAACTTAAAAATAAAAAACGAAACTTTTCAAACTTGAAACTCTAAACTTTTGGGATTTTTTTTAATGGACGTTCATGGAGGGCCTTATATATATCTCATTTAAGTCTTGAAATATAATTATACACCATTTTCCCAGCTTCCCTATCTTATTTTCCAAAGTCTTATACCAAATTAATTTGTACTCGACATTTTTTTTAATATTAAAAATTCATATTAGTAGCCTATTCTTTGTTTTTTTGTATTTTTCCATAGACTTTCATTCATCTTTATAGTCTTGGAAAGACAATATAAACTAATCGAAGAATGAGATAATTTTAATTAAGTCATCACCGTCTCGATAAAAAACTGTGTACTGCTTCAGAAACCAGATAGCAAAGAGGGGCACAAGGAGTTTAATTTCTTATCATTTTTTTTTTTCATCACCACTAACTTTATTGGACATTCCACAATTTTATAATTCCAATTTCTTCCTCTCTTTTTCTTTATTCTAAAATTTTCATAAAACCCTACCTAAAAAGGACCCATAATTAACTAAACTTATTCATTTCTTTAATTATTCTTGTATGACAAAGATATGTAAAAGCATCACTTAATTGTTTAAAGATGTTGGATTTTATCTTACATCGATTGAACGAATACAAACATGTCATTTCTTTAAAATAAACCAAAAAGGTTTTAAAGATAACATAATTTATTCACCAACATTAGAATTTAATATGTGCGCAATTAAGTTGGGACCAAATTACTAACGTTTTTTTTTTTTAATGAATGAAAATGATCATATTTTTATTAAGGGAGAAACATGCCAAAAGTTTTTTGAGTTGGATAGGGGACACCTCAACTAAGATTCTCTGATCATCTCTAAGTGCTAATTGAAATGGTGGCCTAATTGTTAGCAAGTGGAATGTTTATTAATAATTGAAATTGGGTTTTAGTGATTCAAAAATATGCAATGGCTCCGAGTTCTTTGATTAAGCAATGGCCCTATTTAATTACTTTTCTGAAAAGCAAGAAAAACTGTGTGGAAATTTTTAGAATTTTTTTTTTAAAAAAATAAAATAAAATAAAAACAAACTTTTGGCGTGTGAATTTATATACCTTGTGACGCAAATGTTATCATGGATTCATGGGACCTCATATATTTTATGTTTTAAAGTGGTTTATATAAAAAATTTAAACATATGACATCTTAATCAAAAGTATGGTTTAATCAATTGATAATACAAATTTTAGTCAATTGATAATACAAATTTTAGTTTATTATTTTATAGCTAGTCCTACTGATCATAATAATTGGGCTAGTCACATATTATTAGAAGGATTATTTTTCCTTTCCTTAAGTGTAAAATGGCAATTTCCTTTTCATATTGTCAATAAATATATATGGTTCGATTACAAATGTAGTTTATGAATCGTTGGATATATGTATATATAATCTAATCTTTAAAAAGTGTTTAATATGACTTTTTTAACTTTCAAATTCTTATCCAATAAGTCACTATCATATATATATATATATATATTTTATAAATTCGCGAATGTCTTAAAGAAATTTATAATGGTATAAATTGTATCAATAAGGTTATAAATTTTTCTAAAAAATATAGAATATGATAAGAACTATTAAACACAGAGTTGAAAGCAGTGAGAATCTAGACTCCAACCATGTTCTTCCATTTTTTAGAATTTAAATCACAAAATCTTCCCTTTTTAAAAAATAAAAAATAAATTTTCAGTTGAGAAAGTTAGATTGTAAATAAACATTTATACTATAGATATAAATAGACATAAGTCTCTTCACACTCCACTTGTAAACATAGATTAGGTAGTTTTACAAAGGCACCTCAACTTTGGATATTTTCCATTGCATATGTATTTATTGTAGTAATATTACAATTTCCCCAGTTTAAAGAGCCATGGCTTACCCTTCAGAGCTTGGGCTGATTCAGTCCAAATCTCAATTTGGATTGGTTTTTGGGCCTTGGGCTAGGCTTGAATTTCTATGTATCGTCTCAATCCAAATTATAAGGATGGCTTGTCAATTGCCCATTAAAATATAATATTAAATTTTTATTGACATGTCCATATTTTTACGTTTTTATGGGTTCGAGAGGTGAATTGATTTTTGCATTGTATCATAGAAAAATTTGTGAAACATAAAAAAAAAAAAAAAGAAAAAAAAAAAGAAACAACAAAATGTCACTAATGTAATGATTGTTTTCAAATTTAGCAAAATGAATTAACTTATTTACAACTATAGCAAAATGTGATTGTGTATGAGTGATAACAGTGGTAGACATTGGTACACATCTTTTATCATTGTTTATCAGTGACGCATAATGTCATTTTGTTATGTTTGAAAATATTTCAAACAATTTTTTCATTTTAAACAATTATCTTTCATTTTTTAATTTTTTTTACAATGATAGTGTCATTTTTTTTTTTTTGTAATTTAATCTAAAATATAATTTTTTTTGAATATATTTTAATTTACGGCACCATTATTTAATTTATATAATTGTTTTTAGAGAAAGTATTCGCGGACATAACCCAATACAAAAAAATTTGCAAATATAACAAAATTTATATTTGCTTTCAAAGTCTATCAATGATAGACCATATTAATAGTAGGTCTATCAGTGATAAATCATATCACTGACAGAAGCTTATTAGTGATAGAGTCTAGAAGCCTATTAGTGATAGAGTCTATCATTGATAGACTTTGTTATATTTGCAATTTCTTAACAATATTGCTATACACTTAATTATTATCCCTAAAAATGTTATCCAATGCAATTAACCTTGTTCTTATTTAATTTACTACTCATTTGAATGTCATTGGTCAATATAGTAGTAGGAAAAAAAATTGATTAAATAATAATAATAATTTTCATGCAAGAAAATGTTTTTAAAATTTATGGTAAATTGTTATAGATAACAAAAAGTTTTTTATTGTTTAAATAAATCAACAATAAAGTAGCATTGTAGACTAAATTTAAGATTTGTTGAAAATATAGAGATTAAAGTTAAATAAATGAAGTACATGGACTAAAATTGAATAAACTTTATACTACGGGGACCAAAATGATATTTTAACTTAAAAAGAAGAAAATAACATAAAGGAATTACATGCAAAAGAATTTCAACCCCATACCTAATGAGAGGTTATAGCATCATACCACCATACCAAATAGCCATTTTGATAACTAAAACGACTTTATTTTATTCAAACATAAAAACACAATGAAATTGAGGGCTCAAGCCCTTGGGCCTCTGGTAAATTTGTCCATGTTCACAATGTTTTTTCCTTACATAAGAATTATTAATTTTATAAATTACTTAACTGATTTTGAAAATAATTAGCATTAAAGGACCATATTGAAAATACAAAGATTACATTTTGGCATTTGAGAGGGCATTAACTAAATCAACAGAATGAAACCCAAACTATTTTTTTAAAAAAATAGAATAATAGGAGTTTGCCACACAAAAAATTATAATTAAACAAATTAAATAAAATATAAAAGCATAGAAGTAGCCTAGATGATGCAATAACCATATTTCTTTTCAAATAAGACCACGAAAATTATGTATTAGGTAAAACAAGAAACAGGTCCAATCAATCATAATGTCCTAAAGCCAAGTTAGATAAAACGACAAATTTTTAGAAGGTTTATATTGGAAAATGAAGCAAATAATATAATGAATGCATGTGTCTCATATGAACTCATATGCACCTAAGGTGGTGAGATCACAAAAATGTGGACATTAGAGAACACATCTAAGATGCCTAATTAATTGGTACTCCTATTCATTGATAATATTTTCTCACCTTTCAAAGCAAAACATATCTAAAATCTTTTTGGCAAATAGCTTAAGTGGTGTTGGTTGAAAATAATATTCAATGTTGCCTATCAAAGTGAGTATAGTTCAATTGACATATGAGGTTATTAATATCTACGAGGTTTGTGGTTTGAACTCTCTAATCTCCAAATGTTGTACTTAAAAAAAAAAAAAAAATTCATAACTCAATTGGCACATAAAATATATACTCCTACGTTTTCCAAATACAATTACTTTTAACATAACTAAACCTACTTTTTTTTTTTTTTAATTTCAATTTGTACTAATTTATGTGTTTCATATTTTTCCTTATATTGAATGGATCAAAATTTTAGGTTAAATCACAAATATTTAAATCAAGCCAATTAGCTAATATAAACATAAGTCAAATAATGTTGAAATTTTTGGGTCCATACTTGTAATTCTATATTTCTAAAAGAACAAACATGCATAACCAATAAAGATTTTCCATTAAACTCTCCTAAAGTTCTTCAACCATTTCCTAACTCAAATTTGTAGGTCTTCATGAACAAAATGGGCTTGTTGTTCACCACACAAACACATCACTCTTACTTGTTAACAAAATTAGGAGGAAAACAATAACACACTCCAAATTTTCCATCATCTTCCTATAATTAATTTTATAGGCATAGAAATTAAAATAAAACATTGTTTTTGTTAATGTCTATTTTTCTCTCAAAATTTCAAAATAAATACTTTAGTACATAATGTAATCCAGTTAACATTCATATAGGTAAAGTTAAGTTGTAATTTGATTGATCTGACGAGAATTTTCTAGAAAACACCCATCAATTAACTCATTCCCAGTTCTCTTTCTTTCTTATTCCACCATGGAACCCACATCCAATTTCTTGTTTCCATGGCATTGGATCCAAAATCCCAATAACCAAACCCTCTTTCTTCTCACTCTCTTTTCTGGTCTTTTTCTGATTCATCTATACATACTATTTTATTGATATTTTTATTGACACACCCTATAAAATTGAGACTCTGACATTGTAAATTCGAGCACTACCTCAACAAACAATTCCTAAACAACACATTTTAATTTGAAAAATCAACATTCTTGTTTGAAAGCCCATAATTTTGCAAAAATTTTCAGAACATGTCTAGCTTATAGTTTTTTTTAACTGTCGGATGTATGAGGAAGACACTGTAAAAAGTAGTTTAATAACATTTATTATGAACCAATCACAATGCAGTATTTCTATTAGCAGGCATGAAATTAATTATCTAAATTTTGTTTTTGTTTGAAGTTCAACAATATACAAGGTATGAGATTCGAATCTTTGACAATATCGATTGATAATATATATTTTATGTCATTTGAGTTATAATAATCTTTTATGGCATTAAATTATTATTATTATTATTATTATTTTATTTTCAACAGGCAGTAACTGGGCCACTTGCCAAAAACATCTTAGATATGTTTTGTTTTGATAGGTCTGAAAATATTATCAATTAATTGGAACACCAATCAATTAGGCATCTGAATATATGTTCTCTAATGTCCACATTTTTGCGATCTCACCACCTTAGGTATATATGGGTTCATATGAGATACATACATTCATCATATTATCTCCTACCAATTAATGATATGGAGCTTTCTATTCTTTTCTTCATTTCCCAATATCAAACTTTTAAAAATTTGTCTTTATATCTATCTTGGCTTTAGCACATTGTGATTGATTGTGTTAGAATATTAAATATTAGTGTAGTAGCACTCTAGATTATGTTAATTAATATTAGGTTATTTTGTATGTAAAAGTTCATTAGGCTTATTTTAGACTTTGTATTTAAAATTCATCCTCCTTGTAATGTTGGTTAAGAAACCATAATGTTAGTCTCCAAATATTTCTCTATTTCTCTAAAACTTCACAGATTGAACCTTTACTAACTGGATATTTTTTATGGTCTTATTTAAAAAGCAATGTAGTTAGGTGCATCATCTACGCTATTTTTATGTTTGTATAGTTTATCCAATTTGTCCAATTATAATCTTTTCATGTTAAAAACTCTTATTATTGATCTTTTTTAAAAAAAGAAAAAAAAAATAGTTTGGATTTCATTTTATTTCAGTTGATGCACCTTCAAATGTCCAAATTTAATTCTTACTAAAATTAGTTAAATAATTTATAAAATTAATACTTTTCTTGCAAGAAAAGACATTGTGAATAGGGGCAAATTTACCACAGGCTCGAGGGCTCAATCCCCTCTCAACTTCATTGCGTTTTTATATTAGAATAAAATAAAGTCATTTTAGTTATCAAAATGGCTATATGGCACAATAGTAGGATACTTGAACCCCACTCCCTCTTTAATAGGCTTGGGTTTCATTTAAATTATCATTAAGGGTTAATAATTAAGTGCATAACAACATTTTTAAAAAATTACAAATACAGCAAAATATATCAGTGATAAACTCTATTGCTAATACACTCCTATTAGCGATATAGTCGATCACCAATAAACTCCAAGAACTAGATCTCAATTTTGTTGTATTTACAATTTCATTTAATGCAACTTTTAAGAGTTTGTAGTACTTTTGAGACAATGTACTAAGTGCTTATGCTAATGATAATATAAATTTTTACATATACATAAAAGTAAACTTTTGAAAGCTTGAATGTATTTTTAAATAACGTACAAAGTTGAAAGATAATTTCTTTAATTTAGTCTCTCTATATATATATTAGTTCAATATATGTGGTGTCATGCCGTACACTTGAATGAACTATTAACCACATCCGAATGAGAAGGGTCTTGAGGATGTTCAAATATGGTTAAGAAATGTTTAAAATTTGATAGTTACTACCTATATCAATAAGGTATGTCTTTCTTTCCTTTTGGGCGTGAATCAATCGTAGCAACTACAAAATTAAGTGTGCTTGGTTTGAAGTAATTAACCTTATGTTGTGTAACCTCGACTTATAGACATTTTGTAAAGTATGGATTTGACAAAAAAAAAAAAAAAAAAAAAAAAAAATTTATCCAACATATTTTTAACTTTAAGAAGTACATATCAATTATCCTTGTATAAGTTTTTTTAAAACTTTTATGAGAGATAGGTAGAGGAATAAACTTTCTCCCTCTCCATCAATGACCAATACTAATATTTAGTTTTGAGTTTCAACGAGATAGTCCGTTCCTTTGGCTAAGAGGAATACATCGGTGGTTGCACCTAAGTCCAGTACTCCACACTTTTTAACCACAAAAAAGAATTAATTATTATTTTTTAAATATGTTGACATATGTCAACATTTAATTGAGTACAGCAAGAGTTGCACAAGAGATGAGTGTAGCTCCTAGCTAATAAATTTGTCAATAGTTACTTTCAAAGTAACCAATGGACTTAATTCAATATCCCACCCCATCTTAAATTTCAACCTACGACCACACATTTATAATTTCTCAAGAAAACAAGGACCAAGAGAGTAAGACCCACACACACCACATATTTCTTCATCGACAAATATCTACTTTTTTTTCTTTTCTTTTGTTTTTTTTTTTTTTTTTTTTAAATAAAATCCCTTCATAGTGGTCTAAGGCAGAGAGTAAAGACTGTTTCAGTCTCGATTCTCTTTCTTTCTCCATTCGAATCCACCATGGAACCCACTTCCAATTTCCTTCACAGTCTCATTCATTCTCTCAATTTCATAGATCCCAATAACCAAACCCGCTTTCTTCTCACCCTTTTCACCGCTTTTCTACTTCTTCTTTATGTTAAATTTTGGCCGCGGCGCTTCCGGCTGCCTCCGGGTCCCCCCGGCGTTCCTCTGCTCGGAAATCTGCCGTTTCTAGACCCAGAACTTCACACTTACTTCACGGAATTGGGCAAAAAATACGGCCCAATTGTCAAGCTCCAACTGGGTGGAAAAATTGGTATAATCGTCAACTCACCCTCCGTGGCACGTGAGATATTGAAAGATCACGATATCATCTTTGCCAATCGTGATGTTCCTCAGGCAGGCCGAATCGCCACGTATGGCGGTTTTGACATAAGTTGGACCCCATACGGACCTGAATGGCGGATGTTGAGAAAAATTTGTACAATCAAGATGCTTAGCAATGCAGGTTTGGATTCTGTTTATGAGCTCCGCCATAGAGAGGTTAAAAATACCGTGGCTCACTTGTACCGGCGAGCTGGGTCGGCGGTGAACGTGGGAGAGCAGGTGTTTTTGACAGTTTTCAACGTGGTTACGAGCATGTTGTGGGGTGGGTCAGTGGATGGGGAGAAAATTAGGGATGGCCTTGCGGCTGAGTTTAGACAAACGATTTCGGACATAACAGGGCTTTTGGGTAAGCCTAATGTTTCGGACTTTTTTCCGATCTTGGCCCGTTTCGATTTCCAAGGAATTGAGAAACAAATGCTTAAGCTTGTTCTGAAATTGGACACCATTTTTGAAAAGATGATTGATGAACGATTGAAAATGACCGACGTTGATGAGGGTGCGAAGAAAAATGATTTCTTACAGTTCTTACTTAAACTCAAAGATGAAGGCGATTCCAAAACTCCACTTACCATGGTTCAACTTAAAGGCTTGCTCATGGTAATAATTTTGTTATACATAATTGAGTCGATTTGACAAACAAATTCTCAAAGAAACCATAGAAATAGGAGAGAATTTCGTGATTTTCTTTTCTGTATCTTATTCAATGAAATTCAGTGTGGCTCTTTAAATTAATATTTTGATGTAAAATGAATGAAATTGGGTATGTGGGCAGGATATGGTGATTGGTGGAACAGACACATCCTCGAACACCATTGAATTCGCAATGGCAGAGATGATGAAGAACCCAAAAGTTCTAGAGAAAGCCAAGGAAGAACTAGCAATCGTGGTTGGGGAACAGAACATCGTAGAAGAGTCCCACATACAGAGTTTGCCATATCTGAAAGCGATAATGAAAGAAACCTTGCGTCTGCATCCAATTTTGCCGCTGCTAGTGCCGCACTCCCCTAGCCAGACCACCGTCATCTCCAAATACACAATCCCAAAGGGCTCTCGAGTTTTCTTCAACGTCTGGGCCATTCACCGGGACCCCAATAATTGGGAGAATCCATTGGAGTTCGTCCCAGAGAGGTTCTTCAATGATAAATTCGATTTCAGCGGGAGTGATTTTCGTTACCTTCCATTTGGGTCTGGCAGAAGAAATTGTGCAGGGATAGCCATGGCGGAAAGAATGGTAATGTATTTGCTTGCTACGCTTTTGCATTCCTTCGATTGGAAATTGAACGAAGTTGAGAAGATTGAAATCGAGGAGAAATTTGGGATTGTTTTAAAGATGAAGAAGCCTCTTGTTCTCATTCCAAGGCCTAGACTATCAGACCCCACTCTGTATCAGTAAGCGAATTGGTTTCTGCTTCTGCCAGTGTTGTTCCTAACACAAAGCTTGCAACTTATGTTCTCTAATACTAATACCCTGCACCTGTATGATTAAAATAGGCGAAACTTCAAATTTTATATTTATTATACTGATCGTAATATAAGTAAAAGATAACATAATATAGAAGTTTTTTTTTTTTTTTCTTCTAAACAAATAGAAAGTTATTATATATATTTTTTTTAAAAAAAATAATCGACTCTTTTGGAGCTTCAACGAATAAATCTTTGAGGCAGGTGGAGATTTTGAATTTAAATTCTGAGGTTTTAATCGTTTTTGTTTAAAGGTATATGTAAACCCCATCACTACTAGAATTTTGGCCTTTCTTGATGGACGATATTTTTGCTTTCTTGATGGTCATGAAAAAAAACCATCAAGAAAACCATGTTTTAAAATTATATTTCTTGATGGTCTTAGAACATCAAGAAAGGTTTATATTTTTCTTGATTGCAAAGTATGTACGGACAATACCAAATAATGAATTCCCGGTTTTTGGATTCGTTGATGGGCAAAAACCATCAAGAAATGTCTTTCTTGATGGTCACTGCCCATCAAGAAAAGAGATAAGTTTTTTGATTCATTGATGGTCAAAAACCATCAAGAAAATGCAACCCTTTCTTGATGGTCATTCATCGGCCATCAAGAAAAAGTCTTATGCCGTTATGTTTTAGAAATTAAAAACTTTTCTTCTAAAATACAGTTAGCAACAAGATTAGAAAGACAAACGAATTGTATATTTAATGTTCATAAACTTGATTCTGAAATCCTAAAAATAAAAAATTAGATAGTTATGTATGGGGTATAACATTCAAAACTATATATATATATATTTGTTAATAAATTTAAAGACTAGACAAAATTAATTTATCAGATGTGGGTTTTTTTTTTTAATTCAACGATGAGTAAAATAGGTGAGGATCGAAATATTGACAATGAGTGTAATAAATTAGAAAACTCTTTCTTGATGGTCACTAATTGGCCATCAAGAAAAAACCCAAAAAATAAATTTTAGGAAAAGTATTTCTTGATGGTCACTAATTGGCCATCAAGAAAGAACCCAAAAAATAAATTTTAGGAAAAGTATTTCTTGATGGTCACTAATTGGCCATCAAGAAAGAACCCAAAAAATAAATTTTAGGAAAAGTATTTCTTGATGGTCACTAATTGGCCATCAAGAAAAAACCCAAAAAATAAATTTTAGGAAAAGTATTTCTTGATGGTCACTAATTGGCCATCAAGAAAGAACCCAAAAAATAAATTCTAGGAAAAGTATTTCTTGATGGTCACTAATTGGCCATCAAGAAAAAACTCAAAAAATAAATTCTAGGAAAAGCCTTTCTTGATGGTCACTAATTGGCCATCAAGAGAAAAACTCAAAATATGTCTTTCTTGATTTTTTTTGGCCATCAAGGAAGGCCAAAATTCTAGTAGTGCATTTTTAAGCCTTCTAGTATTTGGTTATATAGTTTTGCTATATTTCAGCCCAGGACAAATTTAAAATAAAGGAAATTGGAAAAAGAAAGAAAAGGAAAAAAAAAAAGGAGGGAGTGTCCCAAGATTCTTGAGAGAGGACAAAAGAGAAGGAAAAATGAGAAAGCAAAGAGAAAAAAAAACTAAGGGAAATGCACTTTTAAGCAAAGGGAAGGAAATGCACTTTTAAATATATGAGAACAATTCTAAATGGTCATTGACATGACTTTAAACTAGTAAAATGTTGATTGTATCATTGAATGTTAACATGAATGAGAAGAGAAGTTTACCTTATTTGATTATTTGGCAATTTCATTTCTTTACTAGGTTCATTCTTTTAGGGGAAAAATATAAATAACTAAGTAAAAATAAACATTATCTAAAATACAATGGCTAGAAGACGTGAAGCAAAAAGATGGTGATAAACAATATTTATTTAAGAGTGTGAGAGTGTGAGGTTCCAATTTCTTTTTATTGGATCGAATACCCTTTTGGACTTTATGGGCTTTGATACCAAGCCGAATAGTATGTGTTCTATTTAAAAACAAATCGATAATAAGTGAAGGAACTCATCTATTTTATTAAGAATGTGACATCCCTTGATTTTACCAATGTGGGATCTCCAACATCGCTCATGTGTGTTCATCATTCCGCCAACAATTTTTGGATATATTGACGCCACAACTCTCAAACCACAAACTCGCTTCATCTTTTCCTTTGATTTCGGTGGACTCTAAGCACTAGACCCACACTCAAACAATCCCAAAATTACATGTATTGACCAATTTTCTAAACTTCGACAGAATTATTAAAGATTCTCATTTAAAATTCTACGTATTAAATAGAAATGAACGAAATTGTCATTTGCCACCTTTCTTTTCTCTTAATCCTTTGACTTTTATACTTAAGTGAAATAAAGTCAATGATGTATGATTCAAATTTTTATTAAACGCATCTGTGCACATCCCAAACGTTGGATTCCTACTCTAATAATGGTCGGAAGAAAAAAGAAAGTCTAAATTATTATCAGACTACATCAATTATGAATGAGATAACCTATTGAATTATTGTTAAGATATATTTTCAACCATGTCCCGACCTAGTTTATTAGATTGTCATGATCAACGGGGGCACACATTTGATTGAGAAACCAAATTTAGGCAAAGCCTTTGTTTGATTCCTAAAATTCTCTTTCTTTCTCCATTTCACCATGGAACCCACTTCCAGATTCCTTCTAACTCTTACCCGCTTTCTTCTCACCTTCTTCGTCGGGTTTCTAACCAATTCTTGCGGCTGCCGCCAGGTCCTCGTGGCGTTCCGGTGCTGGGGAATCTGCCGTTTCTGGACCTAGAACTTCACACTTCACGGAATTGGGCCGAAAGTACGGTCCAACCGTAAAGCTCCAATTGGGTGGAAAGATTGGTATAATCTTAAATTCACCAACGGTGGCGCGTGAGGTATTGAAGTACCACCATATCACATTCGCCAATCGTGACGATCTCAAGCAGGCCGAGTCGCCGCGTACGGCGGTTTTGACATAACTTGGACCCCATATGGACCCGAGTGGCGGATGTTGAGAAAAGTTTGTACAATCAAGATGCTTAGCAATGCCAGTTTGGATTCTGTTTATGAGCTCCGTCGTAGAGAGGTGAGAAACACCGTGGGTGTACCGACGGGCGGGGGCGGCGGTCAACGTGGGAGAGCAAGGTTTTTTGACGGTTTTCAACGTGATTACGAGCACCTTGAAAAGATGATTGATGAGCGATTGAGAATGATGGATGAAGAAGAGAGTAGGAATAAAAATGATTTCTTGCAGTTCTTACTTAAAGTCAAAGATGAAAGCGATTCCAAAACACCTCTCACCATGGTCCAACTTAAAGCCTTGCTAACGGTAACTATTTTAACTTTCGATCATCTAGAATGTTCTCTTTTCATTATAACATTTAATGCTTCATTCCTGCTCAATCTTTAGCACATGAAAAAATTCTTTTTACAGCTTTCTTTAAATATTTTAACTTCTTTTTATGTGTGATAGAGCGAGAAACATAAAGATAGAAGCATTTAAATATTACTCTTTTGACAATGAAAAATATTTAAGGATTATTTGAGTTGCGCTTATGTTTGTGTAGACTAGGCAGTTATCCAATTAAAATTTTTCATGTGGCAATTTTTTTTTTTAAAAAAATAAAATTGTTTTTACTCTTTTTATTATGTAACAAAAGAGAGATAGGACTACAAATAATCATTACCCTTTAACAATAATATTTTATATTTGGTATAATATTTAGTGAGTAGCTAAAGCTACTTTTTATGATTTTAAGCCAAATAAATTTGGCAAAGTTAATCTCCTTTTTCATTAATATTTCCAAGCTAATTTTTGTGTAGAAATATGTATTAAATTGTTGATTGAAAATCGGGATATGCATGATATGATATTTAAGTAGGAGTGCAACCAAAATTGTAAAATCAAATTGAACCAAATCATTCGACTGGTTTGATTCGGTATTTAATATAAAATTAGACATCTTAATTTGTATTTGAAAAAAAAATTAATAATTATTGGTTTCGATCAAAAAAAATTTTTTTTATTGAAATAACACTTCAAAATTGGAACAACGGATGGTATCTAAACCGTAAAGAATAAATCCTTACCTTGGGTTGTTGTAGTATTTCTATTATGGTGTATGTAAATTTGTTGGGTAGAAAAAAACAATCATTTTAATGCATGCATATTTGTTATTTAAAAAAAAAAAATTCATTCATTAAAATGTTTTTTTTTTTCTACCCAACAAATTTACATACACCATAATAGAAATACTACAACAACCCAAGGTAAGGATTTATTCTTTACGGTTTAGATACCATCCGTTGTTCCAATTTTGAAGTGTTATTTCGATAAAAAAAATTTTTTTTATTGAAATAACACTTCAAAATTGGAACAACGGATGGTATCTAAACCGTAAAGAATAAATCCTTACCTTGGGTTGTTGTAGTATTTCTATTATGGTGTATGTAAATTTGTTGGGTAGAAAAAAACAATCATTTTAATGCATGCATATTTGTTATTTAAAAAAAAAAAAAAAAAACCAATTATTGTGACATATGTATTTATGTCATTTAAAAAAATTTGAATGTCTAATTCAATAGCGGAAATAGCGGAAATAGCCAAAATGGCCGATTCAAAACTACAACAGAAATAAAAATAAAAAATTGAAAGAAACGTAACATTAGGCCCGTTTTTGTCATATATTCTGTCCTGAACTTGTAATTTAACCTTTCATGAAAACAGTTGCTTATACATATTTGAGTCGATTCTACAATAAGGGGATAATATTTTGAAGTAAAATGAATGAAAGTGGGTATGTCGGTAGGATATGATAATAGGTGGAACAGACACATCATCAAACACCATCGAATTCGCAATGGCAGAGATGATGAAGAACCCAAAAGTTGCAAAGAAAGCCATGGAAGAACTAGTTGCGGTGGTTGGGGAACAGAATATGGTTGAAGAATCCCATATACAGAGTTTGCCATATCTGAAAGCGGTAATGAAAGAAACCTTGCGTCTGCATCCAATTTTGCAGCTGCTAGTGCCTCACTGCCCCAGCCAGACCACCGTCATCTCCAATTACACAATCCCAAAGGGCTCTCGAGTGTTCGTCAACGTTTGGGCCATTCACCGAGACCCCAATTATTGGGAGAATCCATTGGAGTTCGACGGTAAATTCGATTTCAGCGGGAGTGATTTTCGTTACATTCCATTTGTGTCCGGCAGAAGAAACTGTGCAGGGATAGCCATGGCGGAAAGAACAGTAATGTATTTGCCTTCCACACTTTTGCATTCCTTCGATTGGAAATTGAAGAGAAATTTGGGATTGTTTTAAAGATGAAGAAGCCTCTTCTTCTCATCCCAACACCTAGATTATCAGACTCCTTTTTGTATCAGAAATTCCCCAGCTTCGGCTACTCTACTAAATTGAGTTGAGTAAAGTCTCAAGTTAATAAACTTATGGAGTTGATATGTTTGTGGAGTTTTAAAGTTTGTGTTTGGATGGTAAAGTTGTTTATTAAATTATGGGTATTTGAAGTAGTTGATTTTTAGGTAGTTATTTTTGTTTGATTAACTTTTTGTTTAACCCTTCAAAATTGCATGCACATTTTCATTAATTTTTAAAAACTCAATTTAGATGTAAATTTAAAAGTCACAAATATTTTACAATTCTTTTCATGCAGTCATTCATTATACTTGAGGTAGAGTATTACAATATGAAAAGTAGTTTAAAGGATTTTTATGCCAAAATGTAGGTATATGGACCTCCTACACTACGGATTGCTCCAAATTGAGAGTTTGACGATCGTGGCTCTATCATCGTACGCACACATAATACTGTTTTTTGCTTCCAAAAATTGAATGCATTAATTTCTTCTCCCCCATTGCTACTTGTTCTCGAAGGTGGTTCGTATCTTCTGCGCCACTAACATATATTTCAAAACTAATAGATCTAAAAGTTAATTGAAAATCCAACCAAGTTTAAGATGCAAAAATCCAAGGAGGTGAATCAAAATATATCAGTATATAATGCTATTCATCGTATGCATGATTCAAATCATTCATTATTTTTTATACACTCAATCATAATTTGTTACATGACAAATTTTTCTTATTTCATTTGTAAAATAATTTATTTCATATTTTTTGTGTGTAATGAAAATGGATCACACAAAAATGGGTGTATCTTAAGATGCATGCAAGAATATCACTATGCAATAATTCAAACATAAACCAATAGATTAGTAACTGTTGGGGTGAACGATGTATAAGAATTAAAAACTCAAAAGTAAGCCAAATGGTATAACAAGGCTTATAAATTGAAATAATAAAAAAACTTAAGATCTTGTACAAACGTCAATAATAGGTGAGACACTTTTTGATAAGTGTTGTCCTAAAGACAATTATTCACTTTATATAGCCTGCGAATAAGCTACAACGATCGATTCTAGTAGAACTAGAACGTTGAACTACTCGGATTGATAATACCCTCTCAACTCAATCAAGATCGAAAGAAAGAAAGAAAATAACTTTTTAATTTCGAATGAGATGCTACAAATGAAGAAGCAAATTGTTATTTATAGGCTAACAATAATACTAACCTTCCCGAGTGAAAAAAAAATCTTTTCAAGTTTAACTCAATTAAGTTGTTAATTATTTAACCAAAATTAAACATAATTCATTCATTTAAATTGAAGAAACTACAAATTCAATTTTTATCAATGTTAAATTCGTACGTAAAACATTGGTTAATTTGATGATTATAAATATCTAAAGAGCTAGGCTTGCAACGTGGTCATAGCATCTTCCATTGCCCATTGCAATGGATAGCGCCACGAAGCTGTCCTCTCCACCTTACACAATTTGTAGCAACGAGTCTCAACGTCAACCACCACCTTTTCCATGATTTTCCAGCGTCCAACACTCACTCTCTCTTCTTTCCCCCTCTTATTTTCTCTAAATTCTTTTTTCCCTAAGCCAAACCACACCAATATCCATCATTCCTCAGTTTCATTCTTCTCTTATTAATATTTTACTTGCAATCTCTTCCATCGCAATTTTCAAAATCAAAATGACATATATATCCCATATATATATATATATCTAAAAACTTATTCAAAAAGTTTATTTTTGTTAAACCACCGATTGAATTCACACAAATGCTTAAATTGATTAATGAAGGTAAATTTAATATCAAATTGTCCTATTCTCATGCATTTCTCTTTTGTTACATAGTTTAAAAATAATATTTTTTAAAAAAAAAATTTGCCACATGACAAATTTTAATCGAACAAAATTAGGTGGGCACGAAGATATAAGATGCTATTTAGCACCAAAACATTTTTTTTTTCTTTTTATAGATTGAAGTCACTTTTTTAACTCTAGTTTGGTTATTTCTCTTATGCTTTAAAAGTCTTTTCCTCACATTGCTTTGATGAGTTGAAAATAAATGCTAATGCGTAAATCAGAAAGATAAAAGTAAAAATGACAATGATATTGTTAAAGATTTTCTAGAGAAACCAGGAAAAAAAGTGGTATATATAATGTAGATTACATGATTTTAAAATATGTATATTCATAATACAAAAGATAATAAAGACAAAAATAACAGAGAAATTATTTTAAATAATAAAATTATTAAAAATATTTGTAAATAATAATAAAATATGTTTAAAATTATAATAATAAAGATTAGAAAAAAAAAAAAAGAAAAGAAGAATCTTTCCAAAAAAAAGAAAAAAAAGAAAGAAAGAAAACAAAAAAAAAAGAAGAAGAAAAGACAAATCGCGGAAACAGCAAAACTGAAATTGAAAATTCAATATATGTTCGACACGTGGATGAAGTCGTAGGCCTCCGCGTGTTTGGGTAACACACGGGCGGCTCAGCCAACTAGCCAAGTTTAATAGTTTGAAAAACAAGTAAATCCCTTTTTTGTCCTTTTTTGTTATTGAGCCCTTCTAGTCTAGACTATTGAGAAGCCTAAACCGTTGCATTTATTTTCCGAGTAATATTTTATATTTACGTGCAGTTCAAACTATATACCAATTTTCATATATTTCCTTGATTTTTTTTTTTTTTTTTGAATTCATATATTTCCTTGAATTACAAAGTACAAGAAATTAAGAAAATATTACTTAAATAATTGAGGGCCGCACAAAAATATTACAGAACATTGAATATACCCTTATAAAAGGTTAAAATATGGGGTTTTTTTTCTTTTTCTTTTTTCTTTTTTCTTTTTTCTTCCTTAAAAAAATGATTGATCCTTTTATAAGGTGAAGGCAGGGCCATAGATTCCTCATATGTCGTCTCGCCTCCACCAGATCTTGTTTCTGCCGACCTTCGCCCAACATCAACATTACAAAACTTTTCACCAAACTCTCCTTTCTTTCTCCACTCCCCCATGGAACAACCCACCTCCAATTCTCCTCTACTTCTCATAAATTCCCTCAATTCCTCAGTTGACCAATCTCCTTTCCTCTTCACCTTCTTCGCCGCTCTTCTAATTTTCCTCTATGTAAAACTCACGCGCCTGCGCGTGCCTCTTCCACCTGGTCCCTGGGGCGTTCCACTACTCGGAAACCTTCCATTCCTTGACCCCGATCTTCACACGTACTTTGCCGAATTAGGCCGAAAATATGGCCCAATAGTAAAGCTCCAACTCGGCAATAGAATTGGTATAATCGTAAATTCATCGTCCGTAGCACGTGAAGTGTTGAAAGACCACGATGTTACATTTGCGAATCGCGATGTTCCTCAAGCCGGGAGAGCCGCCTCGTACGGCGGTTCTGACATAGTTTGGACACCGTACGGACCCGAGTGGCGAATGTTGAGAAAAGTTTGTGTGTTAAAGATGCTGAGCAACGCCACATTGGATAGCGTTTACGAGCTCCGCCGTAGAGAGGTGAGAAACACGGTGGCTCACTTGTACCGGCAATGTGGGTCAGCAGTGAACGTGGGAGAGCAGGGGTTTTTGACGGTTTTCAACGTGGTTACAAGCATGTTGTGGGGTGGTTCAGTGGAAGGAGAGCAGAGGGATGGTCTTGCAGCGGAGTTTAGAGAGACAATTTCGGAAATAACAGAGCTATTGGGAAAACCTAATATTTCGGACTTTTTTCCAAGCTTGGCCCGTTTTGATCTCCAAGGGATTGAGAAGAAGATGCGTGAGATTGCTCCGAGATTTGATAACATTTTCGACAAGATGATAGATGAAAGATTGAAAATTGGTGGTGGAGATGACGACGGGAGTGTCAAGAAAAATGATTTCTTGCAGTTCTTACTTGAGGTTAATGATGAAGGAGAATCCAAGACTCCTCTCACCATGACCCACCTTAAAGCCTTGCTCATGGTAACTCATTTTAACCCACTATTTATTTATTTATTTATTATTATTATTATTATGTTATCTTACAAGTTTATTCCATTAATTTCCTAGGGTTAAAATGGTTAAAATATTATTTTGGTGTTTATACTTTAGATTTTGTTATATTTTGGTCTTTTCAAAGGTTTATTTTTTAAAAAATATTAGTCCATAAAATAGTTTATTGTTTCTCTGTATTTGTTTACTATAGTTTTCATCTTTGAATTATATTATTATTATTATTATTATAATATAACTGTTTTAATTTATAAAACTTGACTTGAAATTTTTTGAATAGTACTCTAAAAGAGTAGTTACAAAACAAAGAGCGGTTGATGATGATGATATGTGGGTTCTTGATTCTGGGGGTATCTATAGATAGATGGAATGAATGTTGGTATAGCTTACATTAGTGCTATGTGCAAGATAGTTGAAATGGACTCAGTGGCTTGCTGGTATGGGAATGAGATGGAAGAAATCTCACCTTTAGAGGGTAATAAATATAAAGTTCGAGTTGTTGCTAGAGGGTTCACACAAAGAGAAGAAGTTGATTGTAATGAGATATTCTCACCAATAGTCAGACATACTTCTATCAACATGTTACTAGCTATGGTAGCACATCAAAATTTAGAACTTGAGCAACTAGATGAAATGAGATTCATATGACCAACCCAAATGGGTTTCAATGTCTCAGCAAAAAAGATTATATTTTGCAAGCTGAAGAAGTTTTTGTATGGGCTAAAGTAGTCTTTAAGATATACAGTGGTACAAACGGTTTGATAGCTATATGGTTGGACTTCGGTATACCAAAAGTTTGTATGATTGTTGTGTATATCACAACAAAGCTGATGATGGTTCAATGGATTATCTACCTGTATATATAGGTAATATGCTCATAGTTGCAAAGTTCAAGTCTGATATTTAGAAGTTAAAAGATCTTTTCCGTGTTAGTTATGTACAGAGGCCCGTACTTGGGTACGTATGGCAACGTTTTTGTGTTCGTCTAGTAAATATGTTATTTGTAAGAGAATTCAAGGCAATGTGGAGATTTGTTGGAATGCCTTGAATTTGTTGTATGACACTTACCAAGTATAGGAATCCCACTGACTGGGTTTAGAGAAGTGAACTATATAGAATTTATATTTGACAATTATTTATGGTTATTTACAATTATGATGCTAGGGTTTAGAGGAGTGAACTATATATACTTTCTAACCTTAAAGTGTCACTTATTGTGTAATTAGTATTAGTTAATCATGTAAATCTACGCGTTGATTCTCTTCTATTTTATGTTTTATGTATTCTTTATTTGTCGATTTCATAACAAAAACACTTAGAAAGTAATTTGCAATGAAGATAAGGAAATTCTTTGTGTGGGGGCAGGATATGGTGGTCGGAGGGACAGACACATCGTCAAATACCATAGAATTTGCATTGGCAGAAATGATAAAGAACCCAAAAACTCTAAAGAAAGCACAAGAAGAACTCACCGCCGTGGTCGGAGAAGACAACATCGTCGAAGAGTCCCACATTCACAGTTTCCCATATCTGAAGGCCGTAATGAAAGAAACTTTACGTTTACACCCAATTCTACCTCTGCTCGTGCCGCACTGTCCAAGCGAGACCACCATCGTCTCCAATTACGCAATTCCAAAGGGCTCTCGAGTGTTCATCAATGCTTGGGCCATTCAGCGAGACCCCAATCATTGGGAAAATCCATTGGTGTTTGATCCAGAGAGGTTTCTCAAGACCGAGAAGTGGGATTTTGGTGGGAGTGATTTTCGTTACTTCCCATTCGGGTCCGGCAGAAGAAACTGTGCAGGGATAGCCATGGCGGAAAGAATGGTAATGTATTTACTTGCTACGCTTTTGCATTCTTTTGACTGGAAATTGGAAGATGGTAAGAAGATGGAAGTTGAGGAGAAATTTGGGATTGTTTTGAAGATGAAGTCGCCTCTTGTTCTCATTCCAACGCCAAGGCTATCTAATCCAACTTTGTATCAATAAGCTGATTGGTGACTTCCCCTTCTGCCATTGTTGTTCCTTCAAAGCTAGCAAAGTGTATACATATATATGCTCATACTATAATACTAGCTAAAACCTGCACTTTCATTCTTGTTGCCATTCCCAGTTCTATGATCGGCTGAACTTGGTGACCTTTTTTGGTTTGAATTGGACGTGTTAGGAAGGGATGGACTTATGCATAATATGTTCAAATTGATACATTCACATTGGAAGTGGAAGTGACAACATGTCAGTCAAGTTCGTTGTAAAGGTGTTCCCGGATAATATATATCATCAAAAATATCAATCATATATCAATGAGATATTAATGGGATATCAAATCATAGAATCAACCAAATAGAAATCCTAAAACATTTAATATGTGACGATAATCACATGACAATCCGATAGAATTTATATAACAAGCACACAGTAATCAAATAAAAATCACAAAGTATTTAATATGTAATGAAAATCATATGACAATCTGATTGTGGTTTAATTGGTCTATATAATTGACAATTTTTAATCATAATTTGTATAAAAGTAAGATAATATTTAGATATATATTGTAAATATTTGTGTAAATGTCGATGCAAAAGTATAAATTTAAAAAATAAATTAAAAAAATAATATCAAATAAATATATATTATTTTTCTCAATTTTGGTTTCTTGAAAATGAAAGATTTAGATGGTAAAAGAAAGGCAAATTACAATTACCACCATACTTCAAGAGTGATTTTTGAGATGGAATCTCATACTATCCATCACTTAAAAAGGTAGAAGAGTTATTTCTTTTATTCTTAATTGGTGAAACCTCATACTATCAATATTTTTTCATGTAATCAAGACAGAGATCATAGAACTGAAAAAGACTATAATTAAGCTAGCATATTAGATGATTTTAAGTCTTCCATGAATAGAAAAAGACAAAAGATAATGAAGAAAAATATAATAGAACTAGAAGAGGAAAAAGAAAGAAAAAGGCAAAAATGACTAAAACAGTAAAATAAAATAAAATAAAAAGTAGAACATATAAAGCACCTAAAGTATCTTTTTTATTATTTTCTAATTTTTCACCAGTTCAGTAACTATTAGAATATTGTATTTACCGTAGGTTAATTTGTTATTTTCTTTTTCTTTTTTTCTTTTTGTCCTTCTCCAACATTTACAAAACTTCACCAAACTCACCTTCTTTCTCCACTCTGCCATGGAACAACCCACCTCCAATTCTCTTCTACATCTCATAGATTCCCTCAATTCCTTCTTCCCATGGCGCTCCATTGACCAATCCGGCTTCCTCTTCATCTTCTTCGCTACTCTTCTAATTTTCCTCTATGTAAAACTTACCCGGGGGCGTGTGCCACTTCCACAGGGTCCTCCAGGTGTTCCAACCGACACGTGAGGTATTAAAGGACCACGATGTTACATTGGCCAATCGCGACGTTCCAAAAGCTGGGAGAGTCGCCTCGTATGGGGGTTGCAACATAGTTTGGACCCGAATGGCGGATGTTGACGAAAGTTTGTACAATCAAGATGTTTAGCAATGCTAGTTTGGACTCTGTTTATGAGCTCCGTCGTACAGAGGTTAGAAATACTGTTAGCTCACTTGTACCAGCAAGCTGGGTCGCCGGTGAATGTGGGTGAGCATGGATTTTTGATGATTTTCAAGGTGGTTACAAGTATGTTGTGGGGTGGATCAGTGGAAGGGGAACAGAGATATAGTGTTGCAGCAGAGTTTAGAGAGACAGTTTTAGAAATAACAGAGGTATTGGGCAAGCCTAATGTTTCAAACTTTTTTCTGATCTTGGCCAGGTTTGATCTCCAAGGGATTGAGAAGCAGATGCGTGAGCTTGCTTCGAGATTTGATAATATTTTCGAGAAGATGATTGATCAAGGATTGAAAATTGATGATGGAGAAGAGGACGAGAGTGAAACATCAAGTTTACGCAGCAGTTTAGTTCTATCTAATAAGTTTGTATATTTATACTCCTAAGTGAAACATCAAGCAATCATTTTCTAAAGAAAGCACAGGAAGGACTGGTGGCCATAGTGGGAGAAGACGATGTCGTAGAAGAGTGTCACATTCATAGTTTGCCATATAATTTAAAAGCCATAATGAAAGAAACTTAGCGTTTGCACCCAGCTATACCACTGCTAGTGCCGCACTGCCCAAGCGAGACCAGCTATCCGTTGGTGTTTGATCCAGAGAGGTTTCTGAAGAGAGAAAAATGGAATTTTGGTCGGTGAAGGGATAGCCACGGTAGAAAGAATTGTAGTGTATTTGCTTGCTACGCTTTTGCATTATTTCGATCGGAAATTGGAAGATGATCGTGGGAAGATGGAAGTTGAGGAGAAATTTGGGATTGTTTTGAAGATGAAGTCGCCTCTTGTTCTCATCCCACTCGGCCTCTACTTCTGCCATTGCTGTTCCTTTCAAATCTAGCAAAGTATATATATATATATGCTCACACTGTCAACTAATACGTGCACTTTCATTCTTTGATGATCGGCTTCAAATTTTCCCGAGTCCAGAGAAATAAACATTCTCATTTTCAAAAACCACCACTAAACTATGGTGTTGGTTAAAATTACACTCAGTAATTTTAAATTTGATCAATTATCCCCTTAATTTGTAAGTGTTGCAATCAACTCCTATTAAAATTAATTTATATTTGTGGATATTTATGGGTTTTCCTCCCTATCTGGTTCTCTCTTCCACTTCTCACAAGCAAACTCTTCACCAATGGTGAATTTGGAAACACAGAGTCGGCAACACACACCAATCTCCAAAGACAGAAATCTCCAGGCTCTCAACATCATAATCCAGCTCCATTTCGAGAAGAACCTTGAGAAGAAGCTCGCCATAAGATCTCCAAAAGAAAGAGCTCCACAAGCTTTTTCAGCTCTTCATCTTTCTGGGCCACTTTCCTCGCGCCTCAAATACCGCCATTGTTGGATCCCCATTGCTCTTCTCTCCATTTCCGATCTCAGTTTCTATGTCTCTGTAGCTCAGACCGTTCGCTACATCAATGGATTCAAGTATCAGCGGCGTTGCCATTAGCATTTTGTTCGTTGATGTTGTAACTCATAAACCCACAAATTTCCCTCACTTTCGATGCGAAAACCCGCTTCATTTACCTTCGCAACAGTGTGTCCCTTCTTTTCAACGAGCTCCAGCGTCTTCCATCAGCATTTTTGACCTTGGGTTCGACTTCCAGCTGCTGCCCACACTTCAATTTGGGCTTAAATCATATTACTCATAGAGTTTTAAGGTTCAGATCTGCAAGTTCTGATAATTTCAAACACTAGCCAACAAGGTTCATAGTTCTTCTTGGTAAGATTCTGTGAGTATCATTACCTTTTTGGTTTTTCAAATTGGTTTAGGTGTTTGTATTAGATTACAAGTCCTTGGAATTCTTCCTTTGCTATGTTTGGGTCAATTTCGGAGCACTCAGCTAAGGTTCTATAGGTGTTAAACATGCTTTGAGTTATTTCTGACTTTGACCAAAATGAGATTTAATCACATACAAAAAGTAAAATGTAAAATTTTGAAAAAGACGCCAGAAGAGTTTGAGCGCTATTTAGATTTACGAGAGAAAAAAAATATTAGAAAGAGTTATTTTTTAAAAATCTTTTGATTAAAAAAAAAAAATCTATTTAAAATACACTTTAAAAGTATTTTGAAAGTTATTTTAAGTGGTTGTCATACTCAAATTTTTTTCAAAATCACTCACTTTCAAAATTAAACACTTGAAAAGTTAAACTATATATAACTTTAATCTTACAAATTTTTTATGGAACTGTCTGTAAAATATCGATGTTGATAGATATTTTAGAAAAAAATTATAAAACAAAAAAATTCAAAAAAAAATTTAAAAAGTAAATATTTTTACCATTTTCAAAAATTAAAATATTTATTGTTTGTAGTATATTCATAATAGTAAAATTATGTTAACACTCCACTATTTTTTATGAAATTTTTTAGGTTATAATGGAGGTGTTTGATTCACTCCATTTAAACACGACGACATGTTTGCTGCTTTTCTTTTTTTCTTTTTTTTTTTTTTTCAATAGTAGAATTCTATAAAGATTATTAATATTCAAAATGGTTTGAAGATATTTTCGAGCTTGAATTATTCATTTCTGAACCTCCCATTTGGTATTGGTATGTCAGTCTCAGTTCCCTTCCTCTTCTCATTTTGGTCCGTAGATTTTTCCAACGAAGACAAACAAATTTCAACCGCTCTTCTTTTTATCTTCGTCTTCGTTGTTGCTCTGTTATGGCTCCGACCCGAATTCCGCCGTCCTTCTTTGCCTCCAGGCCCCTGTGGCCTGCCGCTGGTCGGATACCTTCCATTTTTATCTGGCAATCTCCACCAGACGTTCGCCGATTTGGCCCAAATCTACGGCCCAATTTTCAAGCTCCGCCTTGGAACCAAGCTCTGCATCGTTCTCAGCTCCCCTTCCTCCATCAACGTAGCCCTCCGCCACCAAGAAACCGTTCCACCAAGAAACCGTCTTCGCCAACCGAGATTCCACTGTCAGCTCTCTTCTCGCCACCTACGGTGGAGCCGATATTGTGTTCAGTCAGGACGACGGCGATTGGAAGAAGCTGAGAAAAATCTTCTCCCGCAAAATGCTTAGCAAATCAAATCTGGATGAGTCCTATCCTCTGCGAAGACAAGAAGTGAGAAAAGTGATTAAAGGCGTGTTGGAATCGGCCGGAACCCCAATTGATATCGGCAAATTGGGTTTCTTCGCTGCTGCTAAATCGGTTATGGCAATGACGTGGGGCGGCTCCGGGGGGATGATCGGAGTGGATGGAGCGGAGTTGGAAGATAAGTTCAGGGAAGTGGTGGATGAAATGATGGTGTTGATTGCATCTCCGAATTTGTCGGATCTTTTTCCGGTGTTGGGTCGGTTTGATTTGCAGGGAATTGCGAGGAAGATGAAGAAGGTGATGAATGTTTGTGATGAGATTCTAAATTCCGCCATTGAAGAACAGAGGAAGATGGGAGGAAATGGGGTGGAAAGGAGAGGGTTTTTGCAATTTCTGTTGAAGGTTAGGGACGGCGAGGATAGATCAGAGTCCATTACAGATAACCAACTCAAGGCCTTGCTAATGGTATGCTTTCTTAATCAATCACCATTTCATTCCCATGGAAATTCTTCGCTTACAAGTTGAACATTCTACTCTTCTTAAATGATTAGTAAAAGCTTTTTAAATGGCAACCACTCAATTTAAAGGATTTTCTTTTTCCTTTCTGCAACTAATTTAAAGGATTAGTTAACCATAAATGGTAATATTAAAGTTTTTAACAGGGGCAAAAGTGCTCGAAATATTTTTAGATATACCAAAATATTATCAGGCTACTACTATTGATAGACACTTGTAACAGTGATAATATAACATTTCACTATATTTATAAATATTTGAACTCTGAAAACACTTTCTTTTTTTTAATAACTAAATGTTTTTTTTTAATCCTAAAAATTATACTTATTTTCTTACCCCTCATAATCATGGTTTTCTAACTATATTTATTACACATTGTCTATGATAATTTCTAAATTTTTGCCTGATGGAACCTCCATTGTGACAATTTTTAATTACTAATACTTTCAAAGAAGGACTATTTTTAAATGTAGCAAAATAAGCTAAAATATTTACAAATATAACAAAATGTCATATTTATCAATAGTAGACACAAATAAAATTATCATCTATCACTGTCTATTAATGATAAACATTGATAGATGTCTATCAGAATCTATCGTTGTCTATCACTTCTAGACCGTAACATGTTATTATATTAATATTTTTTTTTTGAATAAATTAAAACAATCAAGTCCTTAAGCAATTAGTGTCTAGAGTTCCAAAATAAAAAATAAAAATAAAATAATAATAATATAAAAAAAAGGTGTTGAGATAAAAATAGATGGAGAGGAGGTTTTTTCCTTCCCATTGCATTTTACATTTTGGATTGAATTTATAATTTATACAGTGGGTCTTTATACCTAAAAACATTTCTCCTTTATATTATTTTTTGTGTGATTTTGAAAATATATAGGACATCATCATTGGAGGAACAGACTCAACATCAACTACGATCGAATGGGCAATAACAGAGTTAATACAACAACCAAACATAATGATGAAAGTCATGGAAGAATTAACAAAAGTTGTGGGATTAAACCAAATGGTTGAAGAATTTCACTTATCTAAATTATTTTATTTAGATGCAGTGATTAAAGAGAAACTTCGTTTACATCCACCCTTAACTCTTTTAGTACCACGTAAGTCTACCCAAACAAGCATTCTCGGAGGGTACACTATCCCAAAGGGCTCAACTATCTACTTTAATATGTGGGCAATCCAAAGAGACCCTAAAGTTTGGGATAACCCCTTAAACTTTATGCCTGAGAGATTCTTGAATGAAAGTAATGGAGAAGTATATGATTTCACTGGCAATAGCATAGAGTTTTGTCCATTTGGGTCTGGTAAAAAATTATGTGCAGGGATCCCTCTAGCTGAGAGGTTGTTGGTTTTAATATTAGCATCATTGTTGCATGCTTTTGAGTGGGAATTGCTTGAGGGTTCAAAGCTTGATCTGGAAGAGAAGTTTGGAATTGTCACCAAGAAGTTCAACCCCTTGGTTGCTATACTTATGCCAAGGATTTCCAATTTGGAGCTCTATAATATTATGTAGATTTGTACTAAATAATTGCATTTTACTACTCAAATCAAGAATTCCTATGTTCGTAATATAATTACAAGGGAAATTAGAGGTTTGTTTAATATAACTTTTTTTTTTTTATTAGGTACTAAGATAAGGTTAATTTAACTATTAATACACACCTTTAGAACCCATATATAAAATATTAAAAAAAAAAAAAACAAGAACATTAGTTAGGAGAATTAAAAGTATGGATCTCAATATTGCAGTTACCACTATACATCAAGGTAACTCTTGCATTTTTCTCAATTTGTTAACATTGAAACTCTAAATGAAATATAGATCTAGTTGTATAGTGTGTGTTTATATTGTACTTAATTTGTTGATCGTGAATAATATGCTTCTCAAAAAAGAAAATAAATAAATAAATAAATAAATATATATATATATATATATATATATATATATATATATATATATAGTAGCAAAACAATCAACGAATTAAGTACAATAACATTGAGAAGCGTATTATTCACAATCATCCATGAAAAATCTAAAACATTAACATAACTTTATAAATAAATCCTCTATATCCTAAACTAAAGAGTTTAACCACTCATAGTTTTAGAACACATAATTGATACCAATTTTTAAACATTCAAAGAGTAAAAAATGAAAAATTAGAAAAACTCTTTCGTCAAAGAGTCATTTGTAGAATGAAAACTGGCAAAACTCTTTCCAGTCAACACCTCGGGAACTCGAATGGTCTCCAAACTCTCTTACACTCCTTTCCCTCTTTTTGGTAGCAAACTCACACTTTATAGCTCTCTAATTTCGTGATTAGGCCCACAGATCCATCTCCAAATATATGGAAATTTGGATACTTGATGTCCAAGATTTTTCCAAAAGTACAGAATTTTTCATAAAGGGAAAGTTGGCGTTGCAGCACCGTCAAAGTTAACACCTGGACTCCCTCTAATACGCAGTTCGGCCGGTGTGTGAATACCTACGTCTAGGGGGCAATGTGCCTAGGAAAGATAATCTACTAATATTAAAGAGTCAAACAATTACAACATAGTAATTATCTGTAAAGCAACAACATTTACAATGACACACGTAGAGCCTAACTCACAAAACACCTAGATTCCCCCTAGATATAAGACTCTCTCTCAACAACACTTAGGCACCCCTTAAGCAAGCTAATATTAATATAGGACACTTTGACTTCCAATATAATGTATAAGACTCCCTCTCAAATGGTGTTATTTTCTCTTTTCTCAGTGAACTCATTTAACTGATGTATCTTAGGTACACCCTAAGATGGAGAACTTCTCAAGAATGAAGTCTTAGGCTCCCTGATGGATGAAATTCGTTGCCCAATTGTATGCCAAATAATTTATCGTACTTACTAAACCATAATAGCTACAAGTCGAGTCGAACATAGGGAGCACTCGAATTTCTCAGCTAAGTACTTAGCAATTCTAAGTAACCGAAGGGGGTTTGTGAGAGGGTTGTTTGTAAAGAAATTAAATTGCATAAAATAACTAAAACAACAATTAAAAGCGATGAAATCTAATGAGAAAGTCCTAGTTGGGATTATTGCGGGATTTTCGTTATTCAATGTTCTTAATTATTGAGTCATCGTTACCAAATTTATTGTGATGGGCACCTAATCAATTTAATTAGAAAGGCTAATCAAATTGTCTTAATTGACAAATTAGGATAAATTGAATCGATGAAAGACATGCAAATTCAAGTTCTATGGAGAATTAGGCAGAACATTTAATTGGAAATGCCGAAATTAAATATTCTATTGATTCAATTCTAGGTTAATTAGAACAATGCTTATCAATCTAGATTCGCAAGCTAATCTAACCTATTGCTTCTTGTGATCGACGTACAACCAAGTGTAACGAAACTAAGTCAATCTAAAGCAATAATCATAGCGTTCACCAGCGTCCAAAAATATGATCGTATTACGAAAATTCATAATTGAGTCACGCATACAATAAAATTCAATTCAAAGTCTTATAAGAACATTAAACTAAAAGAAAATCCATAAACCCCAAGCTAGAACTGTGTACCTTAGCCCAATAATCGACATACCAATTAATGGGTTCTAGTTCTAATACATAAACAGATGAGAAAGTACAGGAAAAATATAGAGAAATTAGTCTTAGGCGGCTAGTGAATGAGAAACTACCCTAAATATCAAAGGCTTACAATTTATAAATTGTTAGAGCGTCACGACATTGTCACGCATACGCGCACAATAGAACATCGAAGCGTCACAATGCTCCAATGCAGCGTCGCGGTGCTTGTTGTGTTTCGCCAACAGTGCTGCCCTTGGGAAAAGCGTCGTGGTGACGCCTAGGTGACGCTACTACGTTGTGGCTTCAAGGGCAATAGGGTCTTTTTGGAGTTCTCTTTCCCGGTTGATGCAATAGAACTCTGTTTCAGCTCCAATTCATCACTAATGTCCCGCTCTACCTGATAAGTGCTCAAAACCTACCAAATAATATTTTTAACACATTAAATAGTACAACGATCTCGAGTTAAGCTGAGGAAGATAGCACATTTCAGGTGCTATCACTCCCCTAAGACTGAGGATCCCTTCTCAAAATCAATGCCTTAGGTTCCCCCTAAGACAAGAGTCATCTTCGTGCTCTTGTACTCTTCAACAATGATTTCCTATAGCGGGCTGCGGTGAGAAAAGACAGTAATGAACGAGTTACAAAGATCGGCCACAAACACTAATCACATTCACAACAAAATTGGAGCAACAACCCTAAGTGAATCACGAATTCCCTTTTATAATATCAACAGTGAATAAGGAAAGATAAAATCCCTATCGAAACCAGCAGACGCTCAAACGAGAAAAATATCTGGGAGAATAAATTTGCAGAATTTTTCAAGATAAGGAAAGAAAAAATTATGCAAGATAACATCTTTTGTGACATCTTCTAGGACAACAATTGTGACAACCACTAAACAATCATTGCCACCTTAAACAAATATCAAGTCATTCATCAAATCTCTAACGGAATGGATTCGGGAGTTTCACACTCCTTCAAGAACCAAGGACCCATAAGAAATCATTAAAAAGATTTAATTATTTGAAAATTTCCTACCTCAATAATATTATTTGAATAAAGTTTTGTAAAAAAGGATTTATTTACATTTTATTATCATAAACAATACGTACATATCAACATTTTCTGCCTAGTTTATTAGTTTAAAAGACTCAAATAATCTTTCTCTAAAATACAGTGAATATATATAAATTGTTGTTTGGATTTGCAATTATTTATTATAAACAAATACAAAATACGGAAAAAAAAAAGAAAAAGTGAGGTGAAAAGAAATACCTAATATGTTATGTATGAAATCCTAACTCGTACTCTCTCTCTCAAATTTAATTATCATTTTCTTTTAATAATATTTCTCTCACAAAAATTTATTTACTACGTTGTGAATGAATGGCTACTTATGGGATTTATTTTATCATTTATTTTAGTGTTTTAAACAGTATCTAGACATTCCACGCCAATTATAGTGTGGTAGGCTGCACGAGAAACCACGTGGTAGGTCCATATATAAATGTCTCCCTCTATATGTTTTCTTTTTCCTTTGAAAAAATACTTAGGGCACTTAGGTTTAGGTGTTGGAATTGAGTTAAATTAATTAAACAAAAAATTAACTTTCTCTCTCTAATATTTCTAATGGCTCTATTTGTCTGCAACTAACTCTAGTAACAATTATGTTTGGTGACTACTATCATCTTATTCGATGACAATCATTGTCGAAGACATGTTTTGGCGACAACCTCCAACGAAAACTCAATGATCAACTAGAATGACCACCTTTGATGTCCAACTCCACCAACGACCACCTTCAGCAACCACCTTTAATGACCAACTTTATCAATCAACTCCAATTGACTAACTCTAACGACCAACTCGATCAATCATATACTAAAAGAAAAAAGAAAAAATTTCAAGCTACGAAAGTCCTTTTTAATACAAATATAGAAACACTTTGAGTGTATAACAAACCAAATAAGCTTATGTTAAAAACAATTTTTAAGAAAACTTAACAAAAACATATGAGTGCTTTTATTTTAAACAATTTTATGAAATGTGTTTAAATGAAAATGACTTTTCGAAAAACAGTTTTTCTCAAGGCAATTCGAGCATGTCCTAATTCAAGCTTCTTTTTTTTAATGTTAAAAAATAGATCAAATGACATGTTAAACAAATATTTCTATTTCTATTTGCAAATTCATATGATATTTAATGTACCACTATTTGTATAATACCAAAAAAAAAAAAAAAAAGAGAACTTTAGAACTCCATGTTAAACAACCTAAAATACTTTATATTCAAACACATACTATTTAACTCCACAAACTATTATGATCTAACTCTATACAACAAATAGCTCCTAGATTTAAGGTTTAGGGTATAGATCTATATATATGCATTGTACTACCACAAAAAGTTAAGCTTAATTTTTAATTTATAGTCCTATTGCAGTAAGGAAAGTTTTCATACCTCATCTATTTAATGATTGACATGTGACAATTTTTTCCAACTTAAAATTAGTTAATTTTTCTATGTTGGCCCTCTCTTTTGGATGCTCAATGATAGCACCTAAAATGTGTTATTTTGTTCAACTTAACTTAAGATCGTTGTACTATTTAATAGGTAAAAATGTTATTTTGTAGATATCAAACTCCTACAAAATAAACCTAAGTGTTAAAGAAAAAAAAAACAAAGCTAAAATGGAAAAATTTAGAATCCTGACGTCAAAATGAAAGCTAAAACAAACAAAAGGTCCCTAGAAGACCTCATCACAGCAAATGACCAAAATGTCCCAACACAAAATGTATTTTTAAAACACACTATTTTTCATAGATAGTCCAAAAGCACCCTAAAACCATATTTAAATTACGCTTAGGCATAAGTCCAAAACCATTTACAACAATTAAACTTAGTAACCTTATTCAAAGTGCAACTCGGTCCCAATATTCTTCCCAACTTCAATCTGTGAGTTTAACCTATCCAAATTCAAGGATTGTTGAGTTTTTAGTTGGATTTTGGTAAGAATATTGGTTCCTTTTTATCGTGATAACCCATCGTGGCTTGGTTGTTGATACCTCTGCGTTGTACTTTTAAATTCAATTTTCGAAGGGCTTTGGAACCGGAAGCAAGGGCGAAAACTGAGCTGCGACGGTCGGAAGCTTGCAACCGGGGGAAGACACAGACACAGCCGGCGGTTGGCGGAGGTGACGGCTGGATGGTGGCATGCAGGACCGGCTGCTAGCGGGTCGCGGAAGCAGCGGTTGACGATGCAGAGGGCAGGCGACCCGACGGCTGGCGGCCGGCTGCTGTGAACGTAAAGGGGAGCGAGGCTGCTGTCGACGGTCAGGGAGGAAGAAGAAGAAAAAAAAGAAATAATTTTTCTTTTTTCAGCCTGACACGCTCTTCAACAACCCTTAAATAAATAAATAAATAAACCTATTTAACCCCTCCCTAAACCATTTACTATGAATATATCTCTCCTTTTTTTTTTTCCAAAATTATTACCACTTAATTAATATAAATTCCAAAAATTAAATTCAATCTTTTCCAAATACCCCCAAATAAATTATTTAATTTTCCAAAACAAAAGTCACCACCTTTAAATTCCATTTCATCTTAAATCAATTAAATTCGAATTCCCCAAATTAAATTCCCCAAATTAAATTCAACTTCTAAATCTCAAATTAAATTGAAATTCACCAATTAAATTTATTCCTCAAAACTTATCACCTTAACTTTGAATGAATTATTTTTCCACATAATCCAATTGAACCTTATAAGTCCAACAAAAATTCAAGATAATTAGCTTAAAATTACTTAAAAATTCGGGATGTCACACCCTTAAACTTTCAAAAAAGAGTTAAAAAATACTTTATGTTTTGTTTGAAAATATTCTAGCTAATATATGAAATATACCTCATCAATTGTATCAAGATATATATAAAAAAACGAATATGAAGTTGTAGGACTTTTTTTTGTATGAAATATGATATACCATGGTATATTTGAAGTTGGAAAAAAAACTTAAATAAACGAATGTATCACTCTGTGTGTGTATATATATATATATATATATTCTACAATTGAGAGAATTGTGTCCCAGGATATAAATCATAAATTGACTCAATATTCAACCTAAATCACAATTTATAATATCATTTATATCACAATATATATTATACAATCGATCTAAATAGTCAAAAATCTCAATAAATCAAAATTTAACAATACCTTCCTAACAGAAATGTAATTCACAATTAATTTAACAACTTAAATATATTATAGTATATAAATTACAGAGGGATTAATGTTCAATTTAAAACATATATATGAGCATATATATTATGAGTCTAAGTAAAAAAATCATCTTTCGCAACAAATTTATATGAAATAGACGAGTAGACATATGATAGTATATATAAAAAATTACAAAAGTTTTGAAAAATAAGACGATTCCTTTGGCATCGGATCGGATCTGGGTGTCAAGGGTTCCATTAGTAGCGCGAAGTGGCGACACGAATGGACGTGCGACAGATCTAAAGATCGAGCGTGCGACACGAACAGAACGGTAGATCTGAATATCGGGGAAGTGGACTGAGAGATGTAGTGGCAAACTTCTAAGAACGACCTAGATTTTAGAGAGAGAGTCAGAGTCATGTGAGTGAGAGTTTTCTAGAGAGAGATACGAGCTCCATCCCCTGCAGAGCGACTTTCAGCATTGAAGAACGACGGTAGACAAGCTTGGGCGAGCGGTGAAGAACGGCGGAAACAACGGACAAGCTTGGGCGGCGGTGAAGAACGACTCCAACGGTGAACAAGAGATAAAGAGTGAGAGTCGGGGAGGGGGGGATTTCATATTTGAGAGTTGGGAGGGAAAGAGAGTGAGAATTTGAAGAAGATGGAACCATTTTTGCCAATTGAATTGAAAAATATTTTTAAAATATTATATTTTACTTAAAAAGTGTGTTTGTCCCCTCGGTTTCCTATTTAAAAAATAGTATAACTAATTGATGGTTTGGATTTAAATGGTAATTTGACCGTAATTTTTTTTCTTTTTTTCTTTGTAAATTTTGAAGAAATAAACATTAAAAACTTGACATACCTTCATTAGAGGTGTTATATGTTGTTATTCCTAGATTTTGGATGATTCTAAAATCTTTAACGACCACCATGCTTAGGTGTATTATCTTTCATGAGAGTAAAATTTTTCTCTATATATATTCAAATTTCCACATGCTGTTTCGTATACGAAAATAGGTGGATTGCTCTTTATACAAACTACCACTATAAAGGCTACTAATGTTTTAAGATCTTCCTCAACCTTCAAAGCATTCATTTCTCCAAAACCTCATTGGTAATGTCTATGTCAATCTCAGCTCCCTTCTTCTTCTTAAGCACCTCATTTTGGCCTGTACATTCTAATCAATTGGATAAACAAATTTCAATCTCCATTCTCTTAGTTGCCCTGACTTTCGCTCTTTTCTGGCTCAGACCAAAAAAAGTCCGGCGTCCCTGTTTGCCTCCAGGCCCTCATGGCCTGCCGCTGGTCGGCTACCTTCCATTTTTATCTGGCAATCCCCACCACAAATTAACCCATTTGTCCGAAATCTACGGCCCAGTTTTCAAGCTCCGTCTTGGAACTAAGCTTTGCGTCGTTCTCAACTCCCCTGCTTCCATCAATGAAGCCTTCGCCACCAGGAAACTCTCTTACCAAACAGAGTCACCACCGTTTGTGCTCGTCTCTCCACCTACGGCGGTTCCGGCATTGTCTTCACCCAGGACAACGGCGATTGGAAGAAGCTAAGAAAAATCTTCGTCCGCAAAATGCTTAGCAAATCAAATCTCGATGCATCCTACTCTGTACGAACACAAGAGGTGAGAAAAGTGATTAAAGGCGTGTTCGAATCGGCCGGAACCCAAATAGACATCGGAAAAGTGAGTTTCCTCGCCGCTCTGAAATCGGTAATGGCAATGACGTGGGGTGACTCGGGGCGGCTGATAGGAAAGGATGGGGTTGATTTGGAAGTGAAGTTTAGGGAAGTGATGGATGAACTGATGGTGTTGATTGGAACTCCGAATGTGTCGGATCTTTTTCCGGTGTTGGGTCGGTTTGATTTGCAGGGAATTGCGAAGAGGACAAAGAAAGTGATGGGTGTTTCCGATGAGATTCTGAATTCCGCCATTGAAGAGCAGAGGAAGATGAGAGGAAGTGGTGTGGAAAAGGGAGGGTATTTGCAGATGTTGTTGGAGCTTGAGGACAATGACGATAGTTCAGACTGCGGAACGAATGACCAATTCGAAGCCTTGCTATTGGTATGATTTTCTTGGGAAAATAAATATTATTGAATAATACTCATCAGAAAACTAATATATATCTATATAACAAAAACAAAAACAAAATCATATCTTTTTGTCCTCTTCAAAAAAAAAAAGTCATCTCTTTTTGTCACCCACCGAGATTTCCAATGAGTCATAATTAAGTTGCACTTAAACTTATCTTTTTTCTTTTACACAAAAAAATAAATAATAAATAATATTTTTTTAAAAAAATAGTTACCACATAGTAATTTTTTCTTGAAATACACTAAAATAGAAGCACCAATTATAACACCAATTATGGCACCAATTATAAGTTTTTCTCATAATTTATGATATTACAAGCGTTTTAATATATATATAGAGAGAAATATGTCTTTTGATCTTCGAATTAGATTTTCACGTTTTATATATAGAGAGAGAAATATGTCTCTTGATCTTCGAATTAGATTTTCACGTTTTTCAATAGCACTCTTCACCATGAGACTTTTCTCTCATTTAAAATTCATTGATGTTTGATTCTCTACTCCACAAAGTAGAGCTTATTGGATCTTATGGGTGATGTACGGCTTCCATAAAAAAGATAATTTATTCTATCTTGAGAGATAATTACTCTTACGATTCAAGCACTAAAGTGGGAAAACTGTCAGAATTAGCCCTAAAAAGTTTCCATCTTTTAGAATTAATACCCTTCTAGAAAATTAGTTGTAATAGTTTTTCTCGGTCCAATTGAGATCCGACCCCTGAGATATAGATAAAAATTAACTTTTTCATCTTATCGAATGTTTTGGGCTTTCCAGGTGAAGTATTTAGCAGGCTTAACACTGAGATTCTTTTTTTAGTATTAATATTGTTTTATCAATATGATTTTATTTTCGATTTTTCTTAACAATTTCAAAAACATTTGTAAAATTAAAAAAAAAAAAAATACAAATAAAAAACTCAATTAGTTACCAAAACAGACTTCTTCAAGAATTATGCAACCTCTTTCAATTATGCAACCTAGGAACGTTCTATTTTAAAGAGAGAAAGGCTCCCACTCCTCTTTGTTAAGGGGAATGATGTTTATTTTAATTAATATGAATAAATATTAATTAAATGAATATTTGAATCATTAATTCTCTCATATCCTATAGTTTTAATATGAAACTCATTCATTAACCTGTAATCTTATTATTTGAATCATATTAAATAGATTAAATCTCTCATATTATATAGTTTAATTTTGAATATTATTCAAATTTAACTATATATTATAATGTATCTACATACAGTATATTAATTGTATCATATACAATTAACATATATTTTCTTAAATTAATTTGAATATTGCAAATTATTTTTTTCAAAACTTTTGGTCTTTATTAATCCATTGTGAGCCAAAAAAAGAATCTAATGAACCTACAAATTATAAGTTCTAATGATAAAAAATGAATTAATTAAACTCTTTAATTAATTAAGGATAATTGTATTGTGTAGCATTTTTAGGGAAAATAAATAAGTATATAGCATTTTTAAAAAAAAAAAAATTGCAAATATAGCAAAATCTATTAATAATAGGCTCCTATCAATGATATAGTTTTTCACTGATTGACCGTAGCATTAATATGGTCTATCACTTATCAACTTTGAAAGCAAATCTAAATTTTGTTATATTTGCAAATTTTTTTGCATTGTGCTATATATGCAAATACTTTGAACCTAATTACTATATTTGCAACTACCTCATTAATTAACTAACATTCATTAACTATGAGACAAACAAATATAGAACCCATAGTACTCTTATGCACCGTAGAACATGTTGGGTCCATGGATATAATCATCATATATAAGTTGGATCCTTCCTGAGTTGTTCGTAATTACAGCTAGGTTAATTTCTATTTGACCCCTATAATTACCTATGTATCCTTACGTATCACTGATCTTCTAATGAACAATTTGTTTATAGTCCAATCATAAACCAAGTCTCTCTCAAGCCAAATAAGAGGGTGGAGCCCCATTGTTCAAGTCTCAGAGTCAGCACTTAAGGGAATTACTCATCTAATTACCGTATACAGGAATGAATGAATTTATCTTGTGAAGTTATATTTCTAGCTCCCCATTTAGTCAAGTCCACAAAATATAGGCTTATTGAGTCGAGCTCTGGGCACTTTCACCTATGCAAATTAAACGACGAGCCCTCATAGACAGAAGTTCTTAACTCACTCAAAATTAAGATTGAGTTGCATATAATCATCCTGTGAAATATTAATCTCTTCAGTTAACGAAGGTACAAAAAGAGAGTAATAATTTTGTGATCCAGTCTTATACAAACTAATTGTATAAGATACCCTCACTCGTATGTCTCCACATGAACGGTTAGGATCATATCGTTTGTAACAATTACATAGTGACTCAACCTTATTCATATACTATAAACCCTTTAAATTATTTCTTGAACATGATTCACCTATAATGTCCACTACATACTGTGCAAGTGTTATGTAAATAATTTTGAATTTTACTTTATTGGATTTAGTTAGGCAAATTTAAAACACAAAATAAAATAACAAATTATTTTATTAATAATCAATAAAATGTTTATCTATTTACAAACTACAAGTTAGGACATAAAACCCAACAAAACTAAAATTACACCGATTTTTTATTTAAAAAAAATATTTTCATAATGGTTTAATTAATAAATTAAACAAACATTTTAATATAAATATATTCCTCTTCTTCTTTTCTTCTTGCCCCTCTCTCCCATGGCTGCCACCTTCACCAGTCGCCAACCGTCGTCCACGAACCTTTTCTTTTCCTCCTCTTCCTTACTCCTATCCTAATTTACTTTTTGGAACATTGAAGTAGGAGCTCCTCCTCTACTTTTTCTATACAAGATTTCAGACTAATAGAAAAATATCAATAACATAATAACAAATTAACTGATCCTCTAACGAAGGGTTTGCTAAGGATTTGTGTGGAACTAGAGAAAGTGTTTAGTGTGCAATTGAATAAGACACTGCAACCTCTCAGCGTTTATCGATAAGACACTCCACCAAGCAACATTAACTTGGAATCTTTACCAGAAAGTTGGAATCTTTACCAGAAAGTTGATGTTATAAGAGATCATGATGAACCATTTATCTAATTATCTCTTTAAGAAAAGTGGTTTCTTTTTCTTTTCTTTTCTTTTCTTTTTTTTTTTTTTTTAAAAAAAAAAACAAAACTCAAGATTGAAACACCTCTATTTTTGGCTTTCTCTACAATCATTGTACACAAGAGAAAGAAAAATGGAACTTGATTTATATGTGAGGGGTCTTTTCATTCGTGTTACATTATAGTGCACTAATCACTTTCTTTTGTCATGTTATGAGTTATTATTTTAATTAAGGGAACATTCTGATGATTATATTAGTATAGGTCTGCCAAACTTTTCTGTTTAGTGTTTGATTGGAAATCTTTCCAAATTGTCATCATCTACGAAAATGACCAAAATACACTCACACTACCCCCCTCAAATATCTCCTCCACCTTCATTTTCACTATGGTTGGGCTGATAAGTATTGTCCACCACCACTGCCACCGTCGGTAACCACCACTCCCGGTGTCGCTATCTCCACCACCCAACGATTCCCAACCCCGCTAGTGACTGCCCTCGACACCGTTGTTGATGACCACACTGGTGACCACCGTCATCCATAATCCAAAAAGACCACTGATCTCACCCCACTAATAGTGGTCAACAGTTAGTCATAGTTCTTTTAAATACAAATTTGAAATTTAGTATTCATACTAGTTTGTTAACAGTTTTACTCTGTAGTAATAGGAAGGAAAATTATTTTAAATGAAAAAAATTGTTAAAAATATTTATAAATAATAGCAAAATATTACCATTCAAATCATCAATTTTAGAAAATAAGAAGAAATCCCAAAATGGATATCTTGGACTAAAACAAACAAGTGTTGAAAATAGTAGAGAGATAAAAAATGAAGATTTTAAAAGTATAAGAACTAAATCTAAAAGAAGCAGGACTTAAAAAAAGTAGAGTGTGATGATAAGTCTACGTTGTATCTTATCACTTAGACTGATGATTTAGTTAGTTGTAGAATATAATACACTGTAGTGATAAATACTAAGAGTAGAGAGAATTGTAGCAGACCAGAAGTTGTTTGAAAATTTGTCAAGCGGAGGCAGCAGGCTTGCAAACGGGAAGGTCTTGAAAGGTGTTGGGTGGAAATGTAAGTATTGGATTGCTTTCAAAGAAATTGGCAGGCTTCAAATCAAAGCTTGCCGACACAGTAGGCATTATCGGAAAATCCTCTTGGCAAGGTATGTGATGGAACCCTAAGGTGTACCATACAACTATGTCCTTGTTTTCGATCCCCCGATCCCTGCAAACAAATACCACTTTATAATATGTCCAACTATCCTATCGTTCTTATCAAGAAAAACTGGGTAGAGAAAAATATGTATTTTTTTAAAAAGAAAAAAATTAGGTAAAAGGGTTAATTAGAACAAAAGTGTACTTTAAAAAAAAATAGATAAAAGGGATAATTTGGAAAAAAAAAAATTAGGAAAAGAAGGTATATGAAAGGAAAATGAATGAAAACTCTCCGTCATTTTTCCCATAAAGTTCTAGTGAAGAATATTACGGAAAAAAGACAGAGAGCTTCCTCCCTGGTTAGTTTCAACTTATCTGGAAGGAATTGAGCTCTGTCATTTTTTTTCTAAAAGTTCTAGTGAGGAACTTTATAGGAAAAAGGACAGAGAGTTTGCTTCCTAGTAAGTTTCATCTTATCGGGAAGAAATTGAACTCTTTGTCACTTTTCTCGTAAAATTTTGGTGAGGAACTTTATGGGAAAAAAGACAAAGAACTTCATTCCTGGTAAGTTTCAACTTATCGGGTTCAACTTATTGGGAAGGAATTAGCTTTCTCTGACTTTTTCCGTAAAGTGTTGATCACCACTTTACAAGAAAAGTCACAGAGAGCTCAATTCATTCCCGATAAGTTGAAACTTATCAAGAAGGAAACTCTCTGTCTTTTTTTTTTCGTAAAATTCTTCACCAAAACTTTGTGGAAAAAGTAGGCACAAAGAGAATAAGGAATATGGGAATCACCGATTAAAAAAGTTAAAAAAAATAATCAAAATTTCATGGAAAAAATAGGAGGAAAGTTGTACAGAGACGCATCTGACGTGGCTTTAACGCCACAACTAACATTGATTAAAAAAATTAAAAAAGCAACAAAGTGCGGAAGAAACTCATTCTAATAAAGACAAAAAAGTCCCCTATTTCTTTTTTTTTTTTTTTTTCTTTTTTCAAAATACCCCTTTCACCTAAATTTTTCTAGAAGTATTCACAATCCAATGGATGTGAAAAAATCTCGAATATACATGTATATTTTGAAATAATTAAAATTCAAGCGTTAACCAATGATGAGGGGTCAGATGGGGACATGGATGGAGACAATATGTCATTCTCTAACCCTGTCCCACCACCCTGGAAATATCTCTATTTGAATTAGGCAAGAAAACAAACTTCATTAAAATATTGTATAAAGTTAATTAAAATGCGTACCGGTCCGACCAAGTTTGAAGGGTATCCTCGCCGTGGCTTTGGTAAACGAATTGACCGCCAGCCCACTCCTCGCTTTGGTTATAGGGTGTAACCCATATTTGATTATTTGTAAACGCTCCTCTCCTCTGTGGGGGATCGTCCAAATCCAACAAGTTAGCGGCGGTGGCAGCAGGAACCACCTTGTACCCGACTGGATTACCCACTCGAGTCTTCACAGAAGGATTCACCACATGAAACTCCGATGGGTCGTACAATTTGAGCTTAATTTGAGCTTCTTTCTCAGTCTTGGCCACCTTTTTCACTGCTTTCAAGTAACTTTTTCTAGGCGATTCTCCTTTAGAAGTCCTTTGCCTTTGGAGATTCACCTTAACAAATGAATTGTCGGAGCCGTCAATGTCCATGTCCAAGTAGAATGTTATGTAGTGATCGTGAATTACTCCGATGACGTTTTCTGATAACAGTGTGCCATGGGGATCTTCTCCCACGAATTGGTTCGTGTTCTCATATGATGTGCCTTTCACCATTAATATCCCACTCAAACCCACCTGTATTTTAGTTTTGGAAAAATATTAGTTTTAATTAAAAATAAATTATAGTCAACAAAACATAGTTACACGGACATAAACTTTGTATTATTGATTTAACTCGAGGACCGATTCCTCTACCCACACATTGCCAAAAAAGAATTGAGTTGAATAATAAAAAATGCTAATTAGATCCCTAAAGTTAATTTTATATTCAATAAAAACATAAACCTATGTCATATATCTAATAAATTCATAAACTTTATATTTCATATTTTGCATTTTATTGGTCATTTTTAGTTTCCCTATTATGTTGTTTTTGTAATTCCTAGACTAACAAACAAGATTGGTTAATTTTTAATTTTTTTTTATATGTCAAAGACTTTTAAAGTATGTATATATTAGGAAAGAAAATTATTATAAATAGAAAAAAAAAATATCAAACTAGTTACAAATATAGCAAAATTTTACTTCCTATCTATGATAGATCGCAATAATCTATATCTATCTGGTAAAGTGAGGTGAAGTGATAAATGTTTATCGTAGTCTATAATAAATAGAAAGTAAAACTTTGTTATATTTGTAATTATTTTCAACCGTTTTTCTATTTTTAAAACACTCCTATTATGAATCAATTAGACATTTTAAAGTATGGTGCCTATAAATTCCAGAACCTATTGCACAGTTCCTAAATCATAAACTTTTTAGAGGCAAAGAAAGGTTGGGTACAAATTTCTAATTTAATGTTTCACAAATAGAAAACATAACAAAATTAACAAAGCTTTAAAAAATGGACGCTAAAGTGGAATCTTATGTTGAAATTTGTAAACTACGGAAAATTTATTCCCTCGATAATCATGTACTTTAATTTTCTTTCGACAATTTGATCATGTGCTCTAACTTCAATTATACTTAAATGTTATGCAAAACTTTATTACTATACCATTTTCACACTAGTGATATTATTTTTGGAATTTTACTTTTTTTTTTTTTTCAAAGACGATTTAAATTCAATAAAATGTTAGAAATAAAAAGACAAAAATTCATACCTTGATTCTGATCAGTCCATCTGTTTGAAACTCCCAGTCGACAATATAGTCATAATTAGCCACAGAGGCCGCCATCCTCACCACAAGGGTCACCTTCGGCCTTACCTCAGTGATCTGCTCCACACAAATATTTTTCATTTTTTATTACTCAACAAAATATATTTTGTTTCCCAATAAATAAATAAATAATTCCAAATCTTAGCTTCTTCTGCGGCCAATTTGGGACATTGGCGGAAGGAACTAATATTATACGTTAGCATTTTCGTTTTCAAATTTGGTCTATTTAGGGTCACGTGATTTCAAAACATTTCATACTTTTTTTTTTTTTAAAACCTTCTTCTCTCTTTATTTGCAAAATTTTTAAATTATTCATTTAAAGGTCGTGCCAAACGATTCCCTTTCTTCAAACAGTATATTAAAATAGATATTTTAAAACTAGAGAATAAAATAACATAAAAGTTTGTACAGAACTAGGATGAGATAAGTCATAAACTATAGCTGTTCCAAAAGAAAAGAAAAAAAGAAAAAAGTCACAAACTTTTTATTACTATTTCACTATAAATTTTGGACACATATTTGTCATATATTATATTTTTTAATAAAAAAATATTATTAATAATAATTAATTTTGATTAAAAAACTGTAAGAGACTAAATTAGAGAGGGCTAAAAATTACCTGGACTAAAAATAATGGTATAAAAACAATTAAGGAACCAACATAAACAACTAATGGATTATGTGGAATAATTTTAGAATTTTGTAAATTAAATTGATATTTTTTTTCTTGATATGTTTACTTAATTATGATTTTACTCCAAACACTTTTAAGTTAAAATTTTAAAGTGTGTAATATAACTGTTGAGTAATTTTAGGTAATCAAAAGTGCTTTTTAAATAAGCAGTTAAAAATTGTATTAATTTAAGAATTTTTTATTTCTCAAAAATCACTTGAGAGATAAGTGTTTAACTCTAAAAGCGTCAAGTGGTAAGAAGTAAAACATATCTATAGATAAATAAATTTGTCATTTAAAATAATTTTGAAGAAAAAATAAATATGTAATAAGTTTTTATTGAAAATATTATTTTCAAGAGTGTCTAAATTGGAAGGTTAGAAATTAAAACAAATTTGGACTTACATCCAAGCCGGTAATCGGGCTCTCAGCATGTCGCCACCCGATGTCGCCGGCGTAACTCTCAAACAAGCAAATCATATTCCGTCGCACATACGGCTTTCCATCCACCGCCGCAAACACACCGTCCATATAATACGCGTTTCTCGGGCAATCATTAAGCGGGTCAAGACTCATTGCCTGCAACCCGAACCCGTATTCCCCTGCATCCATATACGTCTTGAAATACCAAGCATCCGTCGGGTCCATATAAGGCACAAACAACTCCGACGTATAACCTTTGTATATAACATCTCTCAAATTCCCAGTTTCCGGGTCCCGAATTTTAGCCCCATATATCACGCTCCCAGCTCTCGGGTCGGGTTTCAAGTGGAATTCCCAATTTGCCCATTTCACCAAGTAATTATCTTCCACCGTGAAACTCGGCCCCTTCGGTTGCTCTATCGAAATCGGATTCAATACCTTCATCACCTTGTTCGGCGGCTGCGCCGAGTATCGGTAATCCGTGTTGGCGGCTTTCGGAATCGGGATATTTTTCCCTTTGTCCGAAATTTCGATCACTTCTTGACTGTCTAAGTCAACGAGAACGGTCAACCCTTCGATGGGTCTCATGTAGAAATTGGCTGTGTCTTTCATGGAGTAGCACTGTACTTTAATAAGCCGCCGATTCTCCTCGGCGGGGCCGAACCATCCTGTCGAAATCGGCAGACAGGCTAAGTCGGACAGAGCAATCCCACGGTTGAGAATCGTTTGATTGAAACTCTCGCTCTTCAACGGCACCCACGTGGCACTGTTCATCTCTTCCACCGTCATCGTTGGATAACCTGAATGTGGGCCAGTTTCGTGGATCACGACATTCGCAGTGGTCAAGTCAATGGTTAACACGTGGGAGTTTCCGTTGACACGTGCTATAACAGAGGCCTTTCTGGAAGGCAGAGGATCGCCGTTTCGCCATTTTAGGACCACAGATTTCTTGGGCTCTTCGAGGACTAAGGAGTGAATGGAAAACGGAGAGGATTTGAAGAGAGGATGAGAGGAGAGGATTGAACGGACTTTGTTGATTTCGTTGACGGTGAGGGGGTCCAGAGGGTGGTGCGGGGTGTCAGAGGAGTGGTCACGGCGGCGCGTGGGATTCTGACGGCCGAGAGTGGTGGTTTGGGATCTGGAGGAGCACCATGGGGAGTAGGCTGCGCAGTCGAGGAGCTCTGCGGCGTTTGGCGATGGAGATGGGAGGTGGAGCCAAGTGAAAAACAGGGCAAAGGCTGTGGTTATAGATAGGAAGGAGGAGAGGAGATATTTTCCGGCCGCCATGGTTTTGGCTTTTTTTTTCTTACTCCCTATTTTTGAACTAGAGAGTGGTAGTGAAGGAGGGCAGGATTGAGAAGAATTTATCATGGAAGAAAGCGGGTGGACAATTTGGGACATAATTTGGATTTCACAAAACGACAAAGGTAAGGGCATTATTGTCATTTTAATTTTTTGGTTAAAGAATGAGGCTAAATTACCCGGAGCAATACTTGGTTGTATCATATATAGGGTTGGCAACGGGGACCGGAGGTAGGTTCCCATTAATCTCCATGAGAATGAGCGAGCGAGGCTGCTGAGCGAGAACAAAAGCAAAAGAGAGGGAGAGCGAGAGCGAGTGTAATTAGGATTTGGTTGAGTGTGGGCAAGAGAGAGTGAGCAAGATAGAGCAAGAGCGAGAGAGATAGAGTAACGAGTTGGTGTCGGGGAATATCAAGGTGGGGTCGGGGCGGGGATACCCTCCCGTCCCCAGTTTGACCCCAATCCCCGATCAAATCGAAGATTTTCCTATCCGATTGGGTCGGAGCCCCTCGGGTTTTTTTAACCCTAATCATATATATCTATCTCTATGCTCTCACCATACACAATGAAAATAGTAAAATATTTTATAAAAGAAGTGAAAAAATTTTGTATGTGACAAATTATAATTAGATAATTTAGTAGGATGCACAAACATAGGTTATACGTGTAATCTGCATACATATTACTTTTCTATTTATTTATTCCATAAACATTAAAAAATGTTATACATAGGATTTCAATTTTATGTTAAATAAACTTCTTATAAATGAAGTGTTTAATAGATACTTAAACTTTTAATTTTATGTTTACTAAATTTATAAACTTTAAAAATATTGAATATGATCTAAAAGTTCCTTTTTAACTCACGAGTCTTCTAAACATGGATTTATTAGATATAAGATTAAAGTTGTCAAAACGAACATAGCTTAATTGGCATGCGGATGTGTTAGTGACCTTGAGGTTTATGGTTTAAATTTTCCTACTCCTAATTTACTAAAAAAAGATACTTAATTAAAGTTTAGGAACCTATTAGATACACTACTTGCATCTATTGATATCTTTCTTTTGTTGTTGTATTTTAGATTTGTTTTAAAAATTAAGCTAAATTTTAAATCATAAAAGATAGTTAAATTTTTTATTTATGATTTAGAAATTTTTTTTAAAAAATTGTTATTAAATGGAACCTAAAATTTATTGATATATGAGACGCAAAAGTAAAAATATAAAAACCTAATGAAGAGTATTAAAAGTTTACCAAATAGACATAAAGTTGGAAAAAAAAAAAAAAAAAAAA
>QLSR01000151.1:560100-630323 GCA_031780015.1 Citrullus colocynthis
TTTTTTTTTTTTGAGAAGATGAAATAGAAAAATTGATTGAAGAAACTGATAAAGAAAAGAGAAGATTTGCAAGAGGTATTCGGCTGGCTTTTAAAAAAACGCATTGGTTCTCTTGTATGGAAGAAAATAAGAGGAGAAGGGGGGAGAGAGGAAATGAGATGGGAGGTGAAGATGAAGAAAGCAGAGAGAAATGGATAATTGTACAGATGACCCACACATTATGGGCATAAAATAAAGTTTATACTAGATTTAGAAATTTAAGTTATATAATTTTTTCCTAAAGTCATCCAAAATATGAGTTCAAAATGTTGTTTCTCTCACTCTCGATTCCTCCCTCTGGGTCCTCACTTCCAAAGACACTAATATTCAATAGATAAAAGGCTTAAGGATTGAGATAAAGGCCCGAGAGGGCTAAGTCAAGGTCAATGGAACCCACAATCAATGAATAACCACTCATGACCTTAGGAGATTGATTCGAATGGATTTGTTAATGGCATGAAAGAGTTCATAAGATTCATGGAGGAGCTTAGAAGACCCATGAGGGAGCTAAGAGAACCAATGGTGAAAGCTCATATGATCCATGAGAGAGTTTAGATGACTCATAAGAGAATCAAAATGATCCACGGTGGAAGCTAAGAGGACCAATGGAGGACCTCAGCAATACCTAGGGGAGAATTTAGCAATACCATGGAGGATTTCGATAGTACCCATGAAAGACTTCAATAATACCTATGGAGAACTTAATGATACCTTAGAAGACCGCAATAGTATCCATGGAAGACCCAAGGCTCATGGAAGAGCTCAGAAGACCATGGAAAACCTCAAAGCACCCATGAAAAAGGTTAAAGCATCTATGAAGGACCTTAAAGCACCCATGGAGCTGCTCAAAGGAATCATGAAAGACCTTAGAGCACCCATGAAGTAGCTCAAAGGACCCATGTAGGACCTTAGAGGATGGAATCGTTGGGGAGTTACGTGGGTAAGATATTAGTTACAACCTCAAACAGTGGTATCGTAACCTCCCAACGAGTATTAACTCATCGATTTTAGAAATTAAAGAGGGGTAATTATGAGCCCAAGCGTCAATTACATAGTACTTGCTTAGACAAACCACCAAAGTAATTGGTCAAAGGTATGTTGAAACACTCTACTATTTTCTACTGTCAAGTTACTTACAAACCCAAGACTAACTTGAGCATTAGAGTGTGTGTGTCATGATAGTAGTGTTAAATCTTTTTTGTTTTGCAGGGCACTTGAGCTATTTTCTCCCAAAATTACAAATTTACAGTTAATCCATTTTTCGAATCAACAATCTAATTGAGAAAAATATATTAATATAAATTAATCTGTTTGAAAATGTAATACTTAAATAAAAAAATTTCAACCAAAAAGCAAACTATTTAGTTAAGAAAGTTATGTAAATCTAAAAATCTTCAAACCATAAAATAAAATTACATTTGCTCCAATCACTTGAATGACATTCATTCTTAGTCTCTTAGTTGTTGCAGCTACTAAAGATTGGCCCCTTCTTCATATGAATGTTAAAAATGCATTTCTTAATAGCATCCTATTTAAGGAGGTGTATATGAAACCACCACCTAGTACATGTCATCCACCTAGAAAGAGTGTCTTCTACACTGATTAAGTCTCATATGGTCGAAACAAGCTCCCATGAGCCTAGTTTGACTCATTTAGTTCCACTATAACTCAACTTGGATTTACTTCCAACCCCCATGATACATCTTCGTTTACGCATTACACTCCTCAAAGGTATGGCTCTTCTCCTCCTATATGTTGATAATATGATTATTACAAGTGATGACCCTCAGGTCATATCTAATTTACAATGTTACCTTGGAAAATCTTTTGAAATGAAATATCTGGGACCACTTAGTTAGTCTATGGTCTTGAGATCTCATCCCCCTTTGATGGGTATTGTCTATCTCAAGCAAAATATGCCTCTGATCTTCTAGTATGATCTAGTATTGCTGATTCTGTCACATCATCAACACTTCTAGATCCAAATGTTCACTTGATATTCCTCTCAATGATGCCACCCTATACTAGCAACTTGTAAGCAGTCTTATTTATTTTACTATGACTCGCTGAAATATTGCCTGTGTTGTTCATGTTGTTAGTCAGTTATGGCTGCTCCTCGACTTAGGCACTTTATTGATGTACTATGCGTTCTTCCCTAAGGAGCACTCTTTGATCATGGACTTCAATTTTCTTCTCAATCTTTTTTGGTATTATCGAGTTAGTATGATGCTAACTAGACTGATGCTATATCCTACTGATCGACATTCCATGACAGGTTAGTGTATCTACTTAGGCGATTCCCTCATTTATGGGTGAATCAATAAACAAACTTTCATTTCACATTTTAGTACAAAATTTGAATATCGTGCACTAGCCTATGCTACTTTTGTGTTACTATGGTTAATTTGTTGGCTTCTAGTTGATATAGGTGCTCATCAACAGTTTGCTACTATACTTTATTGTGACAATCATAGTATCGTTCAGATTGTTCACAGTGACCTATTATATGAACGTACGAAACACATTGAAAATGATTGTCACTTTGTTCGTCATCATCTCCTAAGCAACACTCTCCTCTTATGATCCATCTCCAATTATAGAGCAACCAACTGATATGTTCATCAAAGCTTTATCACCAAATCGCTTCATTCAATTACTTCACAAATTCAAGTTGATTGCCACTCTGCTAAGAGGGTGTTCACGAAAATTATATTTATTCAAATTACATAAATTCTCATAATTAGCACTTCCCTTTCTTGTATTTTTTTCTTTCTTGATCCTTTTATATGGTGTGTAGTATTTAGTCTGCTGTTCATCTTTGTATATTCTGTGTCATGCAATAAATATTTCTAAAACAACAATACCCATACTAATAAAATTTAAAATCCAACTAAACAATTATGCAGTAATATATTCTATTTCAATTGTTCTGGGTACATTAACTCAAACAGGACTCTTATAAAGCCTTTTTATTTAGTCCGATTATGGAGGATGAGTGGTTGAACTTTCTATCTAAAAAATTAAACATATGTCCTTTACGATATAGCTAAGCTGAATTTGACCTCTTTAGAAACAACAACATATATTTCATTTGAACATGTGTATCAAACCTATAACTTTGGAGAAGATCGAACGCTACAAACGGGCAGGTCATCTATGGAAGCGGGGGCTGTCCGAAGAATGGGGTTTCTGTCGAAGAAATTGACGGGCTTTAGATCAAAGCTGGAGGACACAGTTGGCATTACCGGGAAATCTTCTTGGCATGGCACGTGATGAAACCCTAAAGTATACCATAGTACTATGTCTGTATTCTCGATCGGACGGTTTCTGTTTCATAATCAATGTTCAATCAAATCACAACCGTTGTAAAATTTTTAGTAAGCCATATAGTTAGAAAAATAGATATTTGTGAAATTACCTTTGAGACCAGCTCGCTAGTGTGTCATCTCCCCTACTCTGGTACGTCAAAAGCCCACCGGCCCATTGCTCATTTTTGTTGTACGGAGTCACCCAAATCTATTAAGAAATTACATTAATCCAACTCCATATATTATTTGGTGTAACAAAATTATTCACTTTTTAATCTAAACTTAGCCCTAAAAGTGAGCATAACTAATAGCTCAAATTGATGTAAATCATGTTATTTATTAAAGACCAATAATAATAAGAAGAAGCAGCAGCTTAAAATAGCACTTTTGGTTCCTGTACTAGTTTGTTCAAATTTAGTCAATATACTTTCAAATGTCCAATTTTAGCCCTGTATTTTACAATAAATTTTAAATTTAATCCTTAAAGTTATTTTTTAAATCAAAATTAGTTAAATAATAATTATTATTATCATCTAGAAAAATACAATATATAAATATGTTACTAAAATTTATCTTGAAAATGTTAATAGGTAATAAATTTTTTTAAAAAAAACAACCTAGACTAACAATGATGACTTTAAATTTATTTAAATTAAAAGGATCAAAACTGAACAAGCTCAAAGTAAACCAAAATGGTATTTTAACCTAATAATAACAAAGTTAAATAATATCTTGGTTTTTATACTTTGAATTAAATTTGTTTAATTTTAGCGCATTGTACTTTCAATTATCCAACTTTAGTCCATGTACTTTTAATAAATTTTAAATTTAGTCTCAATCGCTAGTTAATTGTTGATCTTTTTTTAAAAAATGTTATTTAATGCTAAAAATTTTGAAAACATATTTACATATTATATTTCTTTACATAAAAATTGTTATTATTCTTTAACCAATTTGGGTCAAAATCGAATTGAAAGTATACAAGAATTAAAATTCAACAAATTTCAAAATAAAAATAATACTAATCTAAAAATAAAAAAGAAAAAAAAAAAAGTGGTGGGAAAATGGGTAATTAAGTACCTGGTTATTGGTGAAAGCACTTCTGATCTGTGGAGGATCATGCAAATCAAGCAAGCTAGCAGCTGTGGCTGTAGGGACAAGCTTATACCCCGATGGGTTTCCCAACCTCGACAATTTGCTTGGATTCACCACATGAAATTCCGAGGGATTATAAAGGCTAAGCTTAACTTTAGCATCATCTTCCTTTTTTGCCACTTTTCTATATGGTTTGTAGATGCTTTTCCTTGGTGATTTTGGAGATTTAACTTCTTCTTTAACAAGATCAATGTTTACAAATGAATTATTTACACCATCTACATCCATGTCTAGGTAAAATGTAATGTAGTGGTCATGAACCACTCCAATTGCATTTTCTGAAACTAAAGGTTCAAACGTTTCATCGTCTTTGTTTTGTACAAAGTCTTGTAGAGTGGCTTTTATCATTAGCATGCCCGAAAGCCCAACCTGTGTGTATTCAGATAGTCTTTTAAGGTAATTGCAATGGGTAAGCAACACTTTTGGAATTAATAATTAAGTACATAGCAAAACAACATTTCTAAAGAATTGCAAATATAATAAAATCTATCCATAATAGACTCCAAGAGTTAGATCTAGATTTTTCTTTTACATTCTACTATATCTACATGATTGCAATTGCACCTATTTTTCAATTAGAAAATCTATTAATTAATGAGTAGGGTAAGTCTTACCTCCACACGAATTAAGCCATCTGTTTGAAACTCCCAATCAATAATATAGTCATAATTTCCCACTGTTGATGTCATGCGAGCCACAAGCGTAACTTTTTGTCTTGATTCTCGAGGTGCTTCTCCCTAACAATTCCAAACTTTTTTAAACTTTATGTTATATGATAAATCAAAATATAGAGATTTTGACACTTTTATAGCATTGTCATCAAAGGAAGGTGCATGTAGGGGAATTCCAATCCAAAAGTGAATCAAAGTAGAGTAATGATTAGGTGTAGCCTAAGCTAGGCTTGACCATGTGCATTCTCTTTTCTAGATACAAAGGAAAAATAATAATAATTCAAATTTTTTTATTAAAATGATTGCCAAATGACAAAGTTTTATTAGATAATTAAATGGGCTGCACCTATAGCATCTAAATTTTTCCCTTCAAAATATCTACTCAAATTATAGAGACAATATCAAAAAGTTTTAAAATTACTTAAACTAATTTGTTGGTTTGGTTTACAATGATTTAACCATGGTTTATTTAAGAGCATGTTTAAATTACCTTTCAAAAGGGTTAAAAGCATTATATATATATATATATATATATATATATATATATATATATATATATATATATAAATAATTTTTTCTTTAAAAAATGTGTTGAATCAAGTTATATGTTTCCATTTTTGTACAAGTCAATAAGTTTCAACAATACAAAATCTACCTCTCTTAAACTCATTCTTCTCTCACACAAATTTCTTAACCTAGAGCTTTCTAAACACTTTCCTAAAGTCCACTTAGAAGGATACGCCCTTCAAAAACACCATTTTTAAGAGTTATAGACAAATTTAGTATTGTTAGTAGTGTTTTTCTTTTTTTCTTTCTTTCTTACAAAAATAATAATATTGTAGATTATTTCAAAACTCATTGTGATAATATACCCTCTGTTTTTAAGAAAAGTAGGAAAATATGATTTTTTTTTCTCTCTCTTAAATTTTGAATCTAATTTTCATTTTTTCGATAGGTTTTAAAATATTACACTTAATCCTTAAGTTTCAAAATTTACACTTTTAGATCTCGACTTTTCACTAAATACTTATTTTAACATTTGGTATTAATATCTTTCAATTAGTTTTGAATAATCATGAAACTTAAAGTCTAAATAGAAGTTAAAACTATATAAGTGAGTTTTTAGTGAACAATCGTATGTTAAAGTATAAATCTTAAAACCTATGATCAAATTGAAGCAAAACTTAAACTTTAAAATTAAAATTGTAAAATTTTGAAACCTAGAAACTAGATTAATATCAAAATCAAAATTTATAAAGTAAAAGTATAATGTTTTGAAATTTAGAGACCAAATAAAAATATGACTGAGTTCATTGGACTCCACGTTGGATGTATGTTTTTAATTAAAACAAAAAAACATTACTCGGTGACTTACATTTGGGAGAAGGCTATCGGAATGGCGCCAACTTATATCTCCAGCATATCTCTCAAACACACATATTATATTCTCTTGAACATACGGCTTCCCATCTCCATCCACAAACACAGCATCCATATAATACGAGTGCCTTGGACAATCATTCAACGGCACCAACGGCATCGACAACAACCCTAATCCATACTCTCCAGCATCCATAAATGTCTTGAAATACCAATGCTCATCAAAATCCATGTACGGCACAAAAAGCTCCGATGAAAACCCTTTATACATCACATTTCTAACCTCCCCTGTTTCTGAATCTCTCACCATAGCCCTTGAAATTATCATTCCTCCTCGTTGGTCTGGCTTTATATGCAATTCCCAGTTGGCCCATTTGAATATATGTCCATTCTCCACTGTAAAGCTTGGTCCTTTCGGTTGCTCCATTGATATGGGGTTAATTGGCTTTATTTCTGGTGCCTCTGTTTCGCCATTGTATTGGTACTCTGTATTTTTGCTTCTTGGGATTGGGATTCCTTTACCAGTGTCAGAGATTTTGATTACCTCCTTTTTGTTGAGATCTACCGTCACGGTAAGTCCCTCAAGTGGTCTCATATAAAAATTTGATGTGCCTTCGAGAGAGTAGAATTGTAATTTCACAATCCTTCTCCCTTCTTCCTCTGCTCCAAACCACCCTGGTGAAGGGGTAAGGAATTTTGCATCCTTCAGTTTCACCCCACGTGCGAGTACGCTCTTTTGAACCTCACCATTTGCTAGAGCTACTTCCATTGCATTTGTAATCTCTTCCATTGTGACCATGGGGTACCCTCTCATCGGGTTCACCGTGTGTCGAGTGACTCGATGTAAATCAAGATCTATTGAAAGTACATAGACTAGGTCGTGGAAGGTAGCAAGCACAGCTGCTCGTCGCGGTGGAAGAGGGTTGCCAACCTTCCAGCTCAACACCGATGATTTATCTGGCTCTTCCAATGCTAGAGAGTGAATTGTTGGGAAAGAATTTGAAAATGGCTCGTAAACTGATAGAATGTCTCTAACTTTGTTGATTTCTTGGATAGTGAGTGGGTCTAGTGGGTGGTGAGGGGCTTTGGATATGAGGGTAGTGTGTTTTTCGTAGCTTTGTTTTTCATAATTTATGTTTTCTGGTGGTAAGTTTACAAAAATGGGAAACCAGAAACGAGAGATTACGAGGACGGTGACGATTGAGATGACAAGGAAGCAAAAGTATGAATGTTTGTCCATCGTTGTCGATTCGAATTTCTCAAACTAGCACTGCCTTCAAGCTTCTATAAATGGATGGTTCTTTGATCTTATTGGGAGAAACCCATGTCGAATTATTTTTATGTACAAAAAGATGGTAGTTCCCTCTATGAGGACCCTCAAACTTCTAGGCAAGTACCTATAAAATTGAAACTGACATTGGTTGTAAACACTGAACTATGAAAATGTGAAGATAAAATAGACATGAGAATTAAATTAAAGGATTTACAGAAAAATAATAAGAGAAGAAGATACTTCGTCTTCTTCAATGAAAGACAATGGTGGACAAAATACTTGTCTTCAATGTATGAGGTGGTTGCAAGGCAACCTCAAAATAAGAAAAGACAACAAAAGATTTTATATGTGAAGAGCAACCACATTGAAATACACTTCCATTCACCAATGAAGAACCCCAGTTAAACAACAGGGAGAATGTTAGAAGTGGAACAAAGTCCCATGTTGGTTAGAGAATGAAATGAAGAACAATTATCTCTATTAAATAAGGCTTTCATATTAAATTATGTGAATTTTACTCATAACTTGAAACAAAACTAATAAAAAGTAGGACCAATAACGATGCTTGTTCAAAGTAAAGCCAAAACAGAAACGCCCAGAGAGTCACAAGTTTCAGCAAATATAGTAGATAACAAAAAAGAAAAAACAGAGAAAGAGGTGAATAAACATACGAATTGCAGCACTAAAAACTTCAAAAAAAAAAAACATGTAGGCAAGGAAAAATCAGACCAAAGTTGATTAAAATAGTGAGAGAAAGCTTAAGGGGAATCAGCAGAGGTTAAGTAGGAAAAATAGGAAGAAAGTAGAAATTAGTTTAATGAAGCATGAGAGGGAGAAACAAACCTTAACCCAGCGGCTAATTCGTGGGGGCTTTGGGTGTCAATTGGCTTGTTTGTTGGTGATTTTGTGAGCCAAACAAACAGTAGGGATATTGTACAGAAGGGAGGGAAACGCCCGCATATATCAACGAGCTGTAGCTCATAACTACGCATATGAAATTTATAATTGAGCAATAAAGTGCTACATCACTTTTTTTTTTTTTTTTTTCTTCCTTTTTATAATAGAGGATCGAACCTCCCACCTCTATGATGGAAGGTTATGTCAATTACTACTGAGCTAAGCTCACTTTACAGTTTAAATACTACTTTAAACCTTGAATTTCTTGTTGTTGTTCAATTGGGTCCTTATACCTTCAAAAATTTCTTGTTGTTGTTCAATTGGATCCTTATACCTTCAAATATTTTAGTCTACTTTCAAGTATGATCCATTTTAGTTTTTATTATTATTATTATTATTTATTATTATTATTATTTTTTTTTTGCCTTTGGACTTTCAGCTTTTGTTCATTTCAATCATTGAATTTTAAAAAAGTAATTATTTTGGTCCTTTAAAAATGAAATAGAAATGAAATTTAAAGGACCAAAACGGTCACTTTTTAAAAGTATGGATCAACGATAAATCTTTTGGAAGTACAAGTATCAAAATGAACCAAAGTCAAGACCATAATGAACTACAAAAAGTATAAGAAGTAAAATATATATACACATGTATGCACGCACGTGCACATATATATTGAAAAGGAAAATTGTATTGGGTAGCAAATTAAGTTTAGGGTTTAGCACTTATGACTTTCACTTTTCAAACTTTGCAAATATGGCAAATATGTCGTTCCTCAACAGTTTATTGGTTTAACAATTATGAATTTCTAGTAATTTTTTTGTTACATAAATCCCTAAATAATTAATTGACAGAGAGAGAAAGAAAGAGAGAGAGAGAAAAGTGGTGACCATACGTGCGGTGGTCGACAGAGGTAAGCGACAAAAGGATGGAACAGTGGTCAGCGACAAATGGTGTGGAGTTGGTGAAAAAGAGATGTTAGGGGAAAGAAAGATAGAGAGAGAAAGAGAAAAATGGCGACTGACAATCGGCGATCAGTGATAGGACGTGAGGCGATGACGGAGGTAAGCGGTGGCTATCGACAAATGGTATAGAGCAGTGCCGATTGTTTGAAGAGAGATGTTGGGGGGTGGAGGGGTTTGCTGCTTTCGAAGAAGAAGAAGTTCAAGTCTTTTTTTTTTTTTCTTAATTCTAAGTGTATCAAGTGTATTAGGTGTATCAAGTATATATCAATAGTGTATCAAAGGGTATGAAGTATATCAGATGTATCAAATGTGTATCAGGTATATTAGATGTATTGGTACATTTTTTACATTTTTTGTTTTAGATTGTGGACCAAGCTTTTTTTCTTTTTTGCTATTTTTATAAAACTAAAAGATTTGGGCGGGACCTAATATTAAGATCTTATATTTGCTTATTTTGTAACTAGCTCTATTAAAAATAGTATTTAAAATTTAAACCTTAATGAAAATGTCTTGTACAATGTTTCACCTAAATAATTAATGCAAACAAAGACCGTTGTGTATCCAACATTTATTTCCTAAATAATGAAATATAATTTATCCAAAAGAACTACCAACATTTTTTTTTAATTATTTAATGATACTAAACCAACCAGCTGTTGATCGCCAATTCGAAATACGAAAAACATAGGACACAAACTTATTATTCATTAATTTTCCTTTGTCAAATTTTTGTTTTAAAGCTGTTTTTAATCAGTACATAGAAATTTTTTTATCGATTATAGTTATGAAGAGTAGATTTCCTAAAGCTGTTTTTACTTGAAACCTCCACTTGAATCCAATTATAGTTTTGAAGAGTAGATTTTTAATAAAAGCAACGATTTATCGATAAATTGGATATCAATAAATAACTGAAATTAATTAATGATAATTAATAACTAACAAATTTAGTAGATAAATATTAATTGATTTTGTATGTGATTTTGAGTTGAATGTAAATGAAATCTAGTGAAAATAACTACATTAATCACTAAAAAAAAAAACTAAATTAATTAATGTTTGAAAGTTTAGAATCTAAATTTGAGTTGATGCAACTTCTTAAAAGGTATAAATAATTGATATTTTTCATTGAAAAAAATAAAAATGAAAGGGTTATAAGTTTCCTATCATTCATTATATGTGTGATTGACTAGCTAAGTTAGTATGTGGTGGTTATGACAGAATGGGAAGAATATTTTCTTTTTCCTTCTTCTAATAATTATATATCTTTTTAAGAGAAACATTATTTGTCCTGTCAAGTGTTGTATATATTGGTGTTGTAAAGGTTTCCTTTCAAATTGAAAGGGAATTTTATATGATGGGTAGTAAGGAAAGGAACATTGCTCATTTAGAAGGGGTCTACCATTATTCAAATAAAGTGGATGAGGATATTTCAATTAATTTCCATTATTATCTTCCTTCCTCATCTTAATTTGTACTCTCCTTTTTTTTTTCATTTTTTTGGTTAATTTTAACCGTTTAATAATTAGTTGGTTTTTTTGTGTATTTCTTACATAAATTTTTTAAAATTTCATATCTAAAAACAAAAACAAGCTTCAAAATTTAATTTCAAAACTTGGCTTAAAATAGACTAAAGTTATTAAAGTATATCATGCAAAAATAAAGGTATTCACATTGAAAGATGAAAAAGGAAAAAGAATACTCGAAACAAAGATAAAGGACTCTAATTGAGACAAGTGAGGAAGAAAATAATATGTATGTATGTATGTATATTTGCCATAGGGGAACTTTTTATTGGACAATTGCATAGACGACTCAAAGATAGGTAGAGTCTAGACAACACCTAAGTGATTCTCAATTAAAAAAATGAAAAACGCCACACCAAAATGTGAAAGACAAAATATGAATCTAAAATTCTTTTCTATAAACACTTTTTAGTTGTTTTGAGAGTTAAATGGTCACTAGGCACTTTTTAAAAATTTAATATGCTACTTTGTAAGTTTTGGGGGACCTACAAGCTTAAGGACGTTTCTAGTTTCTTTTTGTTCTTATAAAGATTTTTTTTGGCTATGAGAGGTTGGTTGCGTGGGCTAGCCTCTTTTATACATTTTTTTTTTGTTTGATGTTTAAAACTTTTTCATATAGTTGTGTAATCTAGAAGATTGCTTATGCGAACATGCAAATGTAGAAGATAATAGACGCATTTTAGATTGATCTTTTGTTTTATGGAAACGCTAAGTATATCACCTTTTAAATATATTTTACCCTAGTAATTTATGGTCATATTAGACATTTGTGTTTGTGTTATTTGACTTCTTTTTATCACTTCTATGCTCAATTAGTACAAATGAAAATAATAATAGAGAGAAATGAGTATATATGACCAAACTTTATGTTAGCAGAATTACATTTGTGTTGACTCAATTAAGTTGTGTCAGGAGAAATTTTTTCTCCACACCAGCATATATGTTGGCATAAGGTGCTTCTTCCCATGCAACAAAGGTCGTTGGGAGAAACTTATTAGATTTAGTTTATAATTTACTCTAGATTAACTCCAGAGTAAATCTAAAATAAATCTAATAAAGCTTTCTCCCAACACAACCAAATTGTGTGGACAAAAATGTCTTTTTTTCGATGTAGAAGTGTCTCTATTCGGACATCATATATTAGAAATATACTTTTGCAAATATAATGAGATTTAAATTGATACAATTATTAAATTATAATTTTATTTAATATAAGCTTTCATTGATATTTGCCCCAAAAAAGGAAGAATCGAAGGGTTATAAGTTTCCTACCATTCATTAGGTGTGAATGAGCAAAGCTAGTATGTGGTGATGAAGAGTATTTTTGTTTTTGTAATAATTATATATCTTTTTCAGAGAGACATTTGTCGTCGAGTGTGGTATTCATAATATGAAATTTCCATTTTGATCGAAATGGAATTTATACGAAGGTAGTAAAGGAATAAAAAGAAAAAGAAAAAGAAAAAGAAAAAGAAAAAGAAAAAGAAAGGAAAAGAAAGAGACATTACCGATTCAAAAGGCTCCAACCAATATAATTCAACTAAAGTGGATGACCACATTTTCAAATAATTTCCATTATTCTCTTCCTTCCTTATCTTAATTTGCATTTGTTTCTGTTTCTAATTTTTAGGGTAAGGTTAACGTTTGTTATCGTTTAATACTTATTTTCCTTCAATTTTTCACATAAATTTTTATCTCTCATAATAAAAAAAAAAAATTAATTAATTAATTAATTTATAGCTAAATTTCCAAAAGAAAAAATATAGAGAGAAATTACTTCATTTCAAAATTTGACTTTGATTTTAAAATCATATCTAAAAGTAGCAAATCAGAATAAATTTAGTGTTTATAAGCTTAATTGCTAAAATCCAAAAATAAGAAACCAAAAAAATTATTATAAGGAACGTTAATTATAATTTAGCCATTAGTAACTATTCATCATCATCATCATTTTTGTTTAATTTAACAATTGAGAAGACTTATATCCTGTTTGATAACTATTTGGTTTTTTGCTTTTGAAAATTAGGTTTATTTTCTTTCAATTTTTATATCCCTTAAGTAAAAAGAGTTAAACTTTTAGCCCAATTTTAAATCTCAAAAATTATTTTTCTTTTTAATTTTTAAACTTTACTTGTTTTTTAAAATATTGGTAAATTAAAAGGTGCAACTAAAAATAAAAAATCAAATAACTATAGTTATTTATGATAGGAAACATAAACCAAGAAGTTGAACATCACAAGTATTAAATGAGTCAAGCCCAATTGCAACAAGTCATTGGGCCCAACACCAGAAGTCATGGTCCACATTTAGAAGCCCAATATATGGGTACAATTTATGTTGTATCCCTTACATCCTCAACCCCTCCTATTGGCCCTACAACTTCCTCATCAGCAGTAGTACTACTTCCTCAAAATCACTTTCTAGATCATCCCGGAAATGATTATCAATTACCATTTGTCACATTTACATCACCACACAAAAATTCATTTCATGAAATTGTATATCACGACATAAATATTTCTCTCGTCTCCACATCATATACTTCCACCCTTTCTTATCTAATATGCTATCCCATAAACACACACTTTCGACTACATGGAGCAAATGTATCTCCTTTTGTTTGTTAATTATGGACAAAACACAAACATCTAAACACTCGTAATATCTCAAAATATGTTTGGATACAAATGTGTCTACGAACGCTAAAACGAAGAGGTTCCTCGCTGAATTTGAGTAATCCAAACTATTTGTAATCTCATTCAAGAAGCTTCTATTGCCAAGTTAAAGATTTCTTGTGATTTTCTGTACTGTCCTGTCAACTTATTGCATTTTTTTCTTAATAGATGCTAGCTCCATCCATAATCTCAAAAGAAGATCGATTTTGTCCTTATTTTTCAATCTATCAATATCTTTTTCTTATATTTTTCAATATATACTACCATCTACTACCTTATCTAGTCGATTTCACAATGTATACTACTTAGAGTTTTATAGATAAATATATTTTTTAAATTAGACCCAATTATTCAAGTACGAGTATGCGATCCAACAAAGACTAAGAGCCTATTTGAATTCACTTAAAAAACAAATGTTTCTCAAAAATTCATTTTCATTTGATAATAATTATTTAAAATAAAGACAAACAGACCCTAAATTTTCCACTTGTCCAATTTCTTTTTCAAGGAAAAAAAAACCCATTCTCTTACTTTGTAATTTCAATATTGCCCTATGTATCTTCTTAAGACATGATGGCCATTCACCTTTCATGAAAATTAACGACTTAGCCCCCAAGTTTTTTTTTTTTTTTTTTTTTTCTTGTAATTTAACGTTTTTCCCCCCGAGTTTTTTTTTTTTTTTTTTCTAAATATCATTCTAGTTTTTATATTTTAAAGTTTCTTTTGATTTTAATTTTTTTTACTTTCAATTGTTCGATTTTAGTCTCTATAATTTTAAAAAATTTTAAATTAAATCCCTAATGCTAGTTTATTGTTGATTTTGTAAAACTTTTTATTATCTATTAGAATTTTTACTATAAATTTTGAATCACATATTATGTTTTTTTACATGAAAATTGTTATTATTATTATTTAAAAATTTTGGTAAAAAATTAACTTTGAATGACTAACTTTAAGTTATTGAAAATACAAATACTAAAATTGAAAAAATTTCAAAGTTTAAAGGCCAAATTTGTAGTTTTAATTTTATTATTTTTTTTAAAAAAGAATTTAGTGTTGAAATGTTGCGTCCATGATGAATTAGAGTAGTTGGAGGTTGGCTTGTGACAACTATTTACAATTGGCTAAGACTTAAAACATTTTATTGGAAAAGATAGGAAGCTAACTATTCTAAAGAAAATGTGATATTTTTAAAAAAAAAAATCAAATGCTAAACAAACTGGAGTTAGTAATTTTGATTTTTGCTGTCAACTAAATATTGAAGGAGAATGACGTATGAATTTAAGGCATCATTTAGTAACTATTTGATTTTTTTCTTTTTTAGGCTTTTTAAAATTAAGCATATTTTCTCTCAATTTCTTATAATGTTTTTTCATCTTTCTTAAGTAAAAGAGTCAAATTCTTAGTCAAACTCCAAAAATAAGAACAAGTTTTAAAAACTATTTTTTCTAGTTTTCAAAACTTAGCTTGGTTTTTTAAAGCATTGGTATAAAGTGGATAACAAAGTAAGAAATTCAGAAGTAGAATTGGTGTTTATAAACTTAATTTTCAAAAACTAAAAACCAAATGGTTACCAAATTGAGCCTAAAATATTGTTCTTTCGGTAATTGCAATGGGTGAGGCTTAATAATTAAATGTATAGGAACATTTTGAATTACAAAATAGAGAAAAATCTATTGATGATAAACTTTATTGCTGATAAGTTCCTATTAGTTATATAGTCTATCAATACTGGTAGACTTCTATTCGTAATATGATCTATCATTGATAGATTCTGAGAGTCTATATTTACAAATTATTTTGCTTTGTGTTATATTTGCTAATACATTTGGCTCGATTGTTATATTTACAACTCCATTTTTCTTCTCTCTCTTTTTTAGAAAAGAGTTGTGTTTTTGCAAAGAGAATTAATTGTTTGCATAGTTGTCATTTCATTACTATATTTTCTTTATCTTTCTCGGACCTTTTTTCGATTTTGAATCCACCTTCTCTTGCCATCTAAAAAACTACAAGAAATTATTTGTAATTCATTATGTGTTTTTTTCCAGGAGGAAACACTTAGAGTCTTCAAGTCATATTATGTGGGAGTATAAGTTTTTTTAAGAAGGTTTGCAGTTTTTTTCTTCCTATTAATGTTGTGCTTGCGTAAGAAGTTGGGTTGTGCGTTGATCGTTATTTGGAGCATGTGGAATTTGCGCAATGAAATTTGCTTCAAGAATGGGGTGCCTGATATAGTAACTCTTAAGAGCTTGCTTGATTTTTCTATTCAGGATCTTTGTTGGCGATATGAGAGATGAAGGGGTTATATGTCCTACATTGCCCCCTCCCTATCAAGCCAACTTTCATCCTCGTTGGTCTCTGGCCAAGCTTGGGTTTTGAAAGCTAAATGTGGATGCGGCTTCGTCGGATGAGAGATGTTTTGGGAGGGCTCCGATGGAATTGCTCCTAATCATGAAGGTTACGGGCAATCATGGGAGGATGCAAGTTTATCAAAAATGGGTGGAGCATTAATATGCTAGAAGTTGAAGTTGTCGTGGAAGTGGAAGCTTTAAGGGCTGTTTGGGAGTTCGTAATGTAATGGGTTTAGATTTTAATGTAATCCAAAACACATGTTTTGATTGAGTGTTTTGGGCCAATTTGTTATATTAAATTCACTATGTTCAAACAGTTTTTAACCAAACCATCTTTCTCATTGTTTTCATATTCCACAATTACGTTTTCGTTCCGCCTTCAATGTCTCGCGCATTCGTCGTCTAATTCTCAGTAATTCTAATTACATTCCATCTTCCTAAACAGCTCCTAAATGCAATTGAGCAAGAATGGTCTAAGACTAATGCTTTGGTTGAGGTGGAGTTTGATGCATTGGAGGTGATTAATCTTCTTAATAGAAAGGAGTCCTTGAAAAATAGGAAGGTAATAACTATATTGAATAATAGGTGTTAAAAACAATGCTGAAACACTTAGTAGAATAACTTAGAAAACCAAAGCATAAAGCAAACAGAAGCAACACAAGGATTGGTAATCCGGTTTGGCGCAATACCACCTACATTTTGGGGCAATGTGCCCAAGAAAGATAAATCCACTAATGTAATGTAAAGCAATTACAACATTGTAATTATCGGTTTACACAAGCAATAACAGTGACACACTTCTAGCTCTACACTTTGAAATAACACTGACGATCCCCCTAAATGTGGGACTCCCTCTCAATATATCTTAGGCTCCTCCTAAGAATGAGTACGTTAGTGAAAGAATACTTAGGCTCCCTTAAATATGAGACTCATTCTCACAACTTTGTTCATCTTTCTTGTTTCAAGTGAAGATCACTTCACTCTATGAGCTTAGGCTCCCTCTAAGTTAGAGAACCACTGTCAGCTTCAATATTGACTTGATTTATATTCTCTAAGTGAGAGAAGATAGGTAACAAACAGACATCCTTCACTAAGAATGACAAACTATAGCGAGATTTCTCATAGCACATACATGACAACCAGCAATCTTGTTTTCTTTCTCAAAATTGTCAACCCTAACAATTATCATAACCCTTAAATATACAACAAAACATAAAAGGAAACCTTAAAAGAGTTGCATCGAAAAAGAAACATAATAAAGAGAATAATTTGCCAAAATCTTCTCGATTAATGAAACAAAAGGATCTACAGGAACTACATCTTGAACAACAATAGTATGCTAAAAACCACAAGCATTAAAACATTTCATTTGACACCCATTGTAGAAGAACCATGACACAACTTAAACAAATATTGTCAACCACATAATTTTAACAATCCTCACTTGCTAAAATTGGGATCCTTATTGAGGAGTTATTTTTGTTGGAACCTTATTAATATTTCTCATCGCAGTCACATTCTTAAAAAGGAGAACAAATCTATTTAAAAAAAAAAAATTGCTCATGTTATTGCAACTTTTGCTTTCTCTCAAAGGTTGTTTTTTGATCTAAAAAGAAGTCTTTCCTGATTGTATTTTTCTGCTCGGTGATGACGAGGAGGTGAGAAGATAGTTTGCTTTGGTGGTATGTTTTGTTGTTAGCCTAAAAAAAACTATAATCTTGTACTTTTCAATTTATGTAAATTAGTATATGATATATTGTGTGTATTATCTGCATGCTATGGATTATGAAAATACGAGACAGTAGTAATTAACAAATAAAAAAGTAATCAACATAAATAAAGTCAACATGAGCATAACTCGACTAACATAAAATTTGTATCAACTTTGAAGTTTGAGATTCAATCTCCTACCTCACATGTCAAATAATAATAATAATGCTAAATTTGTTTTAAAAAAAATGCTCTTAAACTATGCACTTTGTGTCAAAAGTTTAAAAAATACCCTTAAATTTTCAAAAAGAATTCAAAAATGTCGTTGCCATTAGTTTATCCCTAAAATTTTGTTTAAAAAATACACCTAGACTTTGCAAAAGTTTCAAAAACACCCTTAACTAAAAAAAAAAATTAAAAAATGCCTTCACCATAGGTATATGAACAAAAACCGTCAATATCTCGTTGCAAAAATAACTTTAAAGTTTTTAAAAAATAGTTTATAATTGCTTTTAACGCTAATATGGTGATCAATTTGTTTAAAGTTTTCTTAAGTTAAAAAATAATGAATTAAAAAAATTATATAGATATCCTCATCTTCTTTTTCATATAGATACTCTAATTTTTCTCTTAATTTTTCAATTCTTCACTTACACCAATTTTTTCACCAACCAAAATTTTAAAAGCATAAAATCTCACGTAATTCTAAAATCAAAATCTCTCCCTTAATCTCACATAATTCTAGTTATTAACACACACTCAACTACTAACATTTTTTTTATTTTATAATTTTTGAGATTTTATATTTTAACTTACAATTTTGGTTGTTGAGAAAATTGGTATAAGTTAAGAATTGGAAATTAAGAGAAAAATGAGAGTATCTATATGAAAAAGATGAGAATATCTATGTAGTTTGTTTCAAAATTCATTCTTTCCGAACATAAGAAAACTTCAAACAAATTGATCGTCATATTAATGTTATGAGCAATTTTAAACTTTTTTTTTATAATTTTAAAGTTGTTTTTGCAACGAGATATTAACAGTTTTTGTTAATATGCTTACGGTGAAGATGTTTTTGAGTTAAGGGTATTTTTGAAACTTTTGCAAAGTTCAAGAGCATTTTTTAAATAAAATTTTAACAGTTTCCATCCAAAATAAAGGGCAATAATATTTTTTAATTCTTTTTAAAAGTTTTAGGATATTTTTTAAACTTTTGAAAGTTCAAATATAATTTCGACGAAAAGTGCACAGTACAATAACATTTTTTATAATCTAACCTAATAATAATAATGATAATAATAATAATAATAAATTAAATTAAATTAAAAAACCCTTAGAAAAGAAGAAGAAAAGAGGGAAAAGCAAGTGAAAGAGCGGTTAAAGGGAATGGGGGGTTTTTGTTGTGAAGTAGAATGTTAGGATTGGAAGAGTAGGCCCAGCCACGTGGTTTTCGCTAGCCATCAAGCCGAATTCTTCCTTCCTCCCAATAAAATCCAAGAAATTCTGGAGAGAAAGAACAGAGAGGTTTTAGAGCTTTTCAAACAGAGATCTCAAATCTCAGATCAAAATTAACATGATCGTGTAAATAATATGGGAATCAAAGGCGTCTCCTCGGCGCCCGGCGATTTCATCTACTTCAAGTCTCAGGTTCCCCTTCACCGGATTCCTGTACGTTTCTCTATCCCTTTCCTCCTCCTCCGATTTCCAATTCCTAGGGTTTTCTTCATCACCTTTCCATTTCACTCTTTGTGATTGCACAATTCTTGTATTCATTTCATTTCACAACTTTGCTTTCTCCCTTTTTATTCATGAACATAGGTTTCCGGATGTGTAGATGATGTACATGTTCCACTTGTTTAAGTTTATTGGACTGAGGATTTTCTTTTAATTTTCGTTTTTAGGTTTCACTATTACTTTCTCCGCTTTCTTTTGACTCTTATTGAGATGATTGTGTTTACTCCCGCAGATTGGCACCAAGCAATGGCGATACTATGATTTTGGCCCCAAAGTTGTACCGCCTCTTATCTGTCTTCCTGGAATAGCGGGGACGGCAGATGTATACTACAAACAGATTATGTTTTTGTCAATGAAGGTATTGCTGCTTAATAATTTCACATTTTTGGTTTTTTGAATTAGTTAGGGAGTCTCGTTCACTATTCCCTTGTCCTCGATTGCTATGTCGATTTGTGGTCTTCTATTTCAGTGTTTTGTTTATTTTATGTTATCCTTCAGAATTACTCTCTGCCTGAGTTAGAAATGTTGCTTAAGGATCAATGCAATTGCTCCCGCTTTTCCCTCTCCCTTTTAGAGACAAGAATTGATTAAAATGAGTCTATCTCTTAATTTCTTTTCCATTCTTGATCTTTCTTCATCCAGCTAACATCTCTGGGGAGAGTTTACTATTTCTTTGTAAGTTTTTAATATTGTTTGCATTCCAAGTTAAGCTTCCGTAGAATGACCTTAACCTATTGCTTAGGAACTAGGTAAAGAGCAAGGTCAACCCTTTCTTCTGTTGTGCGAACATGCATAGATTATAGCTTATGGTAATGTCACTGGAGGTACCTTTACTCTAGTCAATTAATTTGTAACTAGATAACCTTTTTGTCAAAGTAGTTCATTTGTCATACTAATTTTGAATTGGTGCTACCCAATAGCCTTATCGTTGTTGAATTTTTAGATTTCAAGTATATCTTTTTGCTTTTTTATTTTTAAAAATTAGTTTTTGTTTGTGAATCCAAGATGTTCTTGCTGTTATTTCTAAAATTGTGCATTCAATTATCTTGGGAAACTATTGCAGAATTACATCATTTTCTCCATACAGGGCTACCGGGTAATTTCTGTTGACATTCCACGTGTATGGAATCATCAAGAGTGGATTCAAACATTTGAAAAGTTCTTGGATGCTATAGACGTTCATCGTGTAAGTATTTTGTTTATGTCAATCTCATAATGTTATTCTATTTACCTTTGTCTTTCTTGTCGTAAATACAACTCGTTTTCCATTCTCTTGCACATGAAATGGCTCACATTTTATTTTGTGTGAACCAGAGCATTTGTTGAGGTTATTATATTTAAGTTGGAATAGATAAGCTGCGATCTAGGAACAAGATTTTGCTGAACATCAACTACTATTTAGGTTTTTTGTGATGCAAAGCCATAAACCTATGAGAAGACAGAAATCTTTCTAGGTACCATGAAGTTGAGCAGATTTTGATATTGGTATGCATGAGAAAGAACAATTTTGTGATACCAACTTCAGGTTATGAGTATCACTGGAATTTGTATATAATGTAATTTAATGGATTTGGCTTATCCTAATAGTTTTTAAAAAATTTCCTTGAGGGTAACTTGCTTGGCTGATTCTCTTTGTGATAGATTTGACTTGGTGAGAGAGTGATAGACTGATAGTAGATATCTTCTATGATGCTAGCTGGTTTCTTCAGCTTCTGTTAATCAATTTTGCCATAATAAATACTGTCTGTTGTTCGCTAATGACTACTGCAACATATACACAATATTTAGGTTTTGAAATGATTGACAAATTAAAGACTTCTAAAGCTTAACAGCTCTGCTTTTAACAGATACATCTTTATGGCACTTCACTTGGGGGCTTTCTAGCACAACTTTTTGCTCAACATCGGCCAAGACGTGTTAAATCTTTGATATTGTCTAATTCATTTCTTGAGACTAAAAGTTTTTCTGCAGCAATGCCATGGTCTCCAATGTATGCTCCTGGTGCCATATCTTTTCTTTCTGAACTTAGCTATTTGCTTAATTGCTTACTGAGTATAGATTTATAAGCTGAACTTCTGTTATTGTGTAAATTATTGATGCCCCAATTACTCTTCGTCTACTTCCATAATCTCTGCTACTATAAAATTAGAAATGTATTCTGGCGAAGTTCCTATTATGTCCAGTGGGACTTGAAAAAGAAAATCAGAAACTAAAGAATTTTCCCATTGATAAAATAGAAGTATAGGAGAGTGACAATTCAAGTGGAGAGGAGCAAATGCAGTCCAATTGTCATTCCTAAATTCTTAGGATTTTATACCATCTGGAGAGTGCATCATTTAGATGCCACAAAATTTAACAAAGTTCTAAATTTCTTCCAAATCTCTAGTTTCCTCCCTGAAGATTCTATGGATCCTCCATAATCATACTTCTTAAAGAAGAGTTTTTGTAGCAGGACCACAAGCCCCATTTTCCTTTAAGCTGAAGGCCACATGGCAATTGCTCAATTCTACCAAATAGCGGGAAACACCAGCTAATCACAAAGTAATGTAAGCCTTTTCCGACGACTAATTTTGCAAAGACAGTGGCAAAAAGGGTGGGCTTATCTGTCACACTTTGTACAAAGGCTTTGCCAATTAGGAACTAGTGCTAGATAAGGATAGTGTTTAATTTCTCATAAGCTGCTATTCAGAGGAATAATTTTAGTTGATTTTCTGGGGAATTTTCTGTTTATCTCCATTTCGTGATACTTTAGACTTGTGTATGGCTGAAATGTGAGTAAAGCTATACTTCATAAGGTGCCTGTCTAGACTATGTTCTAGTCATCTTCTAATCTCTCTCAGCTGGAAGTTGAATCTTGGATCCAACAGTCTACTCAACTTCTGAGCTTCTCAATCAGTCTTATTGTAACAGATACTTCCAGTTTTCTTTCCCCTTCACTCAACACCTCAATGGCTGGAGGTTGTCTTTCGACCGCTTATAGGCCCCGGGAGACTCCTTTAGTGAGCCATTAAAAAATCAGTCATCGTTGCATTACCAGAATAATGGTCTTACCAATTCCTAAGTGAGGGCTAAAAAAGCACCAGCCTGATCCCTGAGCTTTTGCTTCTCCCCAATCACATCATGGACCTCGTCGTTTCTGGAATTTTCCAAGTAATTAGTTTTTGCCCGAAAGCCATTAAGGTCGAGACCTCTATAACCATTTGGAAAGCGGTGCTACGATCTTCCTATATACCCCATCCACAAACCCCCCTTTATGGAACATAAACCCTTGTGTGCATTAATACATTGGAAACTATGACCACTTTTCACTCTCAAGCTGCATGATCTGATCTGAAAGATTAGGCATTGGTATTTTATTTGATTAATATAATGAATTTAATGGTGGTGACTTTGGAATATATATTTAGTTCCTTTGCCCTCTCCACCTCCTCTACCTTTTCCTCTCCGGAGCATGTTCAGTTTTATTGCCTAATTTTTAGCCTTTAATGCTGTCATAACAAACATATTTCTGATGTACCCATAGTAATTTACATGTTCACATAGATCTCTCTCATCCAAATTTTTGTTCTTTAGTTCAGTATAAAATCTTCCTTCAATATTAACTCGCAGGATTTTGGTATTACTTTATGCAGTGTTAGTTGGGCCCCCTCTTTTTTGCTGAAAAGGTATGTCTTAACAGGAATTCGTGATGGCCCACATGAACCTTTCATTGCAGATTCTGTAGACTTTGTTGTTTCTCAGGTACTTCAAAATTTGAAACCTTATTTTTAATTAGCTGGGATCATGGTTATTAATTATTACTATAATGTATTTGAATTAGATTGATTTATACAGACTACTCGACTGTTTTTCAGCATTTAGCATGCATAATAGCAAGTTAGTGCTGTTGGGTTTGTTTCTGGTTTTGAAAACAGTATAAGAATCTCAATTTAGCAGTTCATGTCTTAAAGCTTTTGTCGTAATAGGTTTTATTCCTCATGCTTGCTGTCTTTAAGAAGCTATAACTCAGTTCAGTTGGTAATGGATTAGTTCTAGATGGTTCTCTATTTCTTGTTTTTGCCAACATGTTAATGTTAGTAATTCCGATTGGTCTAACTCTTGTGGAGACATTATGTGTTATATGAATTGTATGTACGTTCATCTCTCCATGACATGCTTTAGGGGTTAGAAGCATGGCCTCATCTTTTTCTCAGTTGAAGATGTTACTTGTGCAAATTGTTAGTTCCTTTAGCTCTGAATTTAATATTATCAGCTCAGGTGGAAACGCTTTCAAAAGAAGATTTGGCATCGAGGCTGACATTAACAGTTGATGATGCCTCAATTGGGCCTCTTCTTCTTCCAGATTCATCGATTACCATAATGGATGTATGCCTTCCAAAACTTGCTGCATTAGTTTCTATTACGTAATTTGATATCATGATTAGATGCATATTTTCTACCTCACTTCTTCCTTTCTTTTTTCCCCCATGACTTGGTGACTTAACCCTCAAAGACAAACGACTATTGTGCGGTTCCACTGCCACTCAAAGATCAACTGAATGAAAGATATTCTGGAGCCAGGCGAGCATACTTGAAAACAGGGGGTGATTTCCCATTTCTTTCACGCCCTGATGAAGTTAACTTGCATCTTCAGGTGAATATGACGCCCTGCACTATTTATGATATTTTCAAATCTGCCCCCATCTCATCTTTGATTGTCTGTGACAGCTGCACTTGAGACGTGTTGGTGTAGAAGCACGCCCGGATTTCGTCCAGGTTGCTCCACAAGGAGGTAGTGACAGTGGTCCTAGTGAAAAGGACGAAAGAGATGGTGATGATGACACACACAAGGATGACAACGAACGCAGGGAAACTTCACCTTCCGAAAGTCAAATCTCTCCAGCTCAAGAAAGTTCAGAATCTCATAGTATAGAGAATATAGAGAATCAGCTACTTAACAATGCTAAAGCTTGTTATTTGGGTAATGAGATGCTTTTATCAACTCACGGAGAAACTGAAGTACTGACGGTAGTTGATGAGATATTACAACGATATTCTCAGATGATATATTCAAGTTTGATGCTAAGCATGAAGGATGCTGCTTCAACTCACCTGTTGTCATTCATACCAGACAGGTAGGACTAGACTGGTAGTCGGGGACAATCGTTTTATTGTGCACAATGTTGGCCCTCGTTCTTTGTTTGTTTCACGTTTTCACCAAATTCTTATTTGATTTTTTCCCCCTTTCACATTTGTGAACTTAATTCGTTGTAAAGTTCTATTACCATGTTTGTCATTTCATGAAGGTTGAAATATTTTAGTTCTTGGATATGATATAATATTAGACCAGACTGGTTTTTCGGAGGAACAAGTTAAAATTGTTTGACAATAAAGTGCTCATTTCCTTGTTTCATAACCCTATCATTCTTCAAAATGAACATATCATTTAGTTGAAAGCAATATCAAAATTGATCGATCTAAAACGGGCAAAATTAAATATACAAGGCGGCTACGGAGAATGGACGGACTTCAGGACGTGAGACTCGATAAAAACCATTATACCAAAACAGAAGAAAACTGAGAATACAAATAATGGGCAGGTTTCTTGCCAACATTGGTCGCAACCAAACCCCTAAACACTACTTTTACAACCTATAAAAACACCAATGTTCCAAATTGTGCTTCAGTATTGCTCTTTTGCAGGGTTCTTTCTCAACTTGAACTAATAACTCAGAAGTGCACATCTTAAGAAAATTGCTTTTGCTTTTAAGTGGATAATACTATTTAAGGGAAACATGCGCCATTAAGGCAACGCAATCTTTTCTAATTTGCTTTTAAATCTGACCAAATAAGTCTACAGATTCCATACTAAATAAAAACTGAAGTCAAAACTGATGCCATAAATAAAAACCAAGTCACAACTCTCACTGATCTCCCTGACCTCACAATGACAGAAGCCGAACACAGATCGAATCATGTAGCCACCAAACACTCTTAACTCAAAATTATGCAACCAGGGTGCTAGCAGTTGTTGACTCGCTGCAAGGGAAAAAGAAACTTCATAGAGCAGCTGCTTATCAATCATGAACACATCATGAGGGAAGAAACCAAGCACCAATTACGGGCTCTAAAACGAAAATCTTTAATAAAAAAAATCGCCCAAACAATCACCAAACTAGATTTCTAAGCAAAGTTCATATACCAGAATAAAAAAATAAAAACTAACAGACCATAATAACATTTAAAATGGAAAAGCAGTCAATTCTGAATGTTGACTGTCTTTGTAAAATGATAGTAGAGCTAGTTTAACTACGTAAAATGGCCCAGTGAAAAAGGATTCTAAACCTACAAATCAGGTAACGACACTAGCACTACAGACAAGCACTAAATCCAAAGCCACAAGAGGATACTAGCACTCAAAAGAATTAGGACGCAAACATGACCCACAAAAAACACAGCCGAGAGAGTAATAGTTCGCCAACCCAATATGTAAGATCAACATTTAATTTAACAACTAGCTACAAATGTTAACTCATTTTCATGCCCCAAATTTTTTTATTTAACAGCGATAACATGTAACCATTCTAAACTAGTTGCCATTGGATCAGAAACAAAGGTATCTTCCATGTTCCCCTTCTATGCTTCCTTATTACTATTGGGTTCGAATTATGGTCATGCACCACAGTATATTTTAACATAAAATTCCATATGGTCAAAGGTCAGCATGATTCTTGATTCATATGTATAAAGGTAAATATTATATAAGAAAGAACTCAAACTAGACCATGCTTAATATCACAAGCTTTAGAAGAAGAAAAGTAGTTATACTAAAATATGAAACTAAATTAATGATTTGATAGCATCAAATACAAAGTATAACGATAATTGACTGCCAATTATGAGAGCATGAAGAAAACTTACTATTTCCAAACTGGTGGAAGCTTCTTGGTTTTCTTATAGTAACGAGCAAGCCTGTGAATTCTGCTCTCTACAAGAATCAATCTGAACTTGGAGTCCTTGTCCTTCCTGTTCCTCTCCAAATGCTTACGGATGGAAACTGCTTTCTTGATTAAGTGATAGAGATCCTCTGGAATCTCCGGTGCCAATCCTAGATAGTACAAGCCAAACTACAGTGAAAAAATGCACCTAAGCAACTTACATGGAAATGCTTGGCGTCAGGGAAAAGAAGAATACCATGGGCCTTAAGAATACGCAAGATTTTGCTTCCAGTTACGCTTCTGACCTGAGCAATCCCGTGAGAATCACGAAGAATCACACCAATTTGAGAAGGGGTCAAACCCTTCTTCGCAAACTTGCAGATATTATCTTCAACCTAAGTTCAAATTACAATAGGAAAAAAATGACTATTATAGAAGAAATAACAAAATCCTGGAAGTTATTCTCAAAGCTCAGAACTTCCTGTAGCATACTTACATCTGTAGAAGAGATCTTGAGCCAACTTGGTGGCGTCCTCTTGTAGGGCAATGCAGAGGCTGAAATACCCTTACTGTAAATGAGAAAATGGAGTCAATGTTGGGAAGAATTTCAACCATATTCAACAAATGAAATCAACAGACGAAATGGAAGTGAATCAGAAAGAAATCGGAGATTGGAAACCAACCCACGACTGTGCATACGACCCATGGTTGTCTCTCTTTGCCCTGCTTCTCGAGTTCGATGAGAGTTGCTCTACCGCGACGGCCGATAACCAAAACCCTAGCACGGCTTGGCATAACCTTTTATACTGACGCCGAATCTGAATCTTGCCCCTCGTCCTAGTATTGGGCTTTCATCGTGAAGCCCACCACTTTGTTTTTCTTTTTTTTTTTTTTTTTTTTTCAATCAAATACGTTATCATTTGAAGTTGATGGATTAAATTGTCATTTAGGGACCAAAAGTGTTTTTTTTTTTTTTAATAAATAATTTGACAACTATAAGTTATATAAAATTGTACCTCAGACTTCCAATTTCATCCCACAATAATATACACTTGAATAATTGTTGTAATTTTTAAGCTCTTAGTTAGAAGAATGGTTCAAAAAAGTACTACCAATCGATAGTAAAACGTATATATCTGGTAAAAATTAGTAGGATTAAAACAAAAACTACAATAGAGGTGGTTTTTTTTTTTTCCCTGTAAATTTTGATGAATTAATTAATTCAATGGTCGAATTTGTGCATCAGTAGGATTTAGACAAAAACTTGCACTATAGAGTTTTTGGACTCGCATGGTTTAATGAGTACGATTAAAAATTATTTGGAGCAGGATTGAACAATAAATCTGCGCCTTCCACTGCCATAAAACTATTTTGGTGAATTTTTCGATTTTTACATTCATGCCAAACATCTTTAATTGTCGAATAAATCCAAAATTTCGAAACCTTGACAATTAGGTTGTGATACAAGTTTGTTACGAAATCGACAATTAAAGAATACAAAAAAAAAAAAACGTAAAAATAGAGAAGATCGACACACAAATTTACATGGTCAATTAACAATGTGTTACGTCCACGAGATAGAGGGAGAACAATTTTATTAGAGAAAATGTTACAACATTACAAAATGCCACAAAATGAATAATGGTTAGAGAGTTTATAAGACACTTCTCCCAACTTTAGGTGGAGAAGGAAAATATTTAAATAATTAAATATATCAAATATCAAATTTAATTAAATTTATGATTTAAGGCATTCCATCAAATCTTTACTTAGGAGCTAATTTTCTTAAGGGTTCGGTATTGTGGATATATACCTTAAGGATAAAATTATTTAATTAGTTAATGCAACCACCTTGCTTCGCTCTCACTTTCTATGTATTGTATTAAAACTTATTTTATCTTGTTAATTTGAATTGATCACTTAAATTAACAAGCTAGTTGAGTCTCAATGCTTTTATGAAGGTTAAGACATAAACGAATCTCGCAAAAGAATACGGGAATAAGAGCCTAGACATAGGACGTCACGTGACTTTAGACATAAAGCACACATAGGACCAATGGATTGTGTGAATTCATCTAAGATTTAATTAGCTATAAAAATATATGACTAATTACTTATATTTCTAAAGGCACCTGTAAAACAAGACTGAATAGGAGGTGTGCCTCATTGAAATTAATGTCAATTTTAGTTATTTAACTATATTCATCAATATTTTAGTATTAGTTTACTCAACGTTGTCTTTTTATTCAAGGCTATTCTTTAATATAGCAAAATAAGTTAAAATATTTACAAATATAGCAAAATATTAATGTCATTAATGATAGACGTTGATAGATATCTGTTAATATCCATTAGTAATCGATAGTGATAGATGATAATAGTCTGCTAGTATTTGTTACAAATAGAATATTTCTAATATATTTTTAATTTAAAATAATTACCTTTTATATATTTAAAAATAATATTTGTCGAACACTAGTTTACCCACATGAAAAATGGTTTTTGTCGTAAGAGTAATCAACTACAATTATTTCAACGATTATGATAATTTCAATAATAATAATGTGTTAGTAGATCCAATCCTATATTTAACTATTATTAACTTGGTATATTAATCCATCTAAATATAATTCAATTAGTTTAGATATATATATTTTTTAAGAATTTAATTATAAAAAAAGGATTAGATACTAAATAAATGTAACACGTGGTTGCGGTGCAGTGGCATTAGAAGTGTTGGTTTGTCTGTCACTGATTACGTTGAGCAAGTAACTAACAGAAGAAGAAGAAAAAAAAAAAAAAAAAAAAAAAAAAAACTTGGGATCATTGTCATTGATGACGCTAAAATTTAGCTAAAATTTTTAATTTGAAATCAAAGGAAGAACCCTTGAAAATAGTTGGAGTATAAGTCATAGCATCTCAAGGTTGAACGCAGCCAAAATGGTTAATAACAAAACAACACAGACAAAGTTCCAAATGACCAAAACAACCTTTTTTTTTTTTTCTTTTTAAGAAAAAAACAAACAAATTTTTATTTTAATTTATTGTAACCGTTAAGAGATATATCATTAATTAATTTTTTTTAACAAGTGGCATGTTACATATTCTATTTTATTTTCAATTTCATTCTTTACTTTTTTTGTTGTTAGAGATTCACACATGATAAAACCTTTATTTACCTAAAATTTTGACTTCCATGACCCATTTACACTTGAGGATGACCCACGTGTGTAGCCTATAGTTAAGTTTCCCTTTTCTATAGGGAGACATTAAGGCAATCTAAACATAATTTATATACATTTAAAAGTACATGAATTTAAATAAAAGGAAGAAGCTAAAATGGAATGAAATTTAGGACCAATATAATATTTTAATCTTTATATTCACAACACATAATATAAAAATTCAAACCTTTATGTTTTGAAAAAACAATAGCAATATATTAACTAATCAACTTTGTCATGTTGACATAAAGTTTATAGTAATGTAAATATTATATTAATTTAAATTTTTATCACACTTACAAATGAAAAATTTGTAAATCGGACACAATCTCCCAATCTACACTTCTAAAATATATCTATTATCGTCAATCATCTCCAACCTAAACTACAAACTCAACATTTCAAGAGTTAAAATTTTACTTTTCAAGCATACTAGTGTTGGTTAAAAGCAAAAATTAACTCAAATTAATATTGAAGAATAAGGAAAATTTAGAATTTTGCATTGATGTTATTTGTATTAAGAAGTTAAGGTTTTCAAACTCTAAATTTATCCTACATCATTAAAATAATAATAATAATAATAATATCTCGACGACATTTTAAAAATAATCATATCATTTGAAGTTTTAATTAATCTTTTCCATACAAAATAATAATCATGGTTGTAAATAGGAAACACGCAATATGCATTACATCAAGGGCAGAGTTTGTCTTTCTTATAGAGATTTAGAAGCATATGAAAAATAATGTGAAATAGAGAAATATATATAAATAATGATGGGTTTATATAATAAAATGACACACGCTCCATTGTGAAATGGAACATCATAGGATCATAGAATATATATATATAGTTGAATTGGGGGTAAGTGGGGGAGTTTGGGTTTTGGGACAGACACATCAGACAGTGACACATGTTTTTCGTTAAATTAATGTTAATATATACTTTTGGTTTTGTATCAATGAAGGGAACAATGGGCGCGATTACATTTATATATTTTTAGTCAAAGTTTGAGGATGATTTTGCCTTTGCCAACCCCTACGAAACTTGAATCTCGTGATCAAAGTTGTAACCCAACTCTTCACCAAAAATTCAATTAATTTTAAAATCTTTCAATAAAATCCTCTCAACTATCTCCCTTCTGACTTTCTACAGTATCCCTCTCCTTTCTTTTTCTTAGAAACTTCTCTGCATTTTCTTTTTTCTTAGTCATATGTCCCCTATATCGGGATTCATGTGTTGTTAATGTTGTGTACATGTTTAGTCGTTGTTATAGGTAAGCAGTGGAATTTTTTTTTTTTTTTTTTTTTTTTTTTCCTTTTTTTTTTTTTTTTTTTTTTTTTTTCCTTTTTTTTTTTTTTTTTTTTTTTTTTTCCTTTTTTTTTTTTTTTTTTTTTTTTTTTCCTTTTTTTTTTTTTTTTTTTTTTTTTTTCCTTTTTTTTTTTTTTTTTTTTTTTTTTTCCTTTTTTTTTTTTTTTTTTTTTTTTTTTCCTTTTTTTTTTTTTTTTTTTTTTTTTTTCCTTTTTTTTTTTTTTTTTTTTTTTTTTTGTAAAAATAATATAGTTCAATAGATAAAAACATTTTGTTATTATTTTAAAAGTTGATAGTTTAGTTCTCCAGTTTTAATTTTTATTGAATTCCAACGCAGAAAATATGGTGAGACTTTTGAAAAGTAAAGTAATGGAGACCGCAAATATGGTCTTACATCAATTAAATTGATGATACATAAATAAAAATAAATTAGTGAGTCCGGATATGAGATATTTGTTAAAATTAAAAGTGACAATTGGTGCAAGTTTTATATTATCGAAGAAATGTGAAAAAAAAACAAGTTGTTATTCTTTGTTTAGTTGTGGAACAGCATATGTAAGGGTGGAGATATTTAAATATTTAACTCCCAATCGACAGTATGTACCTTGACATTTATTTTGGTTGAACAGTATGTAAAATGAGACTAAATTGTTTTATGATGTTCGAGAATACCTCCTAGTTATCTCTTACATTTTAGAAAAATAAGTTTGACAAAATATAATATACCAGAAGTTAATTTACAAATGTAATCCCTATATATATTTTACTTTTGTGATTAGTATAAGTCTTGGAACTTTAAGAAATTTTTTATAGGTCTTTAAATTTCTAAATTTTTATTTTGTGTCCATTGAAGACCCTCGATCACCTAGCACATATTCAATATTTTTAAGGTTTAGGAACTTATTGGACAAAAAATAAAAACCTCTTAGACATTTTTAAAAGTTCAAAATCCAAATAAATGCAAATTACAAAATTCAAATTAAACTCATAATTTAAATACATAGCATAGTTGGATATAGAGATTCTCATTGCTTACAACAAGAAAAGAAAAACTTAAAAGAATTGAACTTTTGTTCATTTATAATTATGACTTATGAGTAATATTTGAGTGTAGTTTAAGTTGCACTGATATTTTAATGCATTTTCTTTTAAGGGTAATAGAAAAATATTAAAAATATATATATATATATTTTTTTAAAAAAAAAAAAAAGTTAAACACGTAACCAGTTTATTATCATAAAATATAGTTTGGTAGGAAAAGAAAAAAAAAAGAAAAAAAAAAAAAGGAAAAACCAGCCCCATCACATAGTCAATTTCTTTGAAAGAAAAAATGTTTTTGAAGGGAAAATTGCCTATATGGACATGAGTCGGCTATTTTGTCTATCCTTTTAAGTTTTATCTTTAAGAATGAGAAAAAAAAAAATATATATATATATATATATATATATATATATATAGTCAAGTCAAGACCAATTAATAGTAACGGATGGATTCGGCCTAATCTAAACGGCTCTACTTTGAAAGAATATTTCTACCACATCTCTCTCTTTCGGAAGTTCTCTAGATTCTTCCCTTCTATTTCTTCCTCCCTATTTTCCTTTTAAATAAATCCTTTGTTTTTTCTTTTCTAGGGTTTTAAATATTATTTCTTCTTTCAACTCTTACTTTGACTTTACAAAATTTACAATTTAAAAATTATGGAAAGGGAACATGAGTATATATGAAAATAAAAATTTGGGCGTTACAAATATGATAATTTCACAATTTTATAAAGTCTATACTTATATGTAATAATTTAATACAACCCAGAAAATCAAGTATTCAATTTTATAAGAGATTTATATGTGAAAGTCGGCAAATAAATTCAACTTATATTCCCAGAAAAGTTTATGATTAAATGCCCACGTATTAAATACAAGTTCAATGTATTTACCTTGCCACACATGATCGAATCCCATAACCGTATAGTGCAAGCTCAGCATATTTTAGGGTCACATCCCCTAAAAGTAATAATATCCTTTCCCAAGTTTTAATTGATATTAGTCATCAAACAATTTCACTTTTTATTTTATATTCTTAATATTTCGACACGTTTACAACTACCCTCTTTTTTAAATTAGGTAACCTAACTGTTAAACAAAGAGACACACATCATCTAAGTAAACAAGTAATGAAAATAAATTAATTTCACCTCAATAAAATAAAAAAAAAATCAAAAAAACCATTATGGAGTTCAACTAATAACATTCTCACACGAGATGCGCAATAAAAACACATATAATATTAAGTCGAAGGCCGGCAATATAATACAAACATTTTTGTTTATTTTTTCTTTAAATATTAACTTTACTTGAATTTTTGTAAATATAATATTTTGTTCTCTCTATCACACTCTGTTTAGAAAAATCTTGTGCGAAACTTTCAATTCGCAGTGACCACTTACCTAGGATTCAATATTTTAAGAGTTTTTTTGATACTCATATGTTATTAGACGGGTTGTCACGTGAGATTAGTCAGGAGCACATAAGCTAGCTCAAACACTCACATATATAAGAAAAAGAAACTTTATTTGTGTATGTTAAACCCATAAACTTTTATAAATGAATCGATGTAGATTCTTAACATAATTTTCTTTGAAAGTCATTTATTTTATTAAATTGAATTTTGAATTAGTCTATTTGTTAAAAAAAAAAAAAGTTTGAATTAGTCTATACACAGATGAGAATTAATGCATAGGAAAGTAATCATAATAAAAAAAAATTTAATTGATTGGTTGATGAAAAGTTAAGAGTTTAATTGATTCAAATTATAAATTTGGCACAATATTGACCAATCAAAATTTAAGAAATTCTGTAAATTGATATACTTATAAAAATTTCTAATTTAAATTGATTTTTATTGATTAATAGAGGCATAAATGGATATTTGTCAGTTTTTTATTTATATAAACATTTAAGTGGTGATTTTATAAGATTATTAGTTGACAATTAAGGGGAAGATAAAGAAAAAACCACGGTGGTAATCCAATCTATCCACGTCGGAAAAAGTAGGCAATGTCAACGGTCAACAATATCTATTATTTATTTATTTATTTAATGTCTTAGAGAATAAAACCCTACCAAATTCAGCTTTCTTCAACCTTCCAAAAAAAAAAAAAAAACCATTTTCAGTTTCTCACAAACGAAAGCGAAGCTGCCACCTACAGAGGAAAATCCACAAAACAGAAACCCTAAATTACGAGTCGAATCGAAAGAGAGGAATAGAATCGTACCGGATAATTGAGAAATGAAGCTCGTTTGGTCACCTGAGACGGCTTCCAAAGCCTACATCGACACCGTTCAATCTGTAAGAAATTTCGTTTAATTTGATTTGGAATTTCTGTTTTCTTTTGGTTTTTGTGGAGCTTATGATTGATGTATTTCAGTTTTGTGTGAAGTGTGATCTTCATCAAGAATCCGGCGTCGCGGAACTGATCTCAGCGATGGCGGCGGGATGGAGCGCACAATTTATTGTGGAGACGTGGTCGAGCGGCGGAGCGATTGCGACGAGTATAGGTCTGGCGGTGGCTCGACGTCACGTCGGAGGGAGACACGTGTGTGTGGTTCCTGATGAGAGATCGAGGGGAGAATATTCGAGAGCGATGGAGAGAGCGGGATTAGCGCCGGAAGTGATCGTCGGAGAGCCGGAGGAGGTTATGGAAGGATTAGTAGGTATAGATTTTCTTGTGGTGGATAGTCAGAGGAGGAATTTCAGTCGAGTTTTGAAACTCGCGAATCTGAGTTCTAGAGGCGCAGTTTTGATTTGCAAGAACGCGAACTCGAGAACCGATTCGAGTTTCAGATGGAAAAGTGTTATCGACAACGGAACACGGCGGCTGGTTCGATCGGCATTTCTGCCGGTGGGAAAGGGTTTGGATATAGCACACGTGGCGGCGGCAGGAGGGAATTCAGGTACCGGCGGAGGGAAGGGAAAATGGATCAAGCATGTTGATCGACGGTCGGGGGAGGAGTTTGTAATTCGGAAGTGACTCCTGTTTCAGGCAAAACGGTGTCGTTTCTTCTATTTTTCCACCCTTGTGAATACAGTTTTGTCATTTGTGTATAAAATATGTTTTTATTTTGCTTTTGTTTTTTCTTGAGGGTGGGTTGGGGGAATTAATTGTACTTATTACCGACAAATTTATTGTATCATTATATGATTTTTTTTGTTTGAGATGATCAAATTGCTGCTTAATACTTAAGATCATCGGCTAATTGCTAATTCATCACTTGAGAATTTTAGTTAATTAATTTAGGGCTTGCGTGACTACAAAGGAAACCAAAGAAAGAGTTGAGCATATTCATTGAATTTTTCATTTTACTCATTGTAGTTATATTGCTTTAAAGTCATCTCATATTTAGTTTTTGAGGTAATTGTAATAGTTAAATATATTTTGATCGATTTTTCTTTCTTTGTTCACAAGAAAGAAGAAGTTTAGTTGTTACATTAAAGTTGTAAGAGACATAATAAAAATAAATAAACAATAGATGTATTTAATCAACCATTAGAAGTTTTTTAATGAGTGTTCAATCTAGTCAAACAGTTCAAATGTCAACCACCACCGGGATGACTAGCTAGGATGACACTAAATCCAACGTTGCAATTACATATGCATATTTCTTACTTTGATCACCTAGAGATGACAAATGCTTGTTTTAAGACTATGTTATTGCAATATTTAAATATTAACTTCTAGAAATGATGATGATTGCACATTTTAATTGTATTTTTACATGCCGAATATTACAGTTTTTATTTTTAAAAAAATTATAATTTTTAAAAAGAAAATTGTGTTGAAAGTGATCCTTGAAAACATAGAAAGTTTGAAAAATCACTTGGGTTGGAATCAATTTTATATATATATATATATATATAAAAAAAAAATGACAGAGGATTTTCCTTACAAGGAATCTTCATTTGATTAATTCCTGTGAAACGAAATGAAGATTTTGCGAGAATGGAGATTATCCGCGATAAACATCTCTACTTTCATACACGAAATGCTTCAAGTTAATTGTGGAATGTTTGGTCTAAAATCAAAAACTTTCCATTCCTATAGGAGTACGGAAAAGAATCTCATACTCTTTTCATTTATTGTGTGTTACATCAACGTATTTTTAAAAATAGAGTGTGTCCCACTAACATTAATATGAACGCTACTAATATTTATGAGAATATTAATCGTGTATAATATTAGAAATTTGTTTAGTCTAAACCATTGACCATGAGTCTAAGTACGATGTTGGCCTAACCTATCATGCAGTATTTGATTGGCTTGCCTCAAACCTCTTGGGCACCCGCACCGCAAGCTTGCCTCTCCTAAAACGCCATGTTCAATCAAAGATCTAGGTAAGTTCACCCTCAAGGTTTTTGTGATTTATTTCTTAAAATTGGTTAATTTATCAACTAATTTATGTCTCGCGAGTGTTTTTTCTAAATACTATTTGGATAAGGTACTCATTTCCTTATTCAAAATTTCTTCAAGCTTTGTTTTCAAATTAAAAATATAGGGAGTAAATATAAATCTGAATTTTAGATCTAATAAGAAATTAAACATTCAAGTTTGTGTATGGTAGGAGCGTGAATTTTGAAAAATTCAAAAGTTCAAAAACAAAATAGAACTAAAATTCATTACTATATGAAGTGGTATAAAATTGTTATCTTTTATTTTTAAAAGTATCCTCGTATAAATAAGTTCCAAATTAGCCAAATGAATATGCTAATGAATATAGCATAATAGTAATTGACATGTAATCCATTGGAGATCCACATGAAGTTCCAAAATAATAATAATATATAAATAAATAAGTTCCACATTAAATATCAAAATGTTTAAATCATGGTTAGAGTTTTGGATATTTTATTTTCCAAAAAATTAAGATTTCAAGCTCCTACGTATTGACGCTGGTTCTTTCCTCTCTTCACATGCACAAGGAGGGAGACCGCCGTAGGCCCGGCCCTCCATAACTGACTTTAACACGAGATTGAGGTAGATTAAGCAATTTGATGATGATGATAATAATAATAATAATAATAATAATAATAATAATAATAATAATAATAATCTGCAAAAACATGGGCGTTAAACATGATTCGAAATTTGAATAGAAGAGCCACCTGCTAGTTTAGAGCAAAAAGTTCCAATAATATGACTAGAAGGAGCCTCCTGAAAGTATTTAATGGGGTTTAGAGTTTAATCACAAAACTAAAGTGGGTTTAATACAAATAACAAATATACATAAAAACGTAACATTGTGCTAAAACTGAACACACAACTAAAATTTGTGCATCACTAAGCAGACAAATGGCTTTTCAAACTATTATTATACAGCGCACCACCTGAGAAGGCCCATTCTTTATGATTTGTTTGTTAGGAATTTTAACTAACCTTTCATTCAATTTAAGGATCAAGGTGAAATCTTCTGGCCACAGGCTCTCTCCCCTTGATGCAATCACTTAATTCTCTATGTATCAAACAATGGGAGCCTGCACATTTTAACTCTGAGATTGATTTTACAATTCCTGAAGTAGATTCAAGTCTGACCTCATTGGATACTCGATGCCTTCAAGATTAGGCATCCGCTTTAAGTCATCTTGAGAATATGCAGGGATAAACCAGTACTTCTTATCCATTCCGAACACCTGATTCATGACTTAATTTAGTGTCACTGGCAAAAGAAGAACAGCATATATAACTAATTGATACACGGAATGCTAAGTTGTACCGATATGATACAAGCTATCCATTTCTAATTTCCTATCCCAAGTTGAGTTCAATTTTTAGGTGATGTTCAGGGCGTTGAGTTGAGTTCTGAACTATGTTGGAGTTGAGAAGTTTGTGTTTGGGGCACAAAGTCGAATAGTCTGTAGGTAGGAAACATTCGAGGGGGAGAGAGAAAGAGGGGAAGATGGAGTTCCTCGATAAATGTGCAAACTTCAATAGTAAACACTGTTGAAGTTGGCAGAGTTGAATTATTTAACGTTGACTTCAAACACCTTAAGGTTTCCTTTTCATGGATACTACTATAAAACATTGGAATTGCGGATTATCAAAAGTCTGGTTTGTTATTCTAAAATATTTGAACATAGATGCATTTTGACTAACAGTATATAATTGACAACTTCAATATAGGATACCGATAGGATTAATGCCAGCCAGTTTATCTTGCCTGCACTCTTAAAAAGGTAAAGGAGCGAAGTAGAGTTTGTCGCTTGATATGAATCTAAGATAGGGATGGTTGGGACCAATATGTCATTTTGGAATACAGATGAATCTGCCTTGCGAAAGATAAGAAAGAGTAAGTACTATAAAATCAACTCTGGTAGAGAGAGTATCAAGCCTCTGGAAACTTGGGTAGCTTGTAACTAAATAAGGACATCAATTAGAAAAATCGGCATCTAGCTGTTTAGCACCAACAGATAACGACGCACCAATAAGTGAATAAAAGAATGTCTGCAAGGAAGAGGCCAGTGAGTTGAGAGGAAGATACCTGCTCAAAATTTTTTCTCCGACCAAGGTCATAATGCCATTTCGGAGTGGTTTTCTTCTCATATGCCTGGCAATGGTGAATTAAATAACCCATAGACCAATTCAGCGTCTTTTAAATGTACAAAAGCAAATCCAACAAAATACTACTTCTTGAAGGAAAAGGCCTACCTCAATTGTGGTGGTATTGGCTGCTACCAGTGATATGTGCAATATCAGAAAACCCATAACACTCAACGCAAATGTTAAATTCAAAACTGTACGGCAAAAGCAAATAAAATTAGAGATATGCCAAAATATTTTAACCATGGAACAAAGTTGTCGATTATGCACTTACTAAATGTGATAAATATAGCTGCAAGGCTGCCAGGTGTTCCCGTTATATCACCATCAGAGAAAAAAGCTACGAAGTATGGCAATAATGATAAAGTGACAAGGGTTGTTTCAAGAAATGTGTAGAACTGCATAAAAATAAACAGAATGGGATGATTAGTGAAACTTCAAAATATCTCTAGTTAGCCATGCACTTCTCCCTAAGTGGTGAAACAAAATTGTAGTTGGACAAAAGAAATGCCAGAAGAAGAAGAAAGATTCTCAACTACAAGAGGGATAAAACGTTTTTGTCTTACACAGATCATAAAAACAAACAAGCAATGCAATGATGCTGCCACCACACAATCAAAAAACATCTTTATAGCACGATTAGAACATCTATAATGGCAGGTTATATCAACTGAACTTCAGGAACTGGAATGTACCAATGAGTATACAGGTGGCATCATTTATTTCTAACCGGATGATCCATCACAAGAACCATGGAATTGGAAACAAAGAACTAGAGTTCAGACAAAAGCAAAAACTCTGGTTGTGCATACCAAAAAAAGCAGGAAGTACTTGTAGTTCTTTGCTCCAACACAATTAACGACCCACACACAATGATGGTCCATTTTCAATACACACCTTCCACCTACCAAAGGAAGCATAATCGGTATTTATATCTTGTTTACCAGCTAGGACCATAGTAAGCTTCTACAAGAAATAAAAATTAGGAAGAGACTGAAAAACTTACAAACAGAACAGTGATGGCAACGAGGTGGTTTAAACTGGTTGCACTTACGACAAAACCGTATTTTCTGATTTGCAGAATCACTTGGCACAGTACCTTGTTCTGGCCCTGAACCTGGACCTTTGTATTCTGATGCCATTAATGGATCAGTATCGCCTTTCTCTTCATCCGGTTCGGGTCTCCAATAAGGTGGAACAAATCCCGGATTTGTTAGTACAACAGAAAAGTAGCTCCATAATAGCATCACCAACTACATAAACAGATTGGTAAATTGAAGGTTTCAAGCTATATGAAATATACATTTGCTATTTTAAAAATGAACAGGCAAACATTACCACAACACATTATCTCAACTTCAGACTAAGGTATAGCCTTAAGCACCGAATGACCCAAAAGCTTAAACTAAAAGGCAAATTTAATATCACATCATCTAACATTACCCTCACTTGTAGGCTAAGCTTGAAATAGGAAGAAACCCAACAAATAGAAATGAATATTAATTGGGGAGGAAATAACGTTGCAGGGAAATATCATACATAGTGTTTATTCTCTTTTTAGTTATTCTGGTCAAAAGAACCCCCGCTTTCCTAAACAAACCAAAAAGAAGAATTCCAGAGATATTCTATTCTCTGCATAAAGCTCTTCTACGAGCTAACAAAGAAATAAAGGAAGAAAAAGCAAACGGTGGTCACCTAGAGCAATTAACGAATCTGCAAGGTAATGTTAAGTTTGTACTCCAAAGAAATTAGGATGTTAAAATTTCTACGAGTTTACATTTCCTAAGCAACTCATCTTGAAGCAATGTCGAAATTCGTGTTACTAAGACGAGAAAAAGAAAAATCAAGAACTGCCAAGGTCTCGAGTAGCTAAATTGTGTGGAAAGTCAAATTAAGTTGGCCTAGTATACAAATGCAATTGCAGCTAAAAGAGGAAATATGGATTACCAAAGAATGAAACAAGAGCAAGACTAGGAGAGCGGTAAGCGAATTGAGGCCTCCGCGAAAGAGAGCCGGACCATAGTTGACGATGACCAAAGCGTAATAGGAGAGACCGACTATACCTAGAACTAAGAGGATCATGATGGAACCCAAAGCACGCAGTGCCGTGCAGCATTTGAAGACATTCCAAGACATGTCTGCTCCTGATTCTGATGTCGCAAAGGGAAGCGATTGAGAATCACGAACGGAGTGCGAAATCGGAATCAGAAACCAGCTGCGAAGGCGATCGGAGTTCCGATTTCAGAGCCAATTGGGAAACATTTTGGAATAATTAGGAGAGGAAGAAGAATTGGAGAAATTAAGAAAATCCAACAGTGGGATCGACGAACGGCGGAGGATTAATTTTAGATGAAGAAACTCGAAAGTGCCCCTAATACAAAATTATGAGAATAATTCCGATTATACGTTTCGGTAAGTTCCGACGCGTCGTTTTAGTACGAAAACAACAAACCGTGTGCGTCGAAAGACTTTTTTTTTTCCTCCCTCCTCCTCCTCCTTTCTGTACGATTTTTCTTTCTTGTTTTTTTAGAACAATTGCATAGATGGGCATTGCTATGAGGAGTACGTGCCAACGGTGGGATGTAGAGCTTTATGTCCCACAAATTCAAATAAAAATTCTAAATTTGCGTTCACATATAGTCTTTAACTTGAAAATGGGCCAATACGTCAAAATTCTTAATTTTTGTATCTAATAGATAAGATTGGTAACGAGGCGGGGTGGGATTTCTCGTTCCTACCTCCGTGGGAAATTTATCCAATCTCCTCTTCCATCCAGGCCATTTGTAGGTGGGGACGGGAGCGGAGATTCCCCATTAGAGAAACTAGTTAATCTCCGCGGGAGCGAGCAAGAGAGAATGGGAGTGAGATTGTGCGAGAGAGCAAGAGAGATAGAGTAATTGTAAGTGTTGAGTAAAGAAAAGATGCGAGAGCGAAAACGAGACTGCGAGAGTCAACAAAACATTTTTTATATGTATAAAGATTAATTTTTATATTTATTTCTTGTTTGGTGTTGGGGATTCGGGGTCGGGGCAGGACTACCCTCTTCGTCTTCAAACGGGAATCCTAAAAAGATCCCCAGTTTGACCCTATCTTCGATCAAACTAGGGATTCTCCGACCCAATCAAAATTTCGTCCCGTAGATTTTTTTGCCAATCCTACTAATAGATTCTTAAAACATTACTTTTGTATTTAGGTCCCTTACATTTCATCAACTCCCCTCCCTTTAAATGAAATATCAGACAAACTTAAGTAATATTTGGAATCAACTAATATAATTTGAACATTTAAATAAAATATTATTTTATCCTCTCACACTTAAAAGTTTTGGGGGATTTTTTTTTTTTTTTTTAAAAAAATGAAAGTCGACGAGTTGAAAGCATTATTGTAACCTAGCCTAGAATCCATTGGTATTTTATACCATTTTGCTTTATTTATTTTTTTTTTTTATTTCAAACATTTTTAATTTTAAAGCCAAAATTTTTATTTTTTTTTTTTTTTTTAAAAAAATGAAAGTCGACGAGTTGAAAGCATTATTGTAACCTAGCCTAAAATCCATTGGTATTTTATACCATTTTGCTTTATTTATTTATTTATTTATTTTTGTTAATTTGGCAAGCATTTCATTTTGCAAAACTCATTGAATTATAAATTAACATGAGTATACTCGATTAGTCAAGACATTTGCCCTCAATAAGAGTGGACCTAAATAATAATATTTGAGATAACAACAAAGGATGTTATATGAATACAATAAAACAACTTGATCACCATTAAGATATTGGTGAGAGCTATAGATAAATACACTGTTACCTTATATGTTGTGTATAATTTAACCAATCAGAATCTTTTGTTATTCTTTTCCTTATTTGTATTTTTCTTTGTGTATATCTACACTTGTAATTCTGTGTAAGGTGTGTAATTATTCAATAAAATATCCAAGTTCAATATATACTATGAGCTTCCTAAAAAGTTCAAATAGTCTCAGTATGATTATAATTTAGCTCAACTTGATGGCTTATCAAATAGAAATTAAATAAAGTTAAAATACTCCTAACCAAATAATTTTTTTTTTTTTTTTTTAATTTAACACATCATTTAGAAAGTAAGAGATTTGAATGTTTGACCTCTTGATTAAATGCATATACTTTAATCAGTTGAGTTATGCTTGAATTGAAAATTAAAAAAGAAAAGATAATTATATACAAAAATGCAATAATACAAACTACACTAAAGTTGCCTGATTGAATGTAGGAAAATTATTATAAATAGAAAAAATATCAAACTATTTACAAATATCGAAAATTTTTAATGTCTATTAACGATAGATCATGATAGAGTCTATCATAGTCTATAGTCTATCGCTGATAGATAATGATTTTTTTTATATATATTTGTAGATAATTTGGCTCATTTTGCTATATTTGAAAACACCCTTAGAATGTATAAACTAATAATCTTGAAAATGTTTTGTATTGAAGAGACAAGTAATTTGTGAGGGAACTTATATCTTATTTTACAATGACTATTAATTATATATGTTGCTTATTTATCGCTAATTGTATCAATGTACTTAATGATTTGAAATAGAGTTTTTTTTTAAAAAAAAAATAAATAAAAATAAATAACAATTGCAAATTTGTTTTGTTATCTTTTGGCATTTGAAATTTGAAAATGAGCTAATTTGATCTCTATATTTCAAAATCATATAAAAGTCACATGTTTAGTTTCATTCAACTACCAAAAAAGAAAAGTATGTCAATTATTGCTGAGCTAAGCTCACTATAACATCTCATATGCTATTAAATTCATATATAACCCATAATTTTTCCTCATATATCACCCATCGAGACATAACTGGGTATATATTTAGATATCAACTCAACTCATGGTGAGATGAAACTATAATAAGCAATTATAGAAATTAAAAGAGTTTCAATTTTCATATATATTGTTAAATAATTACATAATTAATTATCTCGCTAGAAATTTCAGCTCAAATTCTATTCAAAAGATATGCTTATAAAAAAAAAAAAAAAAAACAACAACTACGAATTTAGGCTTTAATGTTAGTAATGTCTGACATTAAAAAGAAACATGTGGGACAAATGACCAACATTGTTCCGAGTGTTATTATAGCTCTATGATACCAATCATTTTTGTATCATACGATGACGATAATGCATTATGTTAGTCTTTGACCGACATGATGATACAGATGCTCATACATTAAAAGTCAATTCATCTATAATTACGTTATAGAAAGTCATTGCATCATTATATATGCAATATAGAAGTCCTCCTATCACTAAATATCCAATATAAAGGTCATGAAGTATCCATTTATAACGTTCTCATATTGAGCTATAATGATGTATTTATAAAGGAAGTTGACTTAGGTCTTCTCTTGTTCCCTTTTGAAATATGGTTATTTGATAACTTGACCTGATACTATGTGAGATTCTTGGGCTTGGAGGCATGCTAGGCACACCATGTGCAAACGTTGGGCTCCTCGGTCTCCATAGCTGAGGGGGTTGGGTCGAAATCCCAACTCACGCCTAGTGAGTCAACTTGGCTTCTCAACCTTGGAGGTTGAGGCCGAGAAGGCCCAACTCCCCTTTCTTAGCTCACCATGATCTTGTCTTGGTCTCAGTGTGGTTTCTATTTTTCCTTACTTATTAAATTTATCCATGTGATCACCTATGATAAATACAAAGTATATATATACTTCCAACAATTCTACGTTGGACAACATCCAACATTTCTAGTGTGTACACAAACCACACTATTAATAAATAAATTAATTAATTAATTTAAAGATGATGAAAAAAAAACCTTCAACAAAAGGAGGGAGATATCACTTCATTACATGACCAAGCCACTTGAGAAAATACAAAGGGAGTGTTTGGATGGGATGGAAATTGGGTTGAATTAATTGTGTATTGGTATTACAAGCCCATGTCTGAGTTATTTTGTAATGGGCCTAAGGTTGTAATGCCAACACTCAATCAAACCCTCACACTCATTTCAACCCCATGAAAGGGCAGGAACAATAACTTTCATAACCAATGATACTACTTTCCCATATAAATCTTTTGGTAACAACTATTAATGAAAATTATTTTCCACCATAAGTTTCAATTTCAGAACTTAAAAGGAGAACCTATTTTGAAGAAAACTAAAAAGAAAACTGAAGTATCTGCATTCAAAGAACATCTGTTGAACAACACATCTCCACTCCCTAACCAAGAAAAGGTACAAAAATATAAGAACTAACGCTTAGCTGGAATAAATCTGTAAAATGATTTCATGGACATTTAAAAATAGAGGTCGAACTGAGTATGAATATAGTCAAACATAATTTAAAGACATAGACATATCGTATTCTAAATAAATCTTCTAAAACTTTTATGTATGCATTTATTTAAATTCTATTTTATTCCATGATTCTTCCTACTCTAAAAAAATCTTTAGAAAGTAATACTTCACACCAACTTTAAAAATACTTTATTATAAAGTAAAAATAAAATATACTTTGGCGAGTAGTAATTTTGATTTAATACATTAAAAATAGTTGCTAAGTAGAAAATAACTTAAGAGGATAAAAGAGTCAAATCTTTATCATAAAAATTAAATAGAAAGGCTCAATTGAAAAAGTCAGACCAATTTTGCTCGAACATTATGAAATTAAGTTTGTTGGTCATATAACATAGTTATGATCCTTTTGAATAAGCCAACCTACTTGTCGTTGGCTTGTGTGCAAGTAGTCCAAAGCACTCATCATATATAAACAGAAAAAGTTCAAATACATTTTGAACTACGAAGAGGCAGCTAGCACACTTATTATTATTATTATTATTTTTTTTTTAAATTGTACTACTATGCACGTGTGATGAGCTAAATTACATTTAAAAAACAATAATTAAAAATTAAAGTATGCATAACTTAGCAATAATTGACAAATATTACAATATTTTTAAAATTGTAGGCTCAAATTTTCATATTCTATTCGAGTTGTACTGGTGGAAAAAAAAAAACACACAAAAGATAAATATATTCTTATAATTTCATTTTAATTTTAAAGAAAATTAGCTTATTCGTTCAAAAGTTGTATATTCTCCTTAACCATTTATAAAAAGTTTCAACTCTGTCATGGAAGAAAAAGTCCACTCAAATGTTAAAGACAAAAATTGAGAGCTGCAATGGTGTGACAACGACCTAGAATATTGTCCCAATTTAACCATATATTTTAAATGCAATTTAGCCCATCACAAATGCATAGTAGTAATTTCCATATATTTTAGATCATTTCAATAGAAATAGCTTTTGAAATAGTCCTAAACACAAGTTCAACCCTAGAGTAGAGCACTCTAGTATGAAATAATTAAACATAGATTTTCATCTCAAAACAAATTGACAATGAAATGAGTAACAACTCATATATTTTATAAAAATTGTGAGGTCTTTCAATCCTTTTGCGGTAAAACCTCAACCTCTAAAAATGAAATCTTTACCTTAAAATTCGTTCCATATGTAAACATGTATGTTATTATGTCATATAGTCGGTGTGTCGAATGCATTGTATTAAATTTCCATCAATATTTTCACATTTTCATAAGTTCGACATTATCAACATGATAGGTGAATCAACATTTATATTCTATCATTAACATAAAGAAATAAACACAAAATATCACTAATATAAATATAATATAAATACTAACTATGTTAATTTGTTTTAAAGTGTGGATTTTTTTTAATAAAAAAATACTTTTCCAACAATATTCATCAACATTTTATTAATATTTTCCTCGATAATATTTATAGAATTTGAGGTTTTTTTTAAATATAACAAAATCAATCAAACTATTTACAAATAAATAAATTAAAAAAAAAAAAATCACTTCTATTAACGATAGACCGTAAATTTTTTTCTATATTTGTAAATAGTTTGATATTGAATTGAAATCCCTACGTTATTTTGGGTAACTTGGATAGCAACCATGGCCATGGCCACGTAAACATATGTTGAACAAACAAGCAACATGATTAAAATGTTGAAGAAAATGAATTCAGGTAATTAAACACTTTAAGAAGGGGAATAATAGAATAGGCAGGTGATTTAAATGGAGATGGTTTTTTCTTTGATTTGTTGCTTTTGAGAAAGCTTGGATGCAGCTGAAAAGAAGAATTTAACCCCTTTTCGGGAGAGAAAATAGAAAGAGAGCATTGTTATTGTGTGGGAGTAAAATGAAAGTGGAGGCAGTAGAGAGAAAAACAAACATCCAATCCATGATATGAGAAAACAAAGGCTGCCCTGGACTTTGCAGTGCCAGAAGGCTGGGACCTGCGCTCCACTGGGGCTGCATCAATTTGCCTCCTACTTTTTTTTTTTTTTTTTTTTTACTTATAAGAATTAACTAATTATTTTTAGATTACCTACAAAACACGCTTTGAAAACCTTGATTTAAACTAGCTTTGAATTATTACCATCATTAAATACAATATTTAGAAATGATCCACAATATGCAGGAGAGGTGGGCAGCAACCACCATCGTCGATGGTTTCCGACGATGCCAGTCGGTGGCAGCTGAAGGTGGTGGTTGTCAATGGTCAGCAGCGATAGTAAGAGGCAATGGTCGTCATCATAGCAACTGCGGTCACGAAATTAAAATAGTGAGGGTATTTTGGTCTTTTTAATCTCATAAAAATTTAGAAACAATTCTCCCAATTTTTTAACCACGTAAAATCATAAAACTTTAAAGACTAAAATTTTAGTTTAATATTTGTTTTTCTCTAAAACTTACAATGTTGGCAATAAATAAAAATTACTTTACAAATTTAAGCTTCCATTTGATAACTATTTGATTTTTTAGAACACTACTTCTAAAATTTATAAATTTTTATGTTTGATATCACCACATTTTACTAATATTTTTTAAAAAATCAAGCCAAAAATTGAAAAATTAGAAAACTATGTAAGGTAATGCTCATAAGTCGCTACATAAGTTATATTTAGCCTCCATTAATTATTTTAAATAAATTTGCTAATTGGTCTTGGCGACCACTCTTTAAAGCTTAATTGGGACCCCTCTCCATCTTCAGGCGTTACCAAAATTTGTGAAATGGTTAGGAACTAAAATGATGAAACTATGTTGACAGTAAAGTATGTAGGAGACTTGTTCACCAATTGCTTTTCTAGTCACAATTACGACATCTTTTGAGGTGGGTCTTCGCTCCCGCTGGGCTGAAACAAATTTGTTTATTATTTGAAAAATTCTTTTTTAGGGAAGAGACTAGTTTAACAACGAATTCTGGCCAATTTTTTATATGAAAATTGAGCCCATCAACAACAAGTTGTATCATTTTTTCTTTTATGCTCTAAAAGTTATTGCAATATAGTTGCATATAACTCAAGTAGTCATGTGGATATAACGAATATCGTTAAAGAACACTTGTGGAGTGTGGGGTGTTTTTAGTTGTTTCAAGAGATCTTTCCTCTCTACATTTGTTTGAGCTAAAAAAAATTAAATGAAATTTTTAATCGGTTAATTATTGGTTTAAATGATTGAAGTCGGTTCATCATTTATTGTAGCTTATTAATAAAAGCAACTTACAGAAAGAAAGAAGTAAATTAGATACTACACAGTTATGTGAAACATGAGCGATATAATTTATTTAGGTTTTAGAATGTTCATTTAATGAACTCAAAATGGTTATTATAATTACAGCTTGTTAAGTGGTATTTTAGTGTCAACAATAATTAACATCACCTTGGTCGGAGGTTCCATCATCTCCATCTATACAATTCTTATACTAGAAAAGTGGTACCTTAACCCTTGTTTGAAAATATTTAGCCCTTATTTGAAAACCATTTCGTTATTTTTGTTTTTAAAAATCAAGCTTATAAATACTACTTCTACTTCTAAATTTCTTGTTTTGTTGTTTAGTTTTTACCAATGATTTAAAAAAAATAAAATAAAATAAGCCAAATTTTAAAAACTAAAAAAAAAGTAACTTTTAAAAAAGTGTTTTTGTTTTTTTGAATTTGGCTAAAAATTCGATTATTGTATTTAAGAAAGTTGCAAACTATCGTAAGAAATAGGGAGGAAAAAAGCTTAATTTAAAAAAAAAAAAATCCCATTTGGTAAACATTTAAATTTTTGTTTTTTTTAAAATAAAACAAAATCAATCAAACTATTTACAAATATAGAAAAAAATTTACGGTCTATCGTTAATAGAAGTGATTTTTTTTTTTTTAAAAATTTTTATTTTTTTTTAATTTTTTTTAACTTTAATTTTATATCGTTGTCCTTTTATTATATATTATCTTTATTTTACTTTTAATATTTAAAAAAAAAAAAATCCCATTTGGTAAACATTTAAATTTTTGTTTTTTTTTTCAATTTTTTAAAATTAAATTTGTTTTCTCTCACCATCTTATTATAGTTTGTTAAAATAGTTGAATTTTTAGTCAATTTTAAATCCAATATATTTTTTAAAAATTACTTTTTTTTTCTAATTTTAAAAATTTAGCTTGATTTTATAAAATACTTTGAAAAAACACAGTTAACAATACAAAATATAGTTGTTTATTTGGGGTGATGGGCTTAATAAATTGAAGCCCAAATAACAAATTCTCACTTTGAGTTGATTTGCCAGGTGTAGGAAAGGAGTGGTTCTCCTTTGGCCATGATGATACCCCACGATTACACCAAGAGGGTGTTTGGGGTGCCGGATTGGAATCAGGATTACAGGAAATCTTATTACGATGGGTTTTGTTGTCTGGAATTGGAATACATTGGAATCTGATTACGGTGTTTGGAGTGCAAGGTTGGATTGGCTGAGTTTCTGATTACAGTGTTTGGATTGCGGGCTTGGGTTTGGGTTGGGTTTGGCTGTTTTTTTTTTCTTTTAATATTATTATGACTGTTTTTTTTTTCTACATCTGTTTTAAGTATCATATAAGGAGAAATTTTTCGGTTCATCCTATAGAAAATTAAACTATCATAGTATATTATAATTTCGATTTTTTTACTTTTAAATATTATTTTGACTGTTTTTATTTTTTTAATATTATTTTCAGTAGTTTTTTTTCTAGATTTGTTTTAAGCATCATTTATTTTGAACTATATCTGTTCATACCATAGAAAAGGAAACTATCATACTATGTTATAAGTATGATTTTTTTTGCTTTTTAAATAGTATTTTGATCTTTTTTTTAAAAAAATATTATTTCCACTGTTTTTTTCTACATCTTTTTTAACCATTATGTATTTTGAATTTTATTTGTTCATACTATACAAAATTAAACTACCATACTATAAGATTGATTTTGATTTTTTTTTCTCTTTAAATATTAAACGTAAAATAATGTTAGTATATAATAGAAGGACAACGATATAAAATTAAAGTTAAAAAAAAGTACACATAGTTCAAATTACAAACAACATCATGGAAAGATAAGGTTCCTTAATCATAAAATAACTAGGGTCGCAAATTGAAGGGAGGAAAAACATAGTCATGGTGCTGGACCCCGTTGTTGCCCGAGGACTTGCATGCAATAGTCATACTTCAACTGTGGTGGGAAGTCCACAAAGTAGCTTAACAGCATTGGATCTGCAAGCAATGACCGTGCAACAGTCAATCCATCCTGTACCGACAGGCCAGGAATGGATTGCAGCTCTGCGTATAGTTCTTGACGACGACGCCTTGCCAGGTCCTCGTTGATGACAGGCCACTGTGCAATGCCGTCAATAGACTTCGTCAGAAATTGGAACCCCTCACGAACCACCTCATTGTACTCTCCAATGATGAACTTCGGGACCTCCTACTCCTTGATGGCAAGCTACTCCCAGACCCTCTACCGCTGGGGGTAGTCGAAAAGTCCTCTGACGGGGGCAAGCTAGAAAAAGGTGGATCAGGAATATAGAAGTTCTCAAAGTCAATGTCCTGGTTGTTCAGGATATCCTCGTTCTCCTCTTCCACAACAGGTTCAGATCCGACCTCTGCAGTGGTGATTGCATGACTCCCTATGGCTCTGTCTTTGCCGAATACAATGGCCAAGTCATCATAGTATGTAAATAACTTATGGCGCAGTCCTTTTACACTCGGATGACTCTGTGAAAGGTGGCTTGTGTTATCTGATGATCTATACAAATTTAAAGTAATAAGAAATAAATTAAACATGTAATTAAATTACCTTGACCCATGCGTCAAATATCTCTGCCTCACAATCAATACATTTGCGCTCCGCATTCCACCCAAACCCACTACAGCCTGGGCCTAACATTTCAGCGATCGCGTTGTACTGTCTCTTCAGGGTCCTGATCCTTGACTCCAGATGTGGGCTAACCTGTATGTAACACCCTGGTATCCTCTGCTGCATCATCCATAGTATGTTTGATAGGAATCCAGGTCGGAAAGTCCCGTTATCAGCTCGTCAGTGTCCAGACTGCACACACTGGACCAAACACTCCACGAGGATTCTATCCTCCTCATCCGTCCATATATGTTTTGCGGCTCTTGCGCGTGACCCGGATGCTTCCATCTGAAATTGAATTTGTCAACACATGCAGATATAACATTGCGAAAAGAATGTGGGGAATCAATCCATTCACACTATAACATTGAAATATTCACATATGTTATACAAAAAATTGCAAAGCGTACACGTCGGGCACCAACAAAATACTCTATACACACAAACAAAAAAATCAATTCCAATCTTCTCAAAAAAAAAAAAAAAAAAAAGGAATACATAGAATTTCCCAAGGGCGTCTTTAGTTTGCATTCCATTCAACCCACATCTGATTTGCGATATTATCCCTCCATGCAGTGAATGCATCAGATGTCTCCACAAATTCGATATTCTCATTGTCTGTTGGTATTGGCCCCCCCTGACTTCCCTCTCCTTCGTCGAGTAAGGAATTTGGTCCCATTCCTCGAATTATTAAATTGTGCAGGAGACAACATGCATGTATGGTCTTGCACTGCACATTAACCGGGTAGTACGATTTTCCTCGGAGGATTGCCCATCGATCTTTCAACATCCCGAACGCTCTCTCAATAACATTCCGGGCAGATGAATGTCTCATATTGAAAAGCTCCATAGGGCTTGTTGGCGGGTTCCCTCCACGCCACTCAGTCAAATGGTATCTTTGTCCCCGATAAGGAGCCAAAAATTCCTCAGTGTTTGGATAACCGACGTCGCGTAGATAGTAGTATCCTACGAAATTGGGCCAAGTTATCACTTGTCGTACATTTTTTTTTCGTATGCAAAGGTATACCAATATCTACAAACTAACCCCTTGGGACTTTCAATCCAGTTGGCCTAGACATTGCATCTCGCAGAACCCTCGAGTCAGCAGCTGATCCTTCCCATCCAGCGAAAACGAATGTGAACTCACACATTTGATTGCATACAGCAAGAACGTTCGTTGCAATCTCGTCCTTTCTAGTCCTATAGCGTGGTCGATCAGCTGCACTGACGTTTACCTTCATGTGGGTTCCGTCAAGTGCACCTAAGCAATTCTGTGACGAAACGTTGTTTAAATGATAAGTTTAAGGTAATTTCTAAAACCCCAAACAATACCATTAAAACAACAGAATCATTGTACCTGGAACCAGCGCCATCTGTCATCTGTACAATTCTCAGTGACTGGCTCTGGTTTCCGCAATAGAACGTCGTACAGTCTCAATATTGCATTGAGCACAATATTGAAGTGCCTGGAAACCGTCTCGCCAGACCTTGCAAATTGGCATCGCATCACTCGATTTTTGACATCGTGTGCGACTATGTGCAGGAAGATAGCCACCATTTCCTCCACATCTACATATTTCGTGGGCCTTATCCTACCTGTCGTCCTAAGTAATTGACACAGAATCGTGAATGTTCGCCTATCCATGCGAGTGTTCTCACGACATGTCTGATCATCTTCGTAGATCAGTCGAAAGAAATTCAACTGTCGAATCTAATGTCTAATTAGTGGAGACGGTCGCTCCCGATTGTCATTCGATTGTATCAAAGTGGTGATAGTATTCACCATTGTTACGGTAGCCGCACATACAACCGTCAGTATTGCAATGAGCTCGTCAGGTTGAATGTCCATGTCATCCATTGATTAACTGACCTAACAATGGACAGACAAGATAGCGGCCGTACTTAAGTATTCCTATTTATTCCAGTTCCTATCTATTCGATCTTCCTATGCAATCGATCCTTTCTTACACCCCACTCAATTTCTTATTCAGAAAGATATTGATTACAAATGAACAAATGAATAAGTAAACAACTCAATACATAAACAAACAAACGCGTAAGCAAACAAACAAACTCGTCAAGAGACGATTGTGTAAATTAATCATATAGAACCATAGTTGATGGGGTTATATGCTACTTGACTACCATTTCTCAAAAATTATGTTGCCAATACTACTTGATAAAATTTTTCTAAAACTATAACTTGAGAAATTATTTATAGAAATAGATATGGAAAAGATAGGAAATAGTCCATTTTTTTGTTAGATTACAAAACATCGGGTTTTTTTTTTTACATCATTCACTGTTTTTTTTAATAATTTTATTATTAAAAATATTTTAAGTTTTCTCTCATATTGAATTCACATATTTAACACAACAACTTGAGAAATTGTTTTATAGAAATATATATGGAAAATGTAGGAAATAGTCCATTTTTTTTAGATTACAAAACATTAGTTTTTTTTCTTTTTTTTTTTTTAATAACATCATTCACTGTTTTTTTATAATAATTTTATTATTATTATTATTATTATTTTAAGTTTTCTCTCATATTGAATCCACATACTTAACACAACAACTTGAGAAGTTGTTTTATAGAAATAGATATGGAAAATGTAGGAAATAGTCCATGTTAGCTAAGTAAACATCATGACTAGGAAAAAAAATTTCAATTAAAAAACTGAGCATACATACGTACCGGTTAGAACTCGACTGTCGATCGAGTTAAAGAGACAAATGGATAGGGCACATATCAAACGAGAAGTCCACCATCACATGAAATAGAAGAAAGTTTGAATTAAAATAATTCATAACATAAGGAGAAAGAAATAAAAAATAGCAAAAGATTGAAGGGGACTCACCGGAAAAGAAGAACTTGGAGAGCAAATTTCTTCTCCAAAATGCAAAATGGTGTGTGAATATAGGAATAGCAGCGAAGAGCATTCATATATAAGCATGTGAAGTTAAACAACCCAACCACTCAATTAATTTGACTGACAGTGCAGGAAGTGACCGAACACAAATAAGCCAACAACCAAATTATAACAATATAATAATAACAACGCATGGCTGCGACAAACGCATGACATTCGACCCTCGACCAACGCAAGGCCTACTTCGACAAACGCAAGGCCTTCAACCCTCGACCAACGCAAGCCTTCGACCAACGCAAGGCCTACTTCGACCAACGCAAGGCCCACCTTCGACCGACGCATGGCCTGCTTCGACCAACGCATGGCTGCTTCAACCAACGCATGGGAAGAGTGAATGCGGACAGAATGTGACAGAAGGCAACATAAGAGAGAGAGAGGGAGAGCAGACATCAGGCAGAGTGAGCATTGGGAAGCGGCGGAAACTGGGAAGGATTGGGTTGGGTTGTACTTGGGGTTGGTTTTGTAATCCAGACCAACCCGAAAGCCCATTCCCCAAACATGGATTTTGTAACCCAATACAATCCAATCCAACCCAATCCTTTACCCCAAACACCCCCCAAATGAGGTGATGCCCAATGAAATGAATCAATGCAAAGGATATGAAGAAGAAGAGCAAAAAGGTGGAGAACACTACTAGCTACTTTTCATCTTTTTTCTTCCTCTATTTTTCTTACTTATTTAGAAACAACTACGTGACAATTACTTTATGTTATATTTAGGCAATTTTAAGAGTTGTTTTAATGAACCAATTTATTTATAAATATAATAAAATGTCATTATTTATCAATGATATACATTTCTTAATGTCTATCACAAAGATCTATCAATGTCTATCACTGTTATGATAAACACCAATAAATGTTTATCGGTATCTATCACTATCTATCCCTAATAGATAGTTAAATAGTTGCATTTTATTATTTTTTAAAAAAAAAATTAGTAATTTTTCATTTAAAATAATAAAAAGTCTAAATTAATTTAGATGTAAAAGAGTCTAAATTAATTTAGATATAAAAGTTTTAACATTATAATAGATTAGTGAATCTAGAAAGTTTTAGCATATAAATTTGATTTAGTTGGTTTCGCTTTTTTTTTTTTTTTTTTTCTTTTTTAAGTGAGCCACAAAATATAAAATCATTTTGAATTATAACATAATATTCTTTTTTATTTTACCATTTCTGCAACTATCCTTTTTAAGATCAACCATCCACAAATTAACATTACCCTAATCATATATTCGAAAGAAAGACGAAAAAAAAATCCCTAACCATTAATGTAGATTCACAAAAACTTATTCTTGACTTTTGGTACAAGTAATTACTTTCTAAATAATTATAAGTTAATTAAAGTTGGTATTAAAATGGTTTATTTATTCTTTATTTTTTTAGTTCATCCATAAATTGAAAGTGAAAATTCAAACTCCAACCTCTCCATTATAAAAAATATGATTTAACCTCTTGATGGGATGATAATTTTTTTTCATTAAATTAATTCAATAAATTTGAAGTAAAAATGAGGTTGACCTTAATCCTGTCCCTAGTCTCTCTCTTCTTAGTTTATAAGTTAAATGATAAATTTGAATTCTATAATTTATAGAAAGTTAGAATATAGTTCGATTTTAGTATTAAAATTTTGTTTTTATAATTTGATATAAACCTTCATAAATTTATAATTTGATAAAACCTTCATAAATAGTGAGTTTTACTATGCTATATATTTATGTACGCTATATATTTATGAAGTTAATTTATAATTTAGTCTCTCAAACTTAAATATATTTTTAAATTGGCTGTTAATATTTTCCAAACATTCCAAGTTAATCATTTTTAGTGTATATTTAATGTTTTTAATTAAGTCATGCAAATTTCTAAATGTTAAAGACAAGTGAGAATAGATAAGGCTAAAAATGAGTTCTTATAGGTTATTAGTATATCAACACTTGAATGTGTCCATTTTCATTTTATAATAACGCAATAAATGCAGGCCAAATAAGTTATAGTTTGCTAAGTTACGTGAAATAAATCCAGATGTTTTTAAATATAAAAAAATGAATAAAATTATTTGTAAATATATAAAAGTTTTACAATCTATCAGCGATAGATCGCGATAGAATTCTATGGTTTGAGTGATTGAGTACGATAGACTTTTATCATTTAAATGATCAAAGTCTATCGCTAATAGACAGTGAAATTTTTCTACATTTGTAAAAAGTTNTAGATTCACAAAAACTTATTCTTGACTTTTGGTACAAGTAATTACTTTCTAAATAATTATAAGTTAATTAAAGTTGGTATTAAAATGGTTTATTTATTCTTTATTTTTTTAGTTCATCCATAAATTGAAAGTGAAAATTCAAACTCCAACCTCTCCATTATAAAAAATATGATTTAACCTCTTGATGGGATGATAATTTTTTTTCATTAAATTAATTCAATAAATTTGAAGTAAAAATGAGGTTGACCTTAATCCTGTCCCTAGTCTCTCTCTTCTTAGTTTATAAGTTAAATGATAAATTTGAATTCTATAATTTATAGAAAGTTAGAATATAGTTCGATTTTAGTATTAAAATTTTGTTTTTATAATTTGATATAAACCTTCATAAATTTATAATTTGATAAAACCTTCATAAATAGTGAGTTTTACTATGCTATATATTTATGTACGCTATATATTTATGAAGTTAATTTATAATTTAGTCTCTCAAACTTAAATATATTTTTAAATTGGCTGTTAATATTTTCCAAACATTCCAAGTTAATCATTTTTAGTGTATATTTAATGTTTTTAATTAAGTCATGCAAATTTCTAAATGTTAAAGACAAGTGAGAATAGATAAGGCTAAAAATGAGTTCTTATAGGTTATTAGTATATCAACACTTGAATGTGTCCATTTTCATTTTATAATAACGCAATAAATGCAGGCCAAATAAGTTATAGTTTGCTAAGTTACGTGAAATAAATCCAGATGTTTTTAAATATAAAAAAATGAATAAAATTATTTGTAAATATATAAAAGTTTTACAATCTATCAGCGATAGATCGCGATAGAATTCTATGGTTTGAGTGATTGAGTACGATAGACTTTTATCATTTAAATGATCAAAGTCTATCGCTAATAGACAGTGAAATTTTTCTACATTTGTAAAAAGTTTGATATCTTTTCTATTTATAATAATTTTTCAAACAAATAATTGGGATTTTTATTTTCGAGGGAGTAGTATGTCTATAAACGATATAGAAATTTTTTAGTTCAAGAAACTGTAATTTTATTGTTCATGATTGGATTTGTAATACACGGTAAACCATCTCTAACATCTTACTTGAAAATCACATTCTATAGATTGATACTACCGTGTCTTATGATTTGATATCTATTTAGTTTCTTGTTTTTTTTTTTTTTTTTTTTTTTTTCATTTTAAAAGAAAAAAAAAAGCGTTTGAACTATTTCTTTTGGAATTATTGTTATTTTTTTTTTTTAAAAAAAAAATTAGTAATTTTTCATTTAAAATAATAAAAAGTCTAAATTAATTTAGACTTTTTATTATTTTAAATGAAAAATTACTAATTTTTTTTTTAAAAAAAAAATTAGTAATTTTTCATTTAAAATAATAAAAAGTCTAAATTAATTTAGACTTTTTATTATTTTAAATGAAAAATTACTAATTTTTTTTTTAAAAAAAAAATTAGTAATTTTTCATTTAAAATAATAAAAAGTCTAAATTAATTTAGACTTTTTATTATTTTAAATGAAAAATTACTAATTTTTTTTTTAAAAAAAAAATTAGTAATTTTTCATTTAAAATAATAAAAAGTCTAAATTAATTTAGACTTTTTATTATTTTAAATGAAAAATTACTAATTTTTTTTTTAAAAAAAAAATTAGTAATTTTTCATTTAAAATAATAAAAAGTCTAAATTAATTTAGACTTTTTATTATTTTAAATGAAAAATTACTAATTTTTTTTTTAAAAAAAAAAAATATTTTTTTTTTTTAAAAAAAAAAAATATAATTCTTCTTCTTTCTTACTTTAATCATGCGAAACTAACTAATTGAAAGAAAATTCAATTGGTTAAAACTTATATTAAAAAAGTCGATGTGGATAGACATTTCTAACAAAATTGTAAATCATCAAAAAATATTTAAATGAATAAATAAACAATTTACACTTATAAAAACAAATCAATATGTTTATTATTTATATTATATTTATATCAGTCACATTTTGTTGGTAATTCTTTTATATTGTATAGATTTTTTTTACGAGATAATAAAAATGTTGATTGACATCTTATTTCAATGTCAAATACATAGAAATGTGAAAATATCAATGGAATGTCACATGTTGATCAAAATTTAATGTTATCGTTAAAACATATATCATTGTTAACTTAATGGTAATTAACATGATCTTTTTTTCTAAAAAAAGAAAATTCGATCTAGCATCCTCGGAGTTGTTGTAATAATTATAATTATATATATATATACATACATACCTCGCAATTATTATGAACCAAGCTATGTTGAAAAAGGAGTGTAGTGGTAGAATAGTAGAAATTTTTTGTGAATGAGATGGAGAGAGTGCGAGAAATAGAGTAATAAATGAGGAGTGGTGGAGGGTGGAAGGGATTAGACGTGAGAGTTAAATGTTGACAACAACCACGTAGCCTACCACGCTCTCATTCAATGCCTTCCCATTCCCTTTTCATTTAACCCTCTCTCCCACCTTCCCCTCTCCCTTCATTTATTTCTTTCTAACCTCTCTTCTCTTCCTTCTCTCTCTCTCTTTTTACCCTACCATTTCAATCAAATATATTCCTACTAAATATTCTTAATAAAAATTGGTGTATTCCTATTGTAAATTTTATTCATACATCAATCCTAATCAAGTCATAGTAGCAAACGTAATTGGATCGGATTGCTTTTAATCATGTTTATTTAAAATTACAAATCTGTCCCAATATTTACTGTTATCGTTTAACCCGTAATAGCAAATATGACACATTCATATTTCTCATACTATAACAATAACAATAATGACATCTTCGTAATTTTCAAACACAATTGGGCCCCAAATGTTAGTACAAAACACCAAACTTAATCAGATGGGGCCTGATTTTTATATATTGTACACTAACAAATTCAAATTTTATCATTATTGATCTCTTATGTTTTTTTTATAGAGGTATTGAATTGCAATGAAACAAAGAGGACCTCACAGCCCAAGGTAAAGGCACAATCAAAATATGAACACAACCAAATGAATTAAGAGGAGGACAAGTAGAGAAACAAATCGAATACATAAAGAAGGCATACACAACTCAAAGAAGAAGATCTCAAAGATAAGAACCTTTATGAGTCCTCTCAATAGAAGCTCCAAGTCACATAGAACAACAAAGAAAAACTTCAAACCGATATAATCTAACTAACTACATGGAGAAGAACTCGCGCCAAACATGATAGATGTTTGAAGCTTTATACGTTTAAGTGTTTAATTTTAAATAGATTTGGTCTTCTCCATTAAATGATGAAGGAGAGAATAACATAGATGACCATAAAATAGTTTTAAAAAATGTATAGAGAATAAAAAATTTAATTTAAATCAAAAGAGTATTTCATATTTCTTTTAGAATCCAACCTTTTAAAAAAAAGTAAGAACAGCGAGAATTTGAACCTCCTGTAATTTTCTAAAAAGATTTTTAGTGTGATATTTAAATTGACTACTTTTTAAATAAGATAAAAATATTAACTTACTACGAGAATAATGCATATTCATATTAGTGATATTATGATTGATGTTTTTGCAAATCAAACACTTTAAAGCATAATTTCGACATCAAATTCATTTATAACATATTTTTTTTTAAAAAGACAAATGTAATAACAGACCTTTTATTTTTATTTATACTAAAGATAGAATCTCCTTCATTCTATTCAATACTACATAGTTAGTCTTGAATTTCATTGAAGCCAATTTAATAGAGAGAAAGGTAAAATAACTTTTTTACTGCAAGAAATGGGAAAAGTATGAAAATTTAAACCTCCAACAAAAGGAGAAAATTGCATAGCAATGGTTAATGAGCTACCAAATAAATAAAATTATAATTTAGAAAAGAAAAATTTGAATGGATTGAATTTGTACAATTGTGATTATCATATTAAAAAGCATACATTTATGATTTTGTTTCTAAAGTTACAATTGGTTTGATTGAGAAAAGTGCAAGCAATGACAAATTTAGGCATTGGAGGCATCTAATCTAGTTGTGTACATGAAGCTGCCTACACAGATACTATTGGTATGATTATTATCCGTACAATATAACATAGAATAGGCATAATATAGAATCTCTTCGTTTAGAGCTTTTGTGAACTACATGATTAATTAATCTTCGGACAACTCCTGCCTTAAAGTTTGGACTCATTACATTTATCCAAAGAAGAAACAAAGTTTGGATTCATTACCTATATAAAAACAAAAAAGAAAAAAAAAAGCGTTTGAACTATTTCTTTTGGAATTATTGTTATTTTTTTTTTTTTCCTTAGTGACGAAGTTAGAAACAACAACACTGCTACTAATAATAATAATAATTTCACAATATGGAGATTGAGTGAATAGAATCTCTGCCCTCGAGATTAATTGTACAAATTTTTTTATTAGTTAAATTATGCTCGTGTTGGTAAGAATAAATACTTTGTGTTTGCAAATCCATTCTATATTTGAAAATTAATTATTACGTATATATAGATATATGTCGGTCAAATTACACTTTTAGTCTCTAAATAATTAGCGGATGATTAATGATTTAGCTGCAATTTAGTCGGAAGTAGCAAATTTTGATACTGATATGAAGAAGATTGGAGCAACCTTCTCATAGTGTTTTTCCAACATGTGCCTCGTTGCATAATTTTGCATCCCATTCTTGAGCTAGGATGAGTTTTTTGGGGTTGAGTTCGTTCAAACTTGGTGATGTCTAGTTAGGGGTTTTTCCATTGCATTTGAATGATTTCTCTTTTTTTGCTGACTGCTTGGTCTTTTTATTTTTTTTCTTGTTTATGATTATGTAAAAAAAAAAAAAAAAAAAAAATTATGTTTACCTTTAACAAGTCTTCAAGAGTGTTTAGTAGCTCCTTCAAATCTCAATTCCATGCAGTAAATCTTTAAACTTTCAATTACATGTCTAATAAGTTATAACCTACTTCAGTGTTTAAAATCTACGAACTTATTTATTTCAAACAAAATTATAATTATAAGATGCTTAAACTATGAAGATTAAACATTTAAAAACTTATCAAAATACTTTTAATTAAAATTTAAAAAACTAATATACACAATTAAAAATTTAAGTAAAACATAGGAAAATTATTATAAATAGAAAAAATATCAAAATATTTATAAAAATTTCACTGTCTATCGCTCAAGTGATAAAAACCTATCGTAGCCTATCATTAATAGATAGTTAAATTTTTTTATACTCATAAATAGTTTGACTCATTTTGCTATATTTGAAGACAATCCTGAAACATATGATTTTTTAAATGTTATTGAATATTTATAAATTAAATTAGTAACTTAACCATATGTATATGTAACCATAAAATTTTCAAGAAAAGTAGGTATACAAGAGAAGCAAAAGAATATTTTGCCATTTTTGTGGACTAGTAAGCTAGAAGTCAAAATGGGTTAGACTGGGTAGTAGTTAATATGTTTTACTGAAACATTCAAATCTTTTTACCCTATTTATATGAAGTAGTAATATATTCTTCTACAATACACAAGTTTAAGACTATAGATATGAAATATATTTAATATAGAATTAGATTTTCTTTAAAATTAGAACCTCTTTATTAGTGCAATAGACTTAAGAGGATTCAAATAAGACTCCTCTCCTAGTTCATGATGTAATGTATATATTAATTGAGGTATGCTTCAACAATATAATAAATTTCTATCTCATATTTGTTTAAAAGAGATAAATATTTATATGAAATAAGGTAAGAGCGGTTGGTTTTGAAATTAGTGTATTTAGTTAGTGATAATATATTTATTTTTGGATTTTCCGATTTCATAGCTTTTGGGGAATGGAAATGAGGTTTGCGTAGGAGTCATCATTTTCCCCTCTTCTTCCACCCTGAAATTTTCAGAGCGTTTTGTTTGTAATCTTTTTCGCTGACCGGAGGGTTGAGGAACCTCTTATCTCTCTCTCTCTGAATCATAATCATGATTACAACACGACGAAACTGCTACCTAAGAAAATGAAAGCCAACGAAAAAGATAGCAAACGCCATTAATTCCCTCTTTCCCTCCCACGTACCCTCTTCTTTTCCAGATTAACATACAACAAACAAAGTGGATGTGCCTGTCCTCATTTCCGCCATGGCTACTCCTTCACCTACTTTCTTCAATTCTTCTTCTGCTCTCACCCACCACCACTCTCCATCCCATTTCACGCCGGTGGGTCTTTCACACCACATTTTCTACGATTTCCTCTGTTTTTTTTTTTTTTTTCTCCGCAAAATGATTGAGTTTTATTGCAGATTCAAGAATGCGAGAGGGAAGGCCGGGAGGATAGCATTCCTGCTGAGAATCCCACTCAGAAGCACCAACCCACGCCGCTGAATCGGAGCAAGAATGGAAAATCACAGACGGTTAAGAAACGATCGGAGTCGGAGTCGGATTCCGTGTCGAGTTACGATGGGTCGGTGTCGTGTAACCGGTGCCGTCCTCATGCACGGGAGAAGATCTCCGTCGTTCCTCTGGACAACAACAATGGCGTCAATAAACAAACTTATTACTCCATGGCTAGTCCTAATGGCATTTTCAAATCCCTAATTTCGTCGTTAACGCGAAAGAGTCCGAAATCGATAAACGAATCTTCGGCCCTTACGGCTCGAGAGGAGCAATGGAGAGCCGCCGTGTCGGAGCTGTCGCAGAAGCTAGTTCAGGCGACGAGGAAGAGAGACGAGGCTATTATGGAAGCTTCTAGATTGAAGTACGCAATGGTTGAACTGGAGAAGAAACTGGACAAACTCGAGACGTATTGCCATAGTTTGAAATCCGGGATCGAAGAATGCAGCGGTAATTCGCCTTCCCAAATTGGGAAGTATGATCAAATCCAGAGTTTTCAACAGAGGAATCAGAAGCAAGTAATAGAACATTTCTTAGTTTCAGTATCGGAATCTCGATCGTCGATTCGGCTTCTTAGCCGGTCACTCACTCTGCAACTCCGCCACGTCGGTGGCAAAGTATACGAACGAATTTCCGTTCTTCTTCAACCTTACGATATCAAAATCTCATTCTCCAAGAACCCCAGAAGCATGCTTTTCTACCTGGAAGCTCTGCTCAACCAAGCTTTCTTCGAGGATTTCGAATCGATAGGGTTTCAGAAGAACGCGTCAACTCAGGTTCTAAATCCAACAGAAAGATGCGAAGCGAATTTCGGATGTTTCAAAGTTCTCCATGAATTAACGTGGGAGGAGGTTCTAAGCAAAGGAACGAAGCATTTCAGCGAGGATTTCAGCCGCTTTTGCGACCGGAAAATGAGCGAGATCGTCGCGATGCTCGGATGGAACAGAGCTTGGCCGGAGCCGCTGCTGCAGGCGTTCTTCAGCGCGTCGAAGAGCGTGTGGCTTCTGCACCTACTGGCGAACTCCGTACATCCGAATCTACCGATTTTCAGAGTGGATAAAGAGGCCGATTTCGATTCCGTTTACATGGAGGACATGGGCGGCGACAAGGCCCGAAAGCTGATACCGTCGTTGGTCAGAATAATGATTGCCCCTGGTTTCTATGTTTACGGCAGCGTAGTTAAATGCAAGGTGTTGTGCCGGTACAACGCCGCCGCCTCCGCCATAACCGCCGCCGTATTGTCACCGTAATCGAGGGGAGAAGGAAAACGAATCTCTGACCTGTGGAAAAAACAAAATTTCTAGCTCATTTTGATTTTTGTTTTTCAAGGAATCCAAAGATGTGATTCAGTTTAGTTGGTTGAATTGGTATAATCAAAGTAGAATTTTAGGATTTGTAATGTGATTTGCTAATTTAGTGTTGAAGAAAATAATAATAAGTTTCCAATGGTGAAAGTGAAGAGCAAGAAATTTGCATTTTCCTTTCTGAATTGTTCTTTGTTTGGTCTATTTTTTCAATACTTTTTTATTTTTATTTATTTTTATTTTTATAGTTTTTTGGGAGTTTGAGATATAGCTTTGCCTTTTTATTGAAGACAGATCCAAGGAAGAAGGATGCCCCCATGTGAGTGAATTTGCTTTCCCTTCTGCAAATCTTTTGAATCTTTTGAAACTTGAATTGATAATTCTCTTCAACTTTGTCTTTTCTACGCCAATTTCTTCACACTTCCTCCTAAACTTTGCACTAACAATATATTCAACTTGAAAAAATTACCAAATACGTTCTTTGAATTTTTTAAATATGTAAATTTTTAATCATTATTTTTTTAGAAAAAAATTAGTCACATTTGATTTTGAATTTTCAAAATATATATTCTTAATCTACGAATTAATATATATATATATATATATATATATATATATAAAAGGTTCCTAAAGTATTTTTGTCCTTTTCTTCATTTTGAATAATTGTTCACATTTTAAATTAGAAAAATAATTTTAAAAAATTATCTCTCTAAAATTATTTTTTAAAATAATTTTTAACTTACAATGCATATACTTATTTAAAGTAATAATAATAAAAAATTTTAAACACCTTCTAAACTTATTATTAGAGATAATATTCATTATATAACAATTTAGAAGTCGTTGGGTATCTATTTTGACCTTGTTTGATTACATATTTCTGATTTTTGAAATGTAAGCGTCAGCCTCCATCATTTTTTTTTTTCTTTTTTTTGTGGACAGAGATGTTTTCACAATCTAATTGAATTTTTTTTTTCCTTTTTGAATTCAGCTACAAAATGTTATTTTAAGGATTCTTACCATAGGAAAGAGATTGCGAAGAAAACAATTACAAATTTGAAAGAAAAATTTAGGAAATTAACCTACTATATAACTAATATTTCTTAAATGTTCTAATTTTAATAATATTTCAGCAACATTATGAGACATTTTCACCTTTTGATATATTCTCTCTCATTTAATAATTTCATAATATTTTAAATAAAAAATGTATCATTTTTAAATTTACTATTAATTATATAAAGATTTTTTTCTTTTGAAATATTATTAATTATATTATCTCCCATCAATAAATTTTTAAAATATCTAGTTATTTGCTAATTAACATCAATTTCAGAGTTCATTTTTATTATTTATTAATTTCGATTGATATTCATTAAGTGAAGGAGTCATGATATTTTAAATTAATGTTTCCTTCATTCTAGGAGATTTTGTTTATTTCCTTTCATGTTTCTAGTTAAAAATCGATTACCTCTCAATTGAGATCATAAGTGTGCGTCAAATATACTCATAATATGCACCACGTGTACCATGATTTATTTTTTTTGGGATGTTTACAAATATATTTGAAAATATGAATATAATCGTAAATACTGTTTGGTATATAAGACGGTATATTAGACAAATTATCAAATATGAAGGCAACAATTTTTGAATTTTTGGAGAAACTTTCCTTCGGTAGGTTTTGAAAAGAATATCATTTTAGGAAGTTCATAACCGCAAGAAACTATTCTTACATGCTTATTTTATTATTATCATATATTTAAAAAAACTTAATGGTAAGAGGGCTGAAAAAGTAATTGGGTCAGACTTTTGTGTCAAATAATAGCAAGCTATTGAGGTAGAATAAAAAAAAAATAAAATTAGATAATTGTGTAAGTAGATTTATTTATTTAGGCTATATGTGTTGAAAGTCAAATTTGAAATTTTAAATTTAAAACTAAGCCCACTTTGATAAACATTTTGTTTTTATTATTTTTTTTTATCATTTAAACTATGGTTGTTTCCAACTTTCTACATGATTGATTTATTAATACTATGTTTAGTAATCATTTTGTTTTTGATAATTAAGCTTTAAACAAAATTTCCATGCCTATTGGCTTTTATATTATGCTATCTATATTTTATGAAAAGTTTCAAATTCAAAGTCAAAATTTGAAATTTAAAAATAGCATGTGTCAAAATCATATTTTTGTTCTTGAAAATTAGTTAAATGTTCTAATGTTTATATAAAAAACGTGAAAGCCATGAATAAGAAATGAATAAGAAATTGAGAGAAAATTAGAACAATTTTAAAAAAATTCAAAATAAAAAATCAAACCATTAGCAAAAAGGCAAAAGTTTTTCACATTTCTTAAAAACATATTTGACAAATTTCAAGAAAAAGAAAATCAAGTTTTCACAATTATTTTAGTTTTCAAGATGGGACTTGTGTTTTAAAATAAGTTTAAAAAGTAAGTAATAAAACAAGAAAACTAGAAGCAAAAGTAGTTTTTTTTAAAGCACGAGAAGCAGTAATCGTGAGCTTATTTTTTTTTAAAAAAAAAAACATTAACAAATTATCTATAATTTTATAAACATGACTTAATTAGTTAATTAGTTATCAAAGGACATTTGATGTTCTTGTTTTTCAATTTTAGAACATATGAATTTTTTAGAAAAATTATTATAAATAAAAAAATATAAAATTATTTACAAATATAAAAGAAATTTTACTATCTCTCCTCGATATGTCACGATAGACTTCTATTGCCCGGATGATAGACAATAACATTTTTGCTCATTTTGTTATATCTGGAAAGAGCCAATTTTTTATAATCAATTCATTATTTTTTAAGTTTTTCAAAAAACATTTTGGAGTTGGTGTTCAATAAAAAATAAAAAACAAAAAAAATCAAATCAAATACCGATTTCTGGTTTCCAAAATATTGTTTATTTCTATCATTTCTTCCTCCGAGATGTTTTTGTCTAGAAAATTTCTCTTTCCAATTTTAAATAGTTCTTTTTTCTTTTATATATATATATATATATATAAACAGAAAAAATTGTATTTTGGTCCCTCAAATTTAGAATTGGTCACATTTGAGTTGTTGAATTTTCAAATTCTACATTTTAGTTTATCAAAGTCATTGTTATTATTATTATTATTATTTTGTTAATTATCTAATGGAAGTTGACATTTAGATTATTTTCCATAAACAAATATTTTCTAAAATATTTTCTCTAAAAAAATAACAATATATTTTATAATTTTTCAAAAATAGAAACTAATATATATATATATATATATATATATATATATATATATATATATATATATATATATATTTTTTTTTTNATACTTTTGGTTTCTAAGATTTGAAAATGAAGTCTATTTGGTCATTGAATTTTCAAATCAAACACTTTAATTCGTGGGGTTTGAAAAATAGTTTTAAGTGGTCCTTGAGACTTCTTGGACCATTAATTGACTAACGAAAAGATAGTTAAATGATGAAGGTAGATAATTGATTTGGCAAACTAAAATATTCATTTAATATATATATATATATATATATCTCTAAAATCTATGTGACATTTCCATGTTTCAAGATAGTTTGAAGAATTGCATTCATTAATTATAAAGTGATTTTTTTACTTTTAATTATAATTTAAAAAAATATATTGATAACAAATTATTAAAGCTGAAGGTGAAATAAGGGTAATTCATCAAGAAAATTAAAATGACCTTAAATTTTTGTATATACAGCTTAAGATAATAGATTTTAGGTATGATTCTTTTATATAATTGCAATGAATGTATGGTCTATGATATCTAATGGCCGTTGACAAAATTTTGAACAATAAATTTATGATAACTTTTTATAAGGAGGTTTGCTTTTGCTAATTAAAATAAAAGTTAGGACATAGCATAGTGACGATTTTGTTTCTAAAAGGAGAGAAAAAATAAAAAAAAAAAAAAAAAACAAAAAAAAAAAAAAAAAATAAAAAAAAAAAAAAAAAACAAAAAAAAAAAAAAAAAATAAAAAAAAAAAAAAAAAACAAAAAAAAAAAAAAAAAATAAAAAAAAAAAAAAAAAACAAAAAAAAAAAAAAAAAATAAAAAAAAAAAAAAAAAACAAAAAAAAAAAAAAAAAATAAAAAAAAAAAAAAAAAACAAAAAAAAAAAAAAAAAATAAAAAAAAAAAAAAAAACCGACCAAGGGTTGTAGTTAAAAAGGTAAATAAACACTTGTATGAAGAAGTTAGAGTAGAAAAAGCCTTGCATAAGTGAAGTTAAGTCAACATTCTATATATTTTTCACCTATGAACTTTATGTTGCTTTCTTGCACCAAAAATATAATAACAACAACAACAAAAATAATAAATAAGTCTAACCATATTTTCCTAAGGAAAAAATAAAAAATAAAAAAATTTGTTTAGTTCTTGTTTTGTATTAGAATGGAGTTGCCTAGAATTAATTTATTGGGATACGCTACTTCGCTGTGAAGTAGTCTTTTATTTCAATACACTGCCTAGGCATAAAATTATATATATATATAAAGGGGGAAAATGAAAAAAGAAAATTGAATTAATTTTATGTTAGGTATGATATGCTTATCTAGCTCATTATGCTTTTGTCTTAATTTGTGCTTATGAGAAATATTGGATAAACTGGGGTGAAAAAGAAAAAAAGTTTCAATTTCATTTACCTATAAATACAATTAAACAGAATCCTTTTTCTATTTAATTTTTGTAGATATATGATTAAAATCACCAAGTTAGCCCAATCCAAATCCAAAGGCCCAAACTTGACCTAGGCCTTAGCCCAAGAGCAGATATGTGTTGGGTTTGGCTTGGGCTTACCGACCCCGTTGTCAATCCCAAGACTTTGCTCACTGAATCAAAGTTTAAGCTGAGCCCCAGTTTGACTTACACTAACCCATTAGATTAGCCATGGAATATTAATTAAAGCTTAACCATTCAAACGGTAAAAACGAACCGAAAATTCAGTGAAACTGAAAAAATGCAATTTAGTCCGATTTGAAGAAATTTTGAAACTGAATTATTTGGTTTGGTTTGATTTCAATTCTAGTACCAAATTTGAAACCATACCAAACTGTTTGTAAATAATATATATTTTAAGAAAAAAACCAAACTGTTTTTTATTTTAAAGAGCAAAATCAAATTTAAAACTGAATCGAACCGAACCGAACCGCATATATCCAGTTCGATTCAGTTTCACATATAATGAAAGCAATATCATAAAGTATGAGAGGAAATGAACATGTTAAAAGTAGATTTTTTTTCGACTTCAACGAGATTGACATTATAGTAGCTCCATGGATCCACCCTTCGAGCAATGGTACAAGAAGAATTTGGATTCCAAAAAGCATGTGAAAAAACGAAATAAAAAACATATTAAAGAGCATCGAATAGACTTAATTTCACATGCATCCCAGAGTAAAATTTCAAAACACATATTATTATGTTTAGCTTCAAGATGCTTTCATGTATTTTTTTTCATACATTTCTTCAAGATGCTTTCATGTATTTTTTTTCATACATTTTTTTAATGAATGTTTTTCATCTAAGTTTCTTCCATTTTGATTTATGATTTTCCATTCTAACTTCCTCACTACTTATTTTATTATTCTTCAGTTTCCAAATACACTATATTTGTATTATCTTTATAGCAATGCGCAATAATTGTTAGATAGCCCACTTAAAATCACATCATAGTACATCCAAAATTAATCCTGAAAATGAAAAGGAAGGAGAAGTTTTGAAAAGTAAAAATTCATGAAATGATTTCACATTTCAGTCCAACCAAATTTAGTTTGTATTTCTAATTCAATTCAAGTTTGGGCATAATCAAAGCACTCATTTTTCCCTCCAATTTTATGAAAATATAATAGACATTTGTTACCAATTCAAACAAGTAGAGATAAATAAAATCTAAAATAGATTTAAGAAAAAATGAAAATATAAGGATTCATTGGTTATTCAAAATAATAAAAATAAAATAAAACATAATGAGATCTGGTCTATTTCTTGAATTTAGGTTGCAACTAACTTGGGAGAAAGTTAAAACGGGCAAACAAATATGGGATGGGGTCCCAACTTATAGCCTAATTAGCTAATATGGTATGTCCAAAAGAAGATAACACCACTCATATTTCAAAAGGGTAATTAGAATGTTGCTACCTACCCCAAATTCTATTAACTAGATTTAAATATCTATTTTAAAAAATAACTAACTTTCCTTTCATAAAAATAGCTGAATTGGAAAATCATATATTTTTTTAAAAAGTTTTAATGGACCAAAATACCCCTTAGTTTAAACAAATTAGAAGGATCCACTTACTCTTTTTTTTTTTTTTTTTTTTTTTTTTAATATCTTATAT
>QLSR01000151.1:630543-641558 GCA_031780015.1 Citrullus colocynthis
TTTTTTTTTTTTTTTTTTTTTTTTATAATATCTTATATCTTTTAGGAGATGTTTGGCTTACCTACATGAATTAGGTTGAGTTGTAAAAATTACCAACAATGTTTGTTCCACTAACTTTAAATGTTGTAGAGTTGGTTATAATCACTCCAATTCACCCAAACCTACTTCAATTCAACACAATTCTCTCTCCCTCCAATATTTTCAATGTCTCCATTTGTCAACTACTGCTTCTACACTTTGACGATTACTCAACTCTATGCTTCAGCAACCACCTATGACGACAATATTGGCAAAGACCACCTCCACCTCCAGTGACTACCACCTTTGAAAAACCAACATTGACATTCACCTCAAGCGACAAGTTAGACAAATACCATATCTGGCAGCCAACTTCAACGATCATCTTGGACGACCAACTCCAACCACCAACTTTGTCATTCATCTCCAACAACTAACTCTAACTACCAACTCAACTGATCACATACTAAACCAAAAAAAAGTTCAATTGGCAAAAGTGTTTTTAAATACAAATTTGAAGTTATTAGTTTCTTGTATTTAATAGTTGCCTTTTATAGTAACATAACATTGATAAATTGTCTGAGGATGATTAGGTCATCCTTATAGATCTACTTGTCACAAACATCCAGGAAACCGACTACTTCTCAACAATCCCACCATAGTCTAGGAAGAAATATTGTTTGCTACTTGATAGGATAGATTGACTAGCTTAACTATTTTAAGAATGAACAAACTATATACATATATATATATATATGCATGAAATCGGCTTATTGTTGGCTATCTTTATATTTTCTTTTATAAACATGTAAATAGGCCATTGATAGCAACCCTATATTTTGTGCATGTTCAACTCATACGTTCCACAACCATTAAAGCATGTTAATTATATAAAATTGTAAATTATATTTTTATTTATATATTTCCCATCACAAATAAGTTTTAAAAATTGGGGAAAATATGTAGTTGAATGGTGGAAAAAAATAAAAAATAAAAATGTATATTCTTTTAGGTTACAAAAAATTGCACCAGATATTCATAAATATCTTAACCCAACTCAACCCTATATTCCTAGCACAAACTTTCTAAACCAACTTAACTCTGCACTTTAATTACAGACAATTACTACCAGCTTAGCTCAGCTTAACACTCTAAACATAAATAATTATTATCAATTAAATTCAACTCAACCCTCCACTAAACAGACCCTTATTGTCTTATGAAAAAAGGAATTATTGATAGGCCCCTGTTACGAAAGTGTACACCCAGAAAGGGAGTGAGGAAGTGTTATAGTAAATTCGTGGGTGGGCTCAAGGAGGAAGCTGCAGGAAGATGATCACAAGATCCAATTTCCCCTCAAACAACTGGGTTTGTTTCAGCCCCACTTCTTAAACAATTCGGGCGGCTCAAAGTGCAATAGACTTACCATTCCTAACCAAAATTATGGAGGCCCACTTCTTCTTTACTTCGTCAGAGTTCAAAATAAGTGGTGACACACACAAGTTATGAGTACTCTTGCTTCCCAATGTGTTATTCCACCATGACCATGGTTCTTCATTCAACTTCAACAGACCTTTCACCCAATGCATAAGATAAGCCTGCTGTGAAACAGAAAAAGAACTACCCCTTGATTCTTCTAAGAAGTTTTTAAATCCAAACTTGCTCCTTACTTTGTAGGTTCTATGACTAAACAAATCTGCTTGCCTCTAACGCCCCTTTAATGTCTGTCTGACGGTTTATCTACTTCTTGGATAGTTTACACTTCATGAAGATGATACGGGCATGAGGGTTAATGGATTCATCAGCAAAATGGAAGGTAAAATAAAACCACAACCAAGTAGTTAATCAAAGATGATACTTTTCAGTCATGTAGATGCGAATTCATGAATTTAGTTGGGCGGATCCAAACAACTGTGGCTTACAAGTTAGAAATTACAATGTAAGTTAAGGAGCTCTAGAGCTCAAAGTATATATGTATTCCCTTTCATGAAACTATCACACTACTGTTAGGCTTCTATGCTCTCTGAAATTCGATTCCAAAATTCAGAGGCAACTAATGAGCAACATTAACTAGCAACGAATTCCCTTTGGCTTTCTATCATGCAGAGCTTCCTCTGGTTTTCTTTTCTTGATTTCACCCACAAGTCTCTTGACATAGGCAATGTAGCCATCCACATCAAATTTCCTCTTGCATCCAGCGAAGTTCATGTACCGTATCTTCCCAAATACTGGTCGCTCTTTCCAACCCTGAATGCAAAAGCGTATAAACTCAAATATCGGTTTATTGTGATCAAACTGAGAAGATAACAAGGCGGTCCATGAGAAATAAACAAACTTTTCATGTTGGAATACAAATAGACTATGCAAGGAAAATACTCCCAGAAACTTAAGGTTAATCAATGGGGAAGAGTAGCAAATGAAAAGTGATGATAAACCTGGTCGTGAACGCCACAGATTGACCACATGCACCCGACGTATCCATTTGGATCCCTCCCATCGATTTCATACTGCATTTCCCCTTCTTGTTAAGCAATTTTCACTACTTCAATAGAACTGCATTGAAGTGTAGATTAGTAACAATAATACCTTGTCATTCAAGTATATGCAAATTTCAAGGGCTTCCTCAGGTCCTCTTGTCCACTCCAAAATCTTTTTGGCCCAGTACATCCTGTATAATGAATTGAATTCTAATCACATTCCAGGGCTTTGGGAGCAGAAAATTAACATAAAAGGACAAAGAAAGAGAAAAAGAGAACAAAAATGTTTCAAGCAGAAGATACAGGATTTGATATAATATAATTTGACACAATTAATCAACATTTGGAAAATATCATAAAACAATACTTTGACTGGAAAATGCATCAATACTCGCCTCATAAAACCATGCATCTTTCCATGGAAGACCATCTCCAACTGAGAAGCATTCCAGAGCTGATAAGTGTTATAGCAAATGTGAGTTATTCAATAGAAATAACAGCAAAAAGTTGAAAGAAGCAAAGCAACGGTACTGAGAAGATAATAGTTCTATAAGTTCTTGTATTAACTGGGTCAGCAGTTTGCGCCTTCTCCAGTTGCTCCCTCCTGAAGATTCAAGAGCAACTTCATAATTTCACAACCAATAACAATTGGATAATAGTACAACATTACAGCAAAAGCCCACCTACGTGTAAATATGTTCTCGCTTATCGGAAGCATGGTCCATCAAGGTTTTACGTGCCCATTCCCAAGCCCCAAGCAGTGAATCATAGTGAGGTTGGTAGTAGCAGTAATTATCAGCAAGTTCCCTTCTAACAATCAACTCCTCAAGAAAAACATCAACTGCCTTTAAAAATTATGCAAAAGGGAAGATAACAGAAGGATTAGACAAACTAAACTAATGATTTAAATGAACATATACTTCTAAGCTAACATATGCCAGAATTATATTCCATTAAACGATAAAAAGGGATACTATCAAACCTTTCCTTTGGATTACCTGTGGATTGAGTTTTCGAACATTGCGTGCTTCCAAGGCACAACGTTGTGCAGATATTTGGCCAAAATGCAAATATGGGGAGAGGCCAGAGAGCCCCTTAGGTTTCAATGGATTGTTCCGGTCTATTGCATAGCCCTTCAATCTCTTAGTCAAAAACCCATCTTTACTACCCATCAATACTTCCAGTGCAGCCTTTTCCCCTGGTTTACACCATTCAATTTCAGGAACATCTGCTCCTTTCCTAGTATCAGGGAAATGTCAACTTAAACAAATTTGAAGCCACAATAGAATGCAAAAGAAAACAATGCTCTAACCTCAAGTTATCATCAATAAGTTTATTCCAATCAATAAACTTATCAGAGGAAAGCCATTTTCTAGTTGGTATGACCACAGGAGGGAAATCAATAAGGTAATCCGGGAGCTTTTTATTTATCTTGCCCCTTAAAGTTTTTGCACTGTACTCCAATTTCTCGGATGCAATCCAAATGGGTACCACATTGTGGGCATCAACTTCATGTACTTTAACTGATTCCTCTACCCTCTTACAAATTTCCTCTTTACACTTCCGAACTTCTCTTAAGGGTGAGAAGTCTGTGACTAGAAGTGACGCCCCACATTCTCTAATGAAATTTGGTATAGTCTGTTCAGCTTCCCCCTTAAGGAACGCCAACCCTGAAAACTGTTAGTCAGGGTGGTGATACAAAACTATAGCAATCTATCTATGCTTTGTTAGCAAAATTTCAAAATCTAAATCAATGACACAAATCTAAATATCACGGTGATTGAGGTAATGTGTGATGACAGAAACACTCAACAAGCAAAGAATCAAACAAGAAGAAATCGATACACAGAGAGAAACTGTTTCATCGTCTCGAGAATGAACATAATATAAAATACATAGCTAACTACATGTAAAGATTATATATAACACACCTAAACTCTAAAAGAGAATAGACCCAAAAATAAAGCACTAAATGATAAATAAAATATTAATCTCCATATAACTTATCCCGATTGAGAACTATTTGGTTTTATATTTTTAAAAATTAAATCTATTTTCTCTTAGTTTCTTACAATGTTTTTCATCTTTCTTAACTCAAAAGTTGAATTTTTATCAAAATTTCAAAAACAAAACAAGTTTTTTAAAACTATCTTTTTTTTTTTTTTTTGGTTTTTTAAAAAGTCCTTAAAAGGTAAATAACAAAGCATAAAATTTAGAGGTGAAAATGATGTTTATAGGCTTAATTTTAGAAAAAAAAACTCAAAACCAAATGATTACCAAAGAAAACCTCAGTGGTTACTTCTTCCCAGATTCACTAAAAAGGGATAAAGATAACAAACAACGTTAGTACCTAAACATTTACAGTAAATTAACTTGCCTGAAACAAGAAGAAAGATACTTGAAGCATTTCTTGAAGATCATGTTGAAGTTCTTGCAGACCCCTAAGCATAAACCCTAAATGCCGAGATTTCGCCCCCAAAAATCGATCGAACAAATTGAAGGCAACAGCAACAGGGACATTGGCTCTGTTGGCTTCATCAACAGCGTGTATCAAAGCCCAATTGTCTTTCACCCGTTGATCTCTGAACATCCAATAAACCACCGGACCAACGGAACCGGTTCCATCTTTCAGAATCTTAATCCGACTCGATTGAACAGAATTCGAGAGGGATGATGCCATTTCTGTACGAATTACGAACAGGAAGGGAACTGGAAGAGGATTCTAAGTTGCCGCCGGTAGTTTGGTCGGAAAAATGGTGCGTTGGGCCAGAATGCAGAAATTTCGAACCTGCGTGTAATCATCGAAGGCGAGTCAAGAGAAGGAAATTGGAGGGAAATTGAGGAGCGAAAGTTGTGGTTTTGAATGACAAAACGTGGAGAGTTTACTAGGCGACACGTGTTTGGTGGACGTTTTTCTAGTTAGAGTTTCATATTTTAAATAAGCTTGTAGATATTGGGGGGATGTTATGCCTAATTGCCAATGTTTTCAAAAATTAAAATTCTCATAACCACGTCGGTATCAATATTTTAATTTTATTATATTTGATAAAATATCGTTATTGATAGAAAATTTTATAAGTCAAAATATTTATAAAAATGATTTAAATTAATATTTTAGGAGCTTTTATTTTCAAGCTAAATTATTTAGATATTATTATCAGTATTTTTATTTATATTAAATTAAATATATGAGCAATTGTCAATATAGTAATTAAATTCAAAATACCAACAGATGTAGCATAATGCAAAGAAAAAAAATTACAAATATAGCAAAATTTAGATTTAGGGTCTATCAATGATAAATCATATCACTGTTAGAAGTTTATTACGGATAGAGTCTATCATCGATAGATTTTGCTATACACTTAATTATTATTCTTAAAAGTGCTATCAAATGCAATTATTCTTAAATATATGATATTTTTTATATTTTAAGAACATTTATAAAAGATATCGGTGAGATATCAATTGAAATTTAACGTGGATGCCAAACCTTTTGATTAATAGACATACTGATGTCGACATATATTTAAATCTTTGGCTATCTAAACGAAAGATTACCACCTTAGGCTATAAATATATATATATTTTTTTTTTGATAAACTGAAATGATTGGATCGATATGGAGTTTATGACATATTTGAATATTTCTTTTTCCTTATTTAAGGATGATGACATAACAGAAGATCAAGTTGCTTTTGAGATGGCCATAAATGTCTTGTATTTATAACGTTATATTTGAATTTAAAAGTAGGAAAATTGAACTTTAATATTTTTTATTTAGATTATATTAATGTGTATTTCATTCAAATCAAACAAGTCCTAACTCTATAGTACACAAGCATTAATTCAAGTATATCTTTGGCGCACAGATTTAGAATCTTAAGCCTAGAGTTAGGTTGGGAGGTTTAGGTAGAAAATTGTACTTGGAATATAGGTTTTGGAAGTTTGGGTTTCCTTAAGAAGCTTGGAAATGAAGTGCAGGTTTATAGATCTTGAGTTTGTGTAATAATTTCTTGTATTTAATCGGCGGTTAGATTTTAGATTAGTTTAAATTTGTCGTCTTAATTATTTTAATATAGTTAAGTTTAAAATAAACTAAAATATTTAGAATAATTTTTTTTTTAAATTTTAAAATAGAGATTTTAAATAAAATTATAATTTTATTTAATTTATTATTTTAATAATTTGATATTCGAATTTTACTATAAAATTTCATAGACATTTGTCACTTTAACTAATTTGAAAATGATCATTTTTTTTTTATCATAATACGTTAACTTAAAATTGAAATAAAGTAGTATTTTAATATTAAATTCAATTATTAAAAAACTATAATTTTTATTTTATTAAACTACATTTGAGTAATAAAAAATCATAAATTTTGAATTTTAATTTATGTTTGGCTGCTAAGTTGTTTCTAATATTTTAGACTTTTACATTTAAAAAATGATTATAAGTTTTTGAGCTAGTTGAATTGACTAGCGAAAAAAAATATTATTAAATTAAATTAGGGCTTTCTACTCATATAGCCTAAATAAACATACCTAATTCTACAACTATAGCCTAATGACTTTTTTGGAATGACTTGGAAAAAAATATTTTTTAAAAATTTATTTTTATTTAAAAACTTTTGATAAAAACACACATGTGTTTAGCGACTCTTTCTTACAAGTGCTTTTATATGAAGTTCGTTTAGTTTGTTATATACTAAGAGTATTTTTATTAATGTTTTTTAAGGTTTGCTTGTGGCGATCGTCGGAGGTGGCAGTTGAAGGTTGGTTGGCGAAGTTGGTGACCAGAAGTTCGCCAACTAGGGAAACAGGGGAGGGGTCGTCGGAGGTTAGCCAGCGATAGTCATCGGAGATGGTGGCTGGAGGTTGGTCAATCGATGGTGGTCGCCAGAATTGGCCGATGATGATCATCAAATGTAGTTCTGAAAGTTGGTCGAAAAACTTCTTAGATTAAATTAGGAAAAAAAATGGTAACCCATGATTTGCTATTCAAACCCATGGAAAAAGATGTAGTACATCCTTGCCCCAAACAAGGGTTGAGCTAAAAATGTCTAATTCATACAATCCCAACCCCTGAAACAAACACCCCCAAGAGTTTTAGTTTTCTACATCCAATAAATACACATAAACACTCCACATATTGTAAATCAATTTATACACACCTCTTCAACCACAATTTCTTCAAGTTTTTGGCCACCATAATATCGTGAACATCAATTTGTCAATACGACTCCATTCCACAAATTAATCTCAACCAATCGAGTACCTTCAAGACCAAATTTGACAATCCAACATTTGTAAGCGACTTGGATTGAGACAAATCGCTCTTAAACAACCTTAAATGCAACTAAAATAATAGATATATTTGAGATTTAAAGAGTAAAACTTCTACATACTTGGCAACCAAGAATCTAGAGGATAGGTACCAGAAACAATCTAGAGGATAAGTTTCTTTTTTAAATTCATCTTCTTTTAACTGTTTTTCATTAAGTAATTTTGTTGTGTATTTAATTTTTGTTTGTTGGTAACAAACCTGGTTAGGTTAACTGTGGATACGCATATGTAAGAAGGGTATAATAGGTACGAAAAATAAGTAGGGGCGAATATAGGTTGGGTTGAGTTGAGTTGAGTTGAAGATGTTTTTTTAGACCAATCCGAAATTTCGATTTGGTTAAGTTGGCAATCGAAAAGATCCAAATAAACTCTCCAACTCAAATGTTTATTTATAGATAAATCTTTTTAAATAAATATTTATATTTTAGTATTAAGATATATTTTTTTTACCCTTAGCATAAATTTCCTATCTAATGCGTTTATTTTAATTAAATAACATCTCCAATCCAACAATTGGGGCGTAATAATCTCCTTAATTTCACCATTTAAATCTCGATTGAATTAATAATTGAATATATATATATATATATATTTTTTTTTTTTTTTTCAAGTTGTTACTTAAATATATGTGTTGTTTGCTTGGTTTGGTCATGCACCGTTTGATTAGCTCTCGAAGTGATTCATTTGACAGTCAACAATTTGAGCAATGAGTTGGAGTTGCTACCACATTCTCATCACATTTGATGTTGTAAATTTGTGGTTTCCTTTTCCTCATTGTCGGTTGCATGGAGGGGGGAGTTGTGGGTATATTTTGTCTCAACGAACAATAATATATGCGGATGAAAAGGGTGAGGAATTTTCTATTTTGGATGAAGGGTTTGACAAAGAGATTTAAAACGATGGAGTTGAGTGACAAATGACGGGTGAAGGAGGCTGTTAACCGACCTTTTCTTTTGGTATTCAAAGAAGGGAGTACACTTGACGAAGCTAGCTAGGAAGGTACGCATTATTTTTTACATTAGCTTTTATTATTATTTTTTTTTTAATCAAAATTCATCATTATTATTTTTGTATTCAAATTTGTGTTTTCCTTATACTTTTCCCTTATGTTAAGCTACGTCTTATACACTCCCAAAATATATAATCAACAACTCCTAAATTTTAATTTTGTATGCATTTATCCCTATATATATTACGAAATTGATTCCTACCATAAATTTTGAGTCTTCGAGTTTGGACATAAGTTGATAAAATTAGTAATTGTTTGTCTTTTTATCTAACCTTTTGGATTTATATATTTTTTTTTTACTCTCATACACTTATATACTCAGAAACACCAACATATCATTTTACATTAGTACCATTTTGCCCGTATACATATGCATATACTGTAGATAAGATTATTTCATATAAATTGGTTAAATTTTGTTTATTAAGTGCGCTTTATTTACAGGAGTTGGATAGTTAGGGAAAAAAAAAAAAAAAAAAAAAGTCTTAAGAGGGTAGTTATGTCACAATAAATTAACAAATTCTCCTGTAAATTAAATTTAAGCATTTTTATCATAAAATTTTGTGTCTGGGTATTTTAAAAACAAAATTTGATGACTCCAAAAATTTATTCAATCTAATCTAATTTGTACTACTTTGGGTTGGGTTCTAAACTCAACTTACTTAAGTCGAATTTAGTTCAATAACTAACTGGACTATTTTTAATTTACAAAAAATATATGTATTATTTTACATGTTTTCAATATTAATATAATACTATTTCTTTAAAAAAAAATTAATAAATAATCCAAACAATTTAAAATCAACCAAACTGTCATTCAAAGAAATAAAATAAAATAAAATAATCAACCAATCCCATGTATGAAATTAAGGTGTTTACGTGTTGCATACATTTACAATTGGAACCATTAATTTGAAAGTACCGAATCCAACCCACTCATGAGCATTCTTATTCAAAAGTCTAGATCTCAAGAATTAGTGATTTGGTTAGCTCATACAAATAAAATAACTTTATCATCATCTCCAATTCTTCAATTGTTTCAAAATTATATTTTGTTTGATGTTTGCCATTTGGATTTTGTCTTTGCGTTGGACTTCACTATGGTCTTTTAGTGGTACTTTAGATTGACTTACATAAGAGATCCTCCTCGTACTAATGTGGTGGAAAGCCAACTGCACTCTAGTACTTCAAGTTGTGTCTAATTCAGCTAAGTATAAAAGAAGTAAGGTTAGGTCTTTCCTTCGGAAATTACTTACACTTTTTTCCTTTGGAGTGGTCGAATGGGGGTATTTATAGGCTCTTTCTTTGACACACTTTTGGTTATGTGTACCAATGGTGGCGCCAATGATGCTTCTCGCACTCAAGGTTGTAGGGTGTCAATCCGAGTCTGGCTCGATTATTTTTGATCGTTATATATTCACTAGCTCGAACAGTCGGCCCAAACCCCAGGTGTTGGCATTTTTCCTTTCAAACGTGTGCTACCTTATACCTCTTTTCAATATCCTATGGGCTTGGGCCCACCCATGGGCTTTAAGACTTGCCATAGGCAACCCTCAATAATAGAAAATATGAACACTCTTGATTGAGAGGTGAAAGTCAGTTCAGTTTTGTTTGTTTTGGAGTCGACTAAGAAACAAACGAAATTGATCGGTCTTATAAAAAAGGGAACCAAACCGATGTACGATAAAGAACAATTGATTGATTTTTATTCAATTCGATTTATTATTGGTTTGGTTCTTGGTTTTTTACCTTTTATTTTGTTGCCTCCAAACTTCCATTTTTATTTCCTCTTTTGTTTTGAATGGATTAGTTTTACTATATTCAAATTAAAATTGGGCCTATTTTTTTTTTTTATAGATTAAAATTAGACATCTTTTTTCTTGACCATTTTTCAAATAATAAACATACATGCGCCTAATAATCGGTCCTTGTTCTAAACAAGGACAAATATATATGCACCGTAATAATTAAAATCCTAAAAAGAACCTAGGGTTTGAGTTTATTTTTAAGGCTATAGATACTTTCGGTTCGGTTCCATGAAGACTAGTTTTTTAAATTAAAAAAAGTGATCCAAATGAATAATTTTTTATTTTTTATTTCCAAATACAAATCAAAATTTTCAATAATATACTTAAAAAAAAAAAAAAAAAAAAAAAAAAAAAA
>QLSR01000151.1:642827-670578 GCA_031780015.1 Citrullus colocynthis
ATAAAAAAAAAAAAAAAAAAAAAAAAAAAAAAAAAAAAAAAAACCTAAGTAACCAAATCAGTAGATTGAGTTGATTTGGTTTGCTTTGATTTTTCAATTTTCCCATTAATTTATTGTGCACTCTTATATTAAATGAATATGTAGGTATAAAGAGTACAGTCTCATTATCCTTGCATAAATTTTAGATGGAAGATATTTATTACTTGGGGACAATTTTATAATTTTGGTTTGGGTCTAAGACTAATAATTATATTGGTGAAAAATGAAGAGAAATGAGTCAAAATCAATGAATGTTTGAAAATGAATCACATGCTAATTAGGTATGCAAAGTTAAGTTTTCCTAAATCCTAAATGCTGTTTTTGTTGTTGTTTCACTGAACTTACCCTACCATACACATCCCTCTATCACTTTCAACCCCATCAATAATTTTCACTTCCTTTCCATATTCAGTCATACATACAAATTTATCACAAACTTGCTTTCTTTTTCCCCTCTCTCTCTCTCTCTCTCTCACTATTACATAACATGCATGCATGTGATTTGATAATTAAACCACACAATTTCAGACATTTCCATAATATTTGATTTTTCATGAGAATTTTCACAACATTTTGTTTTTTTAAAATTCTTTTGGTTATGTTTGGTATTTTTAGTTTCTTAGGTTTTTTTAAAAAATTAAATTTGTTTGTTTTTTTTTTCCTTAGTTTTTTCATTTTTTCAATTTTTTTTTATCTGAATTCAAAAGCACCACAAAAATTTTAAAACTTGGGTATCATTTGATGATAAATTTGTATTTTTTTCCTTTTATAAATTAAACAACTCTTTTTTTACTTCTTTTTTTTTTTTTTTTTCTTTTACATTTTCAAAATCCTGGTCCTTTCTGCCCAAAAAAATGTCTAAAAATTGAAACTTTTTCCGCCTAAATTTAACAACAAATAGTTAGAAGTTTAAAATAAATAAAACTGCTATGTACGTAAATAAAATAAAATTATCATCAAACATGTAATTTCATTGATAAACAATAAAATGCGAATTGTTGAAGATAAACATATAGCAGTAGCTTTTGTTCAAAATGGAGAGCAACCAACTTAATTATGGCAGTATTAAGAGAGTGAAAAAAAAAATGGTAGATCTAGATTTTGAAGGCCAATTAAAAACCCTAGACATAGATTCAATTTGTTTCCCCATAATGAGGGGTGTTATTCAGAACTTTGACCTTCATATATAAAAGTATCATGTCCTTCAATCAATCAATGCAACTTTAAGAGTCCTAACAACCCCTCCAATTCATCTAACCAACTTTATCCTTTTTTCTAAAGATAGACCCTTTAATCTTCTTTAGGGATTTGTCCTTTGATTCTAAGTCAAATTTGTAAGTCACCGTTTTCAAGCTTTTTTCTTTCTTTCTTTTTCTTTTTTTTTTTTAAATAATTTTTATGCATCATTCTTTTTAGTTTAACCACTTGTGTGCAGTAAAAATTTTAATATATAGTTGGTCAATGTCCCCCCTCCCCCTATTTATTAAGATGTTATCTATCTTTTCGAAGAAGAACAAGATGGGTTGCAAGTTATGCTTTGAGTCAATACATTTATGGTTATGGCCATACCAAAAATAATGCCATTTTATCTTTTCGGGGAGGATCGTGTAGAAACTAATTAAACCCTAGCTTTTAATGTGTCTAATAGTCCATTTGGAATATCTTCTAATTTTAAATGTTGTTTTTAAAAAAATAAATACAAATGTTATTCTATCTAATAATTTTTTTCAAAATTATTTTCAATAACAATCTTTTTTAACAATATGTTGGGTGGTGAAGAATCAAACTTTTAACCTCAAAATTGATTGTACAAATTTATATCAGTTGTGTCCTATATGCTCACGTTAGCAATGACAAATTTGTTTTGTTGCATTTTGATATCATAAATATGTTTGTATCTTTTTTTAAAAAATGGTTGTTTTCAAATATAAGAAAATGAACCAAAATATTTACAAATATAACAAAATTTTACTGTTTATCTACGATAGACCACGATAGATTACAATTAGTGTGTATCTGTATCATGATAGACTCAAATAGTAGTCTATCCCGATCTATCGCAGATAAACCATGATATTTTCCTATTAATTGTAAATATTTTTAATAATTTTGTAATTTAAAATAATTTCTCTTAAAAAAAACTTTTAAATTAACATAAATTTTGTAAACTAATGCTTATTTATTAAGATTTTCTTAAAACCCACTTTCCAACATCTAAAAGATCACTAATTTTTTCAAATGTGCTTATAGAAAAAAACAATTTTTTTTTTTTAAAAGAAAAAACGTTTTTCAATTTGTTCATATTTATTAACCATTTTTATCTACCAAAGTTATTTGGCATGTAACCACTCATTTGTTGTTCGTTGCATTTATGTAACCGTTTGATTGCTACTTCTAAGTTTCATTTTTGCTAATAGCTTATTGTTGTAAGAATGTTTTGTTATTTGTCTCTTCAATATACTTATATAATATTGTATCAAATTTTCTATCCACTAGTTAAATGTTACAACTAGTTAATTATAAGTCAATGTTTTTATATGTACTTTATAGTACCCACCATTAGAGTTGCCAAATAAATAACAAGTTAAATCAAAGATAATCGTCACTATATCCAATATTAAAATGCTAGGAATATTAAAAAACAATTTAACAGTTTTTTTCTTATCTCAAATAAAAGAACAATAAAGTGGGAAGAAAGGAATTTTCAATAATAAGTGTCAACGATTGATTGATAATCCTTCTTTATATATATATAAAAAAAAACTATGTAATTAAATATAATTTGTATGATATGATATCATATTAAGTTTTGATTGCATCTTAAGAAATAGTGATAATAACTCATCATATTGTTTAAAAACTTTGTACTTGAAAATAAAATTAGAATAATGTGTTTAAAAAACGAGGTCACGTGAACCGTACGAAAAAACACGTGCCATTTCTTTAATAATATGTGATATTAGTAAAAATAAATAACATAAAAATGAAGGATCCAATTAAAGAAGTTGCTTTTTTGCTAAGCTACTACACCTACCATATCTCATTATCAGATTCTATACAATGCCTTAAAAGACATATAGCCACCCTCTCTTAGAAGTTAGGGGCACCCTGCCCCATGTCAAATGACCATTTTATCCTGTATAAATGAAATTAGATTTTTATTTTTTTTTAAAAAAATACGATATATAATAGGTAAAATAACAAAGATGTTTAATGAGAAAATTAATTTTCATAAAACTCCTAAGACAACAATTTTTATTTCTACATATATCTTTGATTACGTTGAAGTTTTGTTTTGTTTTGTTTTTTTTTTTGTCTAAAATTAGTTGATCTAGCCTTTTACAAAACAATATGAAATTGAGGTCAAACTTCCATAGCTAGTTTAGGTCAAAAAGGAGAGGGTTACTTTTGAACTTTTGACAATCTTAATGGGGGAGGGTGAATGGATTTTGGTCATCAAATACTAATTACTTGTATTTATTATTCATTTAAGCACATGTACAAATGATGATACCTTATATGTAGAGAGATTATAATGACCCCAAAATAAATTAAAGTATAAATGAGAGGTCATAAAGTTGTGGAAGAAGAGTAAATTAATAATTTAAAAAATACAAAACAAAAAATCAAAGTAGTTAGTGTACTCAAATATAATTATATTAAAATGGAGATGCCCCACATATGCCACAATTTTCAACACATCAATTAAATAAAGTAATCCACACCATAAAAACCCACATTCCTACACTCAATTTATTATGACTTTGTTTTTAGCTTTCTTTTCTTTCCTTTTCTTTTCCCTCCCTTGAAAAATCTCAATATTGGAAGCTTTTTTTTTTTAGACCTTTTCCTTTAAACCAATCACCAAAAAGTTGCTTACATGGAAGTCAACAACAATTTTCTTTACTAAAATTTAACCATTTTTTAAAAGGTTAAAATTCAAATTTTTATTTATGAAAAGCTTAATTTCAATGAATTCTGTCTAGACTAACTATGTAAGGTAATTTGTTATTATTTCTTTAATAAATTTGGCAATGTCTATACGTATTTTATAAATGCATGCAGAATTTTGGAAATTAGAATTGGATTTCGCCTTTTGCAGGCAAATATATATATCCTGAAAATATAAAACAAAATCAATTTTAAACATATAAAAGCAGAATGAAATAAGTGATTGGTTTTAACCCTAAGAAAAAATGGAGTTATTTTGAATTCTGATTAAACATATAAGTTTTTCCAACTGATAAAATTTTGTCTAAATCAACTTTTAAGACTTCATAAATCTATTTAACTTTAGTCAGTTTGATAGATAGAGTTGATTAGATGCCTTTATAACATTTAAAGAAAAAAATTGAACATTTCCCAAGTAGAAATTAAAATGTTATTGGTGACAATTATGTATAAGATAAATATGGGAAAAGCCGTGGACAGCAATAATTTTAGTTTATTACCTGTGGAAGCAGGCAAAATTTAGCTAAAAAGCTGAAATAAATAATAATAGAGATTTTTTTTTAATACATTGTATAATTTGTATTTAGGCACATGAAAAGGAGAGTTCAATTTTAAAAGATAAATAAATAAATATAACAATTTAAAAGGGGAAAAAAAGAGAAAAAAAGGCAATTGACAAAGCACACCAACCAGCAAAGTCCTATGAATATTGTCGCATGAGATCCCAACTGTCTCCGTGTCGGGTGGTAGCACGTGACCACCTGACAACGCACGTGACTCTTAACGACTGCAGTTTCTTTTCATTTCATGATTAATTTCAGCTTAAATTCAAGCCAACTCTGGCTAATTTTGAATGATTTAATTTTATTCAGTTTAAATTATTGTTTTAATTTGATATTTTGTGATTTTTAATACTTCAATCATAGTATTATATGATATAATATATTTTTAAAAAAATATATCTAAAAAATCTTCATTTATGGGGTTAATTAAATTATGTTTTAATTCTCCGGTATAAATCTTCATTTATGAGGTTAATTCCTCGTGAAAAAGATCATAAACCTCTTAAATGAAACAAAATAAAACTTCATGTATCAAGTTATTTAACAATAAATGGGATGAAAAACAGAGAATAGAGAATCTTCGTCCTCGTCCCAATTTAATTTGTAAAAAAATTTCTCTCCACTCCCTTGTTTGGGGAGGGAGGGGCGGAATATTGTTAGGAATTAGGAGTAATTATGGAAAAGGAAAATTGAGTAAATAAGCAACAAATTAGAATGAGCATTTGAGACACCATGATGGATGAGTCTTTTTATACCTCTTTAATCAATTTTATTCCTCCTTTTGATAGAAAAGCCCATCCATTAGGCTTATCAATCAATTTCAGTTTTGAAAGCATAACATACAAATTAAATACATTTTTCAATATTTTACTAAAATAAATAAATAAATTTTGGCTTTATTTTTACCCATTAATTTATGAATTATTGTATAGCATCCAATCTTAAATTTTAATTTTGAAAATCATTTCTTTTTCTAACAAAAAAAAATCTTTTCTATCTATATATTTAGCTTCATTGTCTCTATTTAGACACTCATAGAAACCTCTTCGAAATCAAGATCTCAACTAAAAGGTTGTCATGTATTACTCTTCGTTCAAAGTAGGTGACAAAGCAATAGGCCTAAATCTTAAGATGTGAACCTATTTTAATTCAAAATTGAATTTTATTTCATTAAAAGACTACACTCTCTTTTTATATACAAAAATTTGGATCAATAGCAAACTTGTATAATGGCAATAAAACTCAAGCTTGTAAAACAAAGACCGGTGTAGTACTAAGTTTGATAGCCCACAAAGTGGACTATCACTTAAAACTTATTTATTGCTACTTTGGATATGCATTCGGCCAAGTATATATACAAATTTGTTTATTTTATAGAAATCAAGTATTTTGGAGGAAAACATAATTTATTATGATATTATAACAAAAAATGAGATCATTTGAAAACTAATCGAAGAAAATAAGTAAAGATCCAAGGGACAACATTGTATCAAAAATCTAAGCCAAATAACCTATTAATAGAGTGGTGGCATCTCAACTCTATAAATATATCATTGCAATTAAGTTATTTGTCAGCCACAAACGCATGCACGCACGCATTTTTTAGCTTGTTGATTCTTGACATGCACAATATATCTCGATACTATATTTCCTATTTTGTAAAAGCACAAGTTTTTGGTGTGGTGTTGAAACGCTGCCCCAATTTTTCTTATATATTCATTGTTTTTTAAGTTATTTTTTGAGAAAAACATTGGGATTTTTAACCTAAACAGTCGACACAAAATTACGTCTTGGAAGGCTTGGGAAATGATTTTGGAGCTTAAGGCATCAAATCGTGGAGATTACAATGTTATTCCTAATTTGCTCTTCTATCCATACTCTTGTAATTTTATCGTGAAATTTTACCTTGGATTTTGTTGTTATTTTATGAACATGAAAGGCTAGATTATTTGTCTTGAGAGTTTATATAATGATTGGTTTTCATGGTTTGATTAATGGAATGCTTATTTTTCATTCATGCAAATTGTAATCCTTAATACTTTTAATCTCTTAGTGATAAGGAGCTGACCAACCAAGAAGAAAATAAGGCTCAACAAGTTCAAACCAGCTCAAGTGAAGAGGAAAATGAAGCTCAACAAGCTCAACCTAGCTCAAATGAATCTCATGCTGAAAATCAAAATAGAGAACTTTTCAAGTCAACCCAATCATGAGGCAATCATTATGCCACAAGGACCAATGACAAAAGCTAGAGCTAAAAGTCTTCAAGAAGGATTAAATGGTTGCTTCCAAGCTAAGTATTCAGCAAATGATGAAGAGTTGCAACTTTTGAAGCTCCAAGGGTCATTTGGACACCCAAGAGTCATCATGAATCTAAAAATCCAGATTCATCCACATATTTAATGTCTTATGTATCCAATTTCATTTCATGTATTTATATTTATTAGGGTAGTTGAAAGGGTGTAGATGAATTTAGACAATTTGGTGAAAGGTTGTGACCTTTCATGGTACATTTTCAATTAGTTTAAATAGGACTGAAGTTTTCACATTTTGAAAACACAACTTTGAATTTGAATGAAATCTCCATAGAATTTTATCTCTCAAAGCTTTATGCTTTCTTCGTATTCTTGTGTATAAAATGCATGTTTAGAACTTTCAATATAGTTTGATCAATTAGATTGTGGAGAGCTCGAAATCTTGAAGTTAGGAACAAGTTCTTTATTTTTCTTGATCTTTGATCAATTCTTTTCAAGCCAAATCTGTTTAGCTTTCTTGGGGTTGTTTATTTGAGGTTATTCTTATTATCGTTGTGGGGTTCACCTGAATAAGGAGAGTTCTCAAACATAATTGAGGTAGTTCCCTTTTATCACTTAGACATAGATTGAATATTCTTGTTCTCAAGCTTACGCTCTAAAGAATGTGAATTATAGGTGTCTCTAACCAACTGATCAATATTGCTCTGGAGATGAAAAAAAAATTAAACTTTATCTTCCATATATTAGTGAAACTAAATGGAAATATTGGTTTCTTATGTATTTAAGAATCAATTGTGCTCAAGAGAGTGATCAATTTTGACCTTAGAAATTCCTAACCTATGAAGTATTGTACAGTTGTTATTACATTCAAGTTAATTAAATCATAAATCCAATTGGTTAAAGCCAATTCCATAAGGTTCGTTTCTCATTGATTTTCTCATTACCTTAGTTTTTTTCAGTTTAAATTTAATTTCAGTTAATTGTAAAGTTAGTAATTTGAGGTACTTAAGTGAGTTAAAAACAAAATCTTGAAGACAATATATGTAATTAACTTGCAAACTACATAAAAAAAAAAAAAAATTTGTCCCATACCATTAGAGGAAATGGTTTTTTCATACAAAAGAATCCACATATACACTCTGGCACTCAAGTTATAAGTATTGAGTTGGTAAATTGCTTAGACAAGAGATAAGATTATATTTCAGAGCTTAATTTTTATGTTCAATGTATTTTCTTGTTATATAAATGTAACATAAAGTAATAGAAGATGGAACTAGGCGGAAATATCACTGAAAGTATCCTTTTTGGGATACTGCGAGTAAAGTCAAATAGTGACTTTATTAGTATATATGATGCTTAAGTTATAAATATCGAGTTTGTGAAAACATTAGATGGTAGAGTAATGGAAGATGGAACTCGTCAATATCTCAATGAGAATATCACTAGTACTCTTGGGGTGTTATGTGTAGGATCATATGGCAACACTAGACCGGGTGCATGGGGCTGCTTCAAAAAATTAAAATTTTTTTATATAAATTTAAACTAAACTAATTTAATTTAGAATAAACAAATAAGAAACCAATATTTATCACAATGAATTAAAGCAAATTAATAAGTATGCAATTTCTTATAAAAACAATTTTATAAACTAAAAGAGTAAAGAAAGAAATTAAATGGCACCGGTAATTTTATAGTGGTTTAGAATCCCTAATCCACTTCCCAAGACTTCTTCTTGGGTATTTTACTGCACGGATTTTTTTACCGGTGAAAACCAAACCGATATACCACTCTTTTTATGAGTTCAAAAGTCAAACCACAACTGATTCTTTTGTATCTTTAGGATTCAACCTATTTCAACCTTTTTTGTTGGGTTCAAGATCAAATTATTAGGAATTCTTTTTCGGGTTCAGGATTAAATCACTACAGTCAACTCAAGGTGCACCCACACCTTAATACAAATCCCAATAGAAATGATGAAATTGAAAAACTCCACACAAAAAAGAACACTTGTAAAAGTAGATATATAAATTTACGCACTCAAAATAAGCTCTCTCAAAAACAAATTTCTCTAAAAAAAAAATGATTATAAGAACATGAAACTTTTAAGATAGATCAACAATGAAGAGTCGGGGAGAAATTTCAATAAAATTGGGGATGAGAGATGATAGCAATTGAAAAATGATTGGTCTTTGGAGAAGACGTTATTCCTTGAAATTTCAAGAGAATTTTTGGCCTAAAAATATATTAAAGTAGGATTTTAAAATCTGGATGAGGATTTAAAAGAAGGAAGGAGGGAGATTAAATGGTAAAAGAAGGAAAATACTTTATAATAATAAAAAATAATAATAATAATAATAATTTGGTTTTTGAAAAAAAAGAAAAGAAAAAAGAAAAGTAGCCGTTAGAAGGCTTTCCTTTTTTTTTAAAAAAAAAATTAAAAAATAATTCTTTTAGTTTCTTTTTAATTTGAAAAAAAAAAAATCGGTATAACGCACATGTCACGATTTGAGCCGTCCAATTGATTTGATTCACCACGTGTGTACCATCTATTTAGCTCGTATTGTCACATGATTGGTCCATATGTGCCACATCATTGCTACATATGATTTTTCTTTTAAATCTTCTTTTGGTCACAACTTCTTCGATTGATGTCCAATCTGAGGAATTCAAAATGTGTTGGAATTGTCTCTTTTAGCTCTATGCTATGAAAATTTTAGACATTAAAATTATCAATAAATAAATGTTTGTTATCATCAAAACATATGGTATGATTGAACCTCATAAAGCTAACAAAGTGATCAAAAGGTCCACTCTTCATTGGCATCTCTTGGGCATATTTCACCCCTAATGCTCTTCCTAGTTAGTAGTATTTCTGTAGACGGCAAAATTTGAACAAGGAGAGTCACATGATCTTCACGTGGCACAAATGATGAATTTGTATTTTGGGGAAGAGATTACCAGCAAAACAATCAAAATAACACATTGGTGTTGTGCTTATCACAAACACTCTAATGCTTTAGTTAGTTTTCAGCACAAAGGTCAGGGCAAGTAATTTAGAGAGGAAGATAAATTTACATGATATGGAACTGTCATGCTTTATATATAAAGGGGGGCTAAACCTAGAGTTTCCTTCATCTTTTTAGGAAAATGATTCAGATTTTCTTTATTTTTCTTAGAATAAGACTCTCGAAGGTTGGGTCAGGCCACATAGGGGTCTGCTAAGAATAGGCTCCAAAGAACGGGACAAGTTAACCTCGGCCTCAACCTTTGAGTGCGGGCGGGCGGGCCAATTGGGCCAAGCAGCCCAATTGCTGTGTTCTCTCTTCTTTGGCATCCGTTCAAGGAAAAGGGGCGACTTGGCCTCAATTTTTACCTCCGGGGCCGAGGCGAACTAATTGGGTCTAGCAGCCCAATTGTTTAGGACGAGTTGGTTTCATCCTCGTCCTTCAAGGTCAAGGTGAGCCAATTGAGTTGTGGCCCAATTGCTTCGCCCACTCTTCATTGGCATCTCTCTTGGGCATGTTTTTTGCTTGTCTCAAGTCTATTTAAGATGAGTCAACTTTTTCGATTTTATCCTCACTTCCTTTCATAAGCTTTCCCTCCGGTCCAAAATTATCCCTCACCATTTTTATCCTCACATTTTATACAAATCTAAAAGAGAATCTCGAACTAATAAGTCAATCTCATGACATAATTGATTGAATATGTAATGACTCTCCCTGGCTTGTGCGCAGAAAGTTATTACTTATTGGACACAATGTAATTCTATACTCTTTTATGTACGGCTATTCTGTCAAATAAATTATTAGACTCTAGTCTAAATTGAGCATTGTAATATTATTGGTTAAAATATGAGCTTGGTGCTTCAAAAATGTGATATTTTCCAGCCAAACTGGGATTATAAACTATAAGAACATTCTATAATAATGGATGTATAGAATTATAATAATAAGTTAAAATATCATTTTAGTTCTTGTACCTTAGAATTTGTTCAATTTTAGTATTTATATTTTTAAATGTCCAATTTTAGTCATTGTATTTTCAATAAATCTTAAATTTAGTCCCTATTACTAATTTAATGTAAATTTTTTCAGTACCTTTTATTTTTTATTAGTAATTTTACTGTAAATTTTTTAAAAACATATTAACATATATATTATTTTTATGCATGAAAATTATTATGATTATTTAATCAATTTCGATAAAAACTAACCTTGGGGGATTAAATTTAAGATTTACTAAAAGTACAAGGACTAAAATTGAAAATTTGAAAGTGATGGAACTAAAATTGAACAAATTCCAAAGTACATAAACCAAAATGGTATTTTAACCTAGTAATAATAAGTGAAATAAATTTAATAAAATAATTGATTTATACCTTGAAATTTGTTTATTGGGAGTAAACCATTAATGATCCATAGGTGAATTTGAGTATAGGTATACCAGTTAAATTTATAATTTTACGGTTAAGAAGTTCCGAAGTTTGAATCGTCAATCCATCACAAGCATCTGCATAATTGTAATTGTTGTAGTAGTTTGATTTATAGGAAACTCTTTAATATGTCATATAATTTAAGAATAATACATATATAAAGTATTATACATTAATAAAATAAATATTTCATGATTGGTAAAAAGTAATTAAGATCAGAAGCCAAATGTATACATATCAAAAGTGTTAAAGAAAATTTGTGGTACACACCAATTTGGATAAGGTTTTGATTTTTCTTCTTTCTTTTCTTTTGGAAAGAAGATTTTGATAGTTATTTTAATACTGTTTTGAAAAGGAAATGATTCCTTGATTCTTAAATTTATTTAAATGTTGTTATTCACTTTATTTTTCTGTATTTATTTAACATTATTTTACTGTGAATATTGAGGAAGAGAATATATGTTGTAAAGAAAAAGGAGAAGAAGAGATTGATAATGATATCTTGGACATTAAGATTGCTGGCTACAATATGAGCATAACCACATGGACTTTTAGCTCATTTTTGCTATCAATTCAAATGCACTGTACAGTGTAAACACACCTCTATCTTTTACTTTCAAAAATCACAAAATCCTAGCCAAACCAAACCAATACATTTTCATTGTTTTCTTTTTGTAACGAAAGTATTTGTTTGACAATGATATAATATTTACTTTTTTTTATTTTAAGAACTAAAAACACAAACATGTTTAATTTACTATTTTCGTCTTCTATTTATTATATAATATAATAAAGTATATAATCTAAATGATCATTAATATATATATATATATAGAGGATGTTTTCAAAAATAGAAAAACTATTGAAACTAATTACAAATATAGCAAAATTTTATTTTCTATCTGTGTAAACTGCGATAGACCCATTCTACATAAATAGAAAGTAAAATTTTGATATATTTGTAAATAATTTGATATCTTTTTTATTTATAATAATATATATATAAAAGAGAGAAAGATGCGAGACATGGAACAGAATGAAGATATGCTTGAAAGATAAAATGAGAGAGAAATATATGTACGTGTGTGAAAGCGGAAAAAAAAATTGAGAAACTGCTCCAAATTTGATTTTATCTTTATAAACGTTTCTTAAAGTTTAGAAATAAGAAAGAAAAGTAGTTATTAAACAAATATGTTTTTTAAGAATGAAAAAGAAAAAGAAAAAACCATAAATTGTAGAAACACCATAAAACAAGTCCTAAAAATTGAGAAATGACACCTATCATAAAAATTCGAGTTGTTACTTTTCAAACAACTAGAAATATTATTTAGGTTAAAAATACTAATTTGGTTCCTATATTTTGAAGTTTGTATAATTATAGTCTCTTGACTTTGAATTGTTCAATTTTAGTATTTATATTTTCAATAAATCTTATATTAAAATCTCCCATACAAATTTATTTTTGATTTTTTTTATAAAAATTTTTTTTTAACATTTTTACTATAAATTTTTAAAATATATTTACATATTTTATTTTCATGCATGAAAATTATAATTACTATTTAAATGAGTCTTAAATATCATGATACTACCTCAAATTGAAGAATTTAAAATATAGAGACTAAAATTGAACAAATTTTAAAATACGATACCAAAATGGTATTTTGACCTATTATTTAAAATCATATAGGCTTAGTTAATGTTTTTTTTTTTTTTTTTCATGACAACTCAAGATACTTTTTCTCAAATATTTACATGCTATATTTGGAGCTCATGAATATAACAAAATGAATATATTTCAAGCATTAATTTCATTTTTCACATCTATCATTATCTTCTATTCTCAAACTGTCTCATAAAATATTTACATATGTATATACATAAATACTACATAGAATAAATATGGCTTTATTTTCTTGGTTTTTACCAATAAAAGAGTCTACTATATGAGGATTTCACCATTTGGTTCCTTGTTTTTAGTTTTTAAAAGACTATTTTTACTCTGAGTTTATATGTTTTGTTATTTTTTTTTATTGTTTTAAAAAAATAAGCTGAATTTTGAAAAGAAACAAATAATGTTCAAAAATTTCTTTTCGTCTTCTAATTTGAGTAGGAATAGTTCATGTATTTCTTTAACAAAACTAAAAATCATAATTAAAAATCGAAATGAAACATGTATAGATGTCACAAATGAAATAGTTATGTTTATGGTGGAAGGTTAGTAGTTTAAATGGACTCCCATCCGATGGGCCCATATTGTATAATTCAACCAAATTATTGTCTAGTTGATATAGGCTTCCTTTTCTTTTCTTTTCTTTTTTAATTCATATTTTCTATTACCCTATATATGGAATTTAATAATGACGAAAAACATGTTATTAATCACATCTATTAAATAATTAACCAATCAAATTAGGTGCAAATTGGAATAATTTGAGTGTTTTTAGAAAAAGGTATAAACCAAAAATATAGCAATATAATTGTAAATAAGGTTTAATAATGATTGAAATACTCGTCAATAATTCAGGTACTAGTATTCATTATTAGTTTTTTAAAAGAGGAAAAAAGAAATACGGAAGTAAAGAAAGAAACAAAATAATTGAAGTTGGACGTTTGAACAGACGTAAATATCGTAACTGTAGAGTCAAAGTTAGAACAAACAAAATGACGAATTTAGCCCTATGAGTCCCGACAAGCTACAGTGACATCACTAACATCAGATCGGTGACGTCATCTGTACGGACATTGACTGAAGTAGATCTCTCGTCCCATGAATCTATCCTCCGTCTCCTCCGCTGACGGGGACCACGTGACCACAATTTATAACATAAGATTTCTTTTTTTTTCTTTTTTCCTTTTTTGTAATTTCCATTAAAATTTGTGTACAGTACAATTGACAGTTGGCAAAAACGTGCACGTGGGTTCACAGGAATATTTCTAAAATTTCCGAATTATAAATCTTTTTTCTAGAAAAAGTAGATGAGATTAAATGGAGAAAATTTGTTTTAAAGTTGAAAAAAATACTTTCTTAGTTTTATATTTCAGTTTGGTTTCCATGTTTCAGAATGGTAAGATGGAGTCCTTTTAGTTTTACACTTCAAAATTTTACATTTATATCCTTGAGATTTTACTAATTTTTTTTTTAATTTTTAGTGTTGATTTTCGATTATTAATTAGTTTAAAACAAACAACTAGTGTTGATTAAATTTTCTGCTATTACTAATATAGTGTTAAAAATTCATATCATAATTATTTTAAATTGAGTAGTTAAAAGTTAGCGAGATAATACTAATAAAAAATGTAGTGTTTAAAATTTTGGAATTCAAATAAAATTCGAATTCAAAATTTAAAACAAAACTAATACACGATCATTATTATTATTATTATTATTATTATTATTATTATTATTATTATTATTATCCCTTTAAAATATTATTTGGGCTACTGTATTGGAGTTAGGTTAAGTTTGGTGATGTGAAGAAAGCTTAGCCGTACACGTAGACCGGAAGTGGGGCCCAGGGAAGTCAAACATGATTGACCGAACAGTCAAAAGAGTTTTATTTTGATGAGTGGGGACTATGGTGTAGGGTCTCGCAGCGTATAATTACCCATATGTAGGTAAAGTATTATGATTCCGAATAAATCAGGTATCATTATTAGTTGAGTGGTGGGCCACACCGTACGCCCTCAAGCACTTTATAAACACTATGATAGTGACACGTGCCTCGGATACCGATGCTCTTATTATTTCTACACTATTTATTCTTTTTTTTTCCCTACTTTCTTTTTTTTTATATATAAAATAAGAAAATTCTACTTATTGTGTGTATTTGTTTCCCCCATTTTGCCATTTGACCACTTGTCTTTTTCTTTTTGAGAATGTAAATTTATTGATTTGTCTTTTATCGGATGAAATTACGCCTGTAATCTTTAATTTTGTAACTTTGTATTTATTAGATTCCTGAAATTGAAACAGTAAATAATAAATCTTTTAATTTTATGTCTAATGGATATTTAGATTTTCAAGTTTCAATTTCATGTTCATTGAGTCTTCGACTTGTTCTATATTTTTAAAATTCATAAATCTTCTTGACATATTACATATTTTTATATAATAGATTAATTAATTTTTTTTAAAAAATGAATATATTGTCAAACTTTTAGACTCGAGATTGAAAGCTTAAAAATCTATTAAGTATTTTTAAATTTAAGAATTTATTTGAAAATTTTAAGAGTTCATCAAGCAAATAGACACAAAATGTGAAACTTGATAGTTTAAAAATATAATTTTCAACATTTTTATTTCCTTTTTAGTTATTAAAAACCTATCATATTAATATAGTATCTTTTCAGCAGAAACAATATTTTTGTGGTCTATAGTTTTTCGATTTAGTTTCTATTTGTTCCATAAATTTCAAAATATTGTACTTTTATCATTAAGTTTTAGTTTGAAGTTTAATTTTCATTTGGTTTCTAAATTTAAAATATTACTTTTTACTATTGAGTTTTGTTTTCATTTGGTCTAGAGTTTGTGAGATTTACATTTTTAACCTTAATTTTTCACTACATACTCATTTTTAGTCCTAAGTGGTCTATTAATTAATTTAAAAAATTGAAAAAATTATGGTTGATTAGTTTTTACAATTTTTTCATCTTTATTAAATTTAATTTTAAACTTCCACTTCATAATTATTTTAATTATTTAATTAAAAAATAACACAGGCGAAACTTAAAATGTATAAAAGGTAATTAGTGGATATTTAGAAAACTAATTTGAAAGTACTAGATATGAAATAGTAAGTATATATTTAAGAAAATATACTAAAAAAAGCTAGTTAATATTAAATGGTTTTGAAAACTTTTCAAACAAGTTCTTAAATTATTTTTATAGATCAAATTTGTCAAGATCCTCAATATAGGCCTCTGTTCATTAATAACATATTGATTAGGGAGAGGACAATACGAATCATGTAAAATTTAAACTATATTTACCTATTTTGATCTCGATTTAATAAATTATTTAGCAAAATACAAAATTTAGAACCACATTAGATAGTAAGAATAATAAGAGGACAAAATGAAGGACATAAAACAAAAGCCAAGTTGTAAATGTAAGAAGAAAAAAAAAAGTGGTGAAAGAGGAAGGACATTTTGGCAAAAAAAAAAAAAGAAAGAAAAAGAAAAAAGACTTTGTGTATAGTTAGTTATTGCCCTATAAAGTAATGGTATTTTATTTGGAAATTTTTTGAAGAGCATGTGAAGGAACAGAAGAGAAACTCAAACAAAAATATGCTCTCTTTTTCCCCAAAATTAATTTTTTTTTTTTTTTTTTTTTTTTTTTTTTGCCCTTTACTTCTTTAAATGGTTATGTGAATGAAGAAAATCCAGTAAGGAACTGACAAGTATTGACCATTTTAGGGTGTAGTATAGAGGACAGTTTGGTCATAATAACTCACCAAAAGTTTTGTTTTTCTAAAGTGTGTGACTTTATTTCTTGGCCTCTTGACCCACTTTTGTTCAATACCTTACCCATTTACTTCAAATTTTAGCTATATTACTTGCATGTATATATTTATTTAGGTTAAATTGTTGGCTTCTGTACATGAATTTTGAAGTTCGTACGTATTTGTATATCTAACTAGTTATTAATTTTTTTAGGGTGTCTAATAAATTTTAAATTGTTATTGCTGTGTTTAAGTTTAAGTACTATTTTGGATTTGTACTTTTAAACATGACTATTTTAAGTCTCATTTTTTCAATTGAAACTTTAGGACTTTATTCACAAAATTTCTTATAGTGCAATCAAACTGAAAAAAGAAAAAAAAAGTATGGAGACCCCCAATGAATATATTTTTAAAATATATATTTATATTATATTTAATAAACTAATGAATTTTAAAATTTGTTGTCCAAATATACCCCTAAATGGTGTAAAATCTCTTAAAATTAGTGTCATGTATATACTAGATAAATATTGAAAGTTCAAAGACTTATCAAATAAAAAATGAAAGTATTGACACAATATTAAAAAAAATTAGGAATATATAGTTAAAATGTCAAATTCATAATTTAACCATCTATTTATAATTAAATAAATAGGTATTTGAACTTGAACAAGTATATCACTAATCAATGGTATATTAGACACGATAATTTTAGGGATCTAATAGATATGGAATTAAAGTTTTGACTTATTAAACATAATATTGAAAGTTTAGAAATCTATTAGATGAGAAATTGAAAGTTTGAAAACCTATGAGATGTTTTTGAGAAATCAATATAAAAGTTTAGAATCATATTAGACANCTCTTCAAATAAGTTGAATTTAAGATGATAGGTCAAGATTTCTTAAAGCTGAGATTAATTGGTCAACAAAAATATATCTATCTGTACTATCATCTCGGACAATTAAATTTTTGTTTGTTGTTTTCTTATATGTAACGTACTATTTGATTGTTCAACTTGCAGTACAAATTCTATGAGTTGTTTTATGTAATGGAAATAACACAAGTTGTTTATATTAATTAAGGTTATTGTACTTTCCAAATTATTACCTAGAGTTATATTATATATTTATAATTTTTTAAAAATAATTTTTTTAGGGTACGAATCAAGATTTACGCCAAAGTAAATTAAACTTAATAATAATTAACATGATCTTTCTTGAAAAAGTAAAAAAAATATAATAATAAATAATAAATCTAAGATTTGCAAGAAAATAATTTTAAAAAAATAGTTCACTGAAGTATAAAAGACAAAAAAATACTTTTTAAACCAACTTTTGAAAACGTATCTAATAATAATATATCGTGAACATTTTTTTTTTCAAAGGATTGAACAGTTTTTTCATACAGTGAATTGTATATTTGGTGAAACTTGATTTAATTTTTCAAATCAAATTAAGGGCTATTTGGTCATTTTATTATTGCCCTTCGTTTCTCAATATATATTTATAAAAGTGTGGTTAGGAGGATCTAACAAGTTCTAAATATAAAAATTTTAAATTAAATAAATTTAATGCATTTAACTATAACTAGTGAATTCTTTTTTGAAAAAAAAAAAACTATAACTAGTGAATTTGATTGATTGAATGATTGAATTGTTGCGTAAATAAAGAAATATTAGATTAAACAACAATTCTTATTTCCTACCTCTTAGTTTTAGTTTCAATTTGATCCTAATATTTATAAACATTATACCATTATGGTTATAATCTTATGTTAAAGTGTATCAAACAAATTTCAAAATCAACAATACAAATTTTACGTGTTAAATGAGTTATTTTCATTTCGACATTTGAAAATACACGTAATGATATGACCTTTAGTTTTTTTTTTTTTTTAACTGAGAGTTTAGCAAATCATATCGACTTAATTACAAAATATATATATGTGTGTGAATTTTAAGACTCATCCCATAAAAACGCTTCTATTTTTTAAAATCAAACTTATGAGGATTATTTTTACTTATAGTTTTGTATATACCTACTTTTGAAAAACAATATAAAAAAATGGCCAAAGTTTTAGAAATTAAAAGAATATATATTTTAAAGAAACAACAATAACAACATGAGGCTTCAACTAAGCAATGATTTGGCAGGACAAAAATTTAGAAAATCTTTGGTAAGATGAAATTTAAAGAAAAAAAAACATTAATCATAACACATAGGGCTAATTAAGAGAGAGAGAGAGAGAGAGAGAGAGAGAGAGAGAGAGAGAGAGAGAGAGTATAATTAGCCATTAAGAGAGCATTGGAAGGGGGAAAGATTCTTGTGTAAAGGAGAGGCTGTCGTCTAATACTAATCATTATATCTCTTTTCCTTTCTATCTTTCCTTTTTCCCTTTAACCAATAGTTTTTTCTTAAAATAAATAAATAATGATCATTGACAAAAAAAAAGAAAAAAAAAATCATATACTTTGTTAGTATTAAATTTCTATCCACGTATCAAGATTTTCAATAATACTTATCTATATAGTAGGTGAATCACCATTTCCATTATTTAAATAAAAAAATTCATAAAATATATAAAAGAAAAAAAAAACAAAAATCTAGCCAATTTAAATATAATATACATAATAAATAAACAAGTGTAAAATGTTTAAACTTTTTGTTTTCATAATTTTTACAAAATTATTCACCATCATCGTGACATTTTATCAATATATTTTATAAATATTTTTATAAAATAGAGATGTCCATATTTCATTTTAAATATTGTATATCAAGTAAAAAAGAAAAAAGGAAAAAAAAGCGAGTTGGTGAGCGGTCAGCATTAGAGTGAGGTTTGCCGACAATAATTTGACTGTCCACTAAAATCAGTAATTACAATCCTCAACCAATAACCTAAAACAATACACATTATTATTATTATTATTATTATTATTATTATTATTATTATTATTATTATCATCATCATCATCATCTTCTTCTTCTACTTTTCTACTCTATTCATTCATCACCCTAAAAAGTGAAGAGGGAAAAAAAGACCCACTTATATATTCTTTTGCTTTTTCACTGTTTCTTTCATGGGTTGCTCCATCCCCAAAAATCATAATTTTTCATCTTTCTTTTTAGAATTATTTTGTGCAATTCATACATGGGTATGGACAAAAAGATGTTTTTTGCCCCTTATCAATTATCATCATTGTTTTATAAATTAATAGTTGATTTGTTTCTGTTTTTATGTAATAGGAAAGTTATCATTAAGCTGAGAATGGTTAAACTTGTTGCATTTCTATATTCAAATGTAATCTCGATCGTTTCAAGTATATTGGAGTGAGTACTCGTTTATGTGAACTTACCTAATATCTTGATCAATAAAAAGTCATTGAAGAATTGGAATTTTTGAAGAAATGATGAGAAGGATAATGATTTTCCAATTCCATCAAGGAAAAGGAAAAACAGGCTTTTGGAAACAGCTTTTGAATGTGTGAATGATGAAGAGAAGGGGATATTTTTTTTTTTTTTTTTTTTTTTAAAAAAATAATTTTTTTTTTTTTTTTTTTCTTTTTCATTTTTTTAATCTTAAAAAAAAAAAAAAAAAAAGAGAAAAAAAGTTTAAAAAAAAAGTTTAAAATATTTAAATAAAAAAAAAAAAAAAAAAAGAGAAAAAAAGTTTAAAAAAAAAGTTTAAAATATTTAAATAAAAAAAAAAAAAAAAAAAGAGAAAAAAAGTTTAAAAAAAAAGTTTAAAATATTTAAATAAAAAAAAAAAAAAAAAAATTTTTTTTTTTTTTTTTTTAAGATTAAAAAAATGAAAAAGGAAAAAAATAAAAAAAAGTGGGTTTTGTTGTTTCTTCAATGTTCTATAGACTGAGAGAAAATAAAGGATGGTGGCTTTCCATAATTGGGAATTTGCTTTAGAAAAAGAGATTGGAATTGGTTGATGAGTAGCCATTGTCAAATGACTCAATTCTCTGTTTTGCTGTGGCTCAAAGCAGCAAAAAGGATATATTTATACATATATATATATAAATATATTTAAAGAAGAAAAAAGTGGATCATTATTTCCCTTGTGTCCTAAGCATAGGGCATTACTCCCTAAACAGGAGTAACCCTAATAATGCAATGTTGAAATGAAATTAGAAAGGCATCTATTTTTCAACTTTCATATTTTGTGTGACATTTTCTTTCCTTCCTTCATTCAACTAGTTTACTTCAAAAGGCTTCTAATAACTTATTAGTTTTCAGTTTAATCAATTTGACTTTTGTATGTTAGTGAGAAAATTTAGCCACCTTCCCTTCACATGTTGAAGAAGAGCAAATTGACATCATTACACTTATTGTTATGATTTTAATGTCATTATAGTTCATATATTTACCTATATTTATTTCGTTACTTTCTTTACATGATTGAATATTTTGTTTTAATCTCTCAACTTTGTATAAACTATATAGTACATGTATTTGATAGAGATCTTATTCAAGTTGGAAAATTAAAACAAAATACTTTAAAGCAAAATGACAAAAAAAATGATGCGATGACAATTCAATAACTAAAAATAAGGTTGCATCATATCTTATTCATTCCTTTGGAATTTCAACAAATTTATGCATTCATATTCTTTCAAAAGTTATGCACAAATTATAGAAGGGAAAAAATTCAATTTTTTTTGGAAAAATTATTTTAAATACAAAACTATTGAAAATATTTACAAATAATAGTAAAAAATCATAGTCTATCTGCAATGAATTGCGATAAATCACGATAAACTATTATCTGTGTCTATCATGATACAGATAGACACAATGGTAGTCTATCACGGTCTATCGCAGATAAACAGTAAAATTTTGCTATATTTATAAATATGTTGATTCATTTTCTTATATTTGAAAAAAAAAAAAAAAATTCTTATAGTCCCTTACAAGTTATGACAATGTGGTTTTTTCTTCTTAAGAAAAAAAGAATATATTGATGTGATATTTTGTGTTCTTCATCCCATTACTTCTCAAATTTTCCTTCACCTTTCCTTTCATGCAATATGTACAACGAAAACTTTCTTAATACTACAACTTACAATCACAAATATCCAAATTACATATCATATGTACAAACTAAAATAAAAGTTTAAGGTACATAATAAAAAGAGTAGTCGTCAATTCAATTACAACTTAAGTAGACAAGACACGGATTACAATTTTAAAAGTTAATGGTTCATTTCTTCATATGTGTTTGAAATTTGGGTTTGTTCGGTGTTTTTTTTAGGAGGTTTGTGGCAATCATAGGATGCATCAAAAGAATTTAAAGATTTAAACTGAGTGAGAGAGTCAGCATGAAAACAAATGTCCATGACTTGAGGATTTAGAATGTTTAAAGCAGAAGTTACCAACAAAGGCTTTTTGATTTGATGGCAAAACGCCTCTCTCTTCTCTTCTTTTTCATTTTTTTTCTTTTTCCCTCTGGTTTTTGTCTCTCCATCACTCACAGTCACAAACCCAAAAAGCTTAGAAAATGACTTCCACTGCTTTCTTTCAATGGTGGGTCTCCACTCTCTTTCACAAATACACAAAAAAAACAGGACAATTTTGGACTGAGCTTGTAATAGTATAACACAATCACTCCCTAAGTGCTTCTCCAGCTAAAAAGCTTCCTCCTTTCTCTTCTTCCTTTGCTTTTGCTGCTTTCCTCGCCCATGTCGCAGCCCTCCCCCGTTCGATGCACTTCGTCATTGGCCTCGGGAACCAGACAGTTCTCATTTCGTTGTGCGTTGTTTTTCGATGCCAAAATTTTCAACTCGAATCGTTAGGTGTTGAGTTTATCCAACAACTCACCATGTTTGTGTGTGTTAAGGTGGTCTTTCAAGTCCGAGGATATCTTTGTCCAATGTGTCTGCAAAGAATAAACAGAATTCAACACAATAACTACGAGATAAAACATCGATTTTCATTGGGATAACACAACGATGTATTAAAAGAAAAACTCGAAATGTGTGACTGTTTAGATGAATCAAACAAGACATACTTTTGGTGTTTTAGGTAAATGCAGGTAGAGCTTGCTTTTCTTTTGCTGCTATGAAGCTCAGCTTGAGCTATAGGAGATGTGATGGAATGGGCCCAATATAATTTCTCATGATACAAAATTTTTTTTCAAGAAAAAAAGAAATGAAACAATTTCAAACGAATCTGCCTTTAATCATTTTCCTATCTACAAAAAAGGACCAGACATAAGAAACTGTACTGACAGACATGCTTATTACTTGAGGAATATAAAAGATAGGACGGATTGAGCAACGTCAAATATCAGTTTGAATTTGAAGCGCGGAGCGAAATATGAACAGTTCAGTTCAATTTAACTGTGGGGGAAATTCAAAACACAATCTTAGAGCCAATCTAAAGTCATGTAATATAAAACCTTGCTAAGCTAAAAGATTGGAGAAGCAAGATATGGGTATTCTAAAGTTCACACGATGATGATTGATGCTAAGGAAAATGAGGAATGTTCTAATGGAGAATGAGAAAAGAGGTTTCCTTTTTAGTAATAAGTATTGACAACAATGCTAAACTAGCAAAAGAGTTTACAGAGTTCTAATGTTGTTTGTGGCTTGCTTACACCATTCTCTAATATGGAAGGTTCTCTTCTCTTTTCTGCAAACTGAACTGACATGGTGAAATAGAACAATAAGGATAAGCAAAGCAATCGCCGAAGTCACGAGGGCGCAATGCATTTCGAGGAATACAAAAGTCAATCTCATATGGACAACCCTGTTTCTTCCACCCTACATCCCCCAAAATCTTCTAAAGGAAGGTGAAATAAATTTGATACAAATCAAGGAGAAAAATGGTGAAAAGAATTCAATAAATCCTAAGAATCTAAAAGTTTAGATTGGAAAAAAATATATATATATTGAAAACCATTACACCGAGGATGTATCGGCGAAGACTTCATTAAGCACATCATCCTCACCATTGGCTAGGGAGAATAGCTCGGCATCCTTGTCTTCATCAGTGGTAAAATCTCTCCGCTCGAGCTTCGAATGAGCCGAAATGAATATCAACTTCTGTGCCCTGTCCATACCAGCCTTTTGATGAGTATGAGAAGACACCCATCTCAACAAAGACCAATTGCATTTGAACCCACAGGAAGTGGCATGAAGGAATATGAGCCTCACTGCTACTTTTCCTAACGACTTGAACTCTGTAAGATAAGTTTCCCAAACAAGTCTACTGCTTTGTGGATTAGCAACTCTCATTTTCCCAGTTACAGGGTCTCTTTCCTTCATTTGTACAGCTCTTGCATAAACTGGATCAAGCCCTTCTGTCCTCCATTTCATAAGCTCCATCAATGCAATGTGAGCCTCCTCCCTCGATACGAGCCGTGTTATGAGCTTATCCACATCTTTCTCTTGATCAGGAGTTAAGCATTTGAATGGTGGGAGGTACTTCCCGCTCGTGTCCCTTATCAAATACAATGGATCGAGGATAAACGACGCAGCCCAAGCCGGGTGGTAGTTCTTTTTGAACCTCTTTTCAATCACTTTCTCAACAGGCCCTTCGGCAATCTGAAACTTTGAACACCAATCTTTGACTTTCCCCCTCAGTTGATCCCACAATGGGAGGCATTGCCCAACCAGTGGCCTCTCTTTCTCAATCTCAACAGCCATTTCTGTTACTAATCTAACCAAAGAGTGAACTGCCTCCAATTCATTCCAGAACCCCACATCCCCAATCAATTCTGCAACTTCTCTCGCTATCGGGTCGTCAATCGAAGCAATTTTCCAGGTCTCATCAAGCACAATTAACTGCAGAGCTCGAGAGAAGCTGAGAATGTCTTCCATTAAAGTGAAGACAGGCCCAAAGTTGAGCTTCTCATGGTCACGGGGTGGCACTCGGAGCAAAGCAGCATTCCCGTACTCTTGCAGCTGAAATTTATGGAAGCAATTACGAATCTGAGACTTGTAATTAACGAAATTAGCAAGCTTCATACAATGCTCAGTCATAGTGTTGAACAATGGGAGCTGTTTGCTGAAATCCTTAACCAAACTGGAAAAACCCTGAAACTGACAAGAGAGGTTAACCATCCAGTTATTTTGATTCTCCAAATTCTTCAGTGCCTTAGCCTTGAACTTGTCTGCTACAATCCCTACACACTGTTGAACAACATTCCCACTGATATCAGCGACGGTTTCCCACAAAATTTCCTGAGCGTACGAAGAAGGAACAGAGCCACTCACGAACACAGCCCGCCGGTACAAGCTAGTCCCATTTGGGAGATTCACAGTGAGATTCACAAGCTTATCGATCCCAAAAACGGCGTAGTTTTTGTCCTTCCACCCATCGGAGGCGAGCTGGAAAAACATAGCATCTCGAATCTTAACTTCAGACTCTGCTTTAGCCTCCTCGAACTTCGAATTCAGTCGAGAATTCGTAAAATCCCGGCGAGAAATTGCAGGTAGTCCAACTTGGTTAAGAAAAGCCCTGAATTTAGGATGTTCCAAGCTCGAAAACGACACGGAACCGCCGGATTCGTAAACCCAATCGGCGAGAAAATCAATTGCGCAATCAATCTGCGTCTTGCTCAGCGTTGGCCCAGGTGAAGTTTTTGGACTCTTAAGCTTCTTCACACTATCTTCCAACATAGCCAAAGCCCCCAAATCCTCCTTCCCCCCTGATAACATCAAATGCGGCTGCTGCGCCAACAAACCCCCACCTCCCCCTCCTCCTCCTCCGCCGCCGCCACCCACCGACTGGGAATACGTCAGCTCGCTACAGAATCGTGAAGGATCCACAATCGCGAGAGGTGGGACTTGATAAGAAGACCCTCCACCTCCGGCGCGGTCGCCGCCAGAGGCGGCGACCGCGGAGGAGCTTCGTTTGCGGTTATTGGAATGATGAAGGGGCGGCGGAGAAGTGGGAGTTGGAGGAAGAAAAGAGGAAGGAGAAACAGAGGAAATGGGTTTAGGGAGGGAGTTGAAATTGGGGCAAGTGCCGCGTTTGAGATGCTCGGAAGCGGTTCGAGAAGGGTTTGAGGCGGAGAAAACGGCGTCGCATAAGGAACACCTGAGTTTGACGGCTTTGGGTAAACCAGTGTCAGTATTGTGGACGAGGATGGGTTCGAGGTGAGCCCAGTACCAAGCACCTTTACCCTTTATAGCCTTCGTCCGTACCATTACCAGTCCTTCGTATCGCTTCTGTACGGCTTTTGCAGTCACCTCATCTGCTGAAGAACTGCCACTCTCCACTGCCGGAGCCGCCGCTGTTGGTGTAGACGCGTTCGTAGCCGCCATTGCCGCCCAAAAAAAAAAAAGCTTCAAACTTTCAATAATTTTCGAACACTCTGTTCCTTTTTCAGGATCTAGACTTCATTTTATTCTTTTTTTGTTCCTTCCCCACTAACTTCGTCGTGACTCTTGAGTGCATTGAACCGGCCGGAGCCGCCGCTGGAATTTCCGGCGAGTTCCCATGGCGGAGGCCGGCGATCCGGGGGGTTTTGGGAAAGAGGGTCAAGGTCAGCTTTGGGGGATTCAGTGATTGATATGAATAAGTTTTTCAAACTGTTTGAAGACGAAATTCCAGAGGAGAATAAAACACTACGAGGAAGAGAAATAAGGAGACCGAGACGAGAAAAGAGATCTGTGTGTTCTAAATTTCACGCGCCTACGCCCAAATCGGTGCGCGTGGGATAACAACACGGTGGAAATAGCCATGGGAAAACTCTTACCATCCGCTAAATGAAGTTTGTATCAAATATTTAAAATAAATATTAACCCATTGGTTTCTCTCAATTTCTTATAGTTATTTTCATCTTTCTTTGCAAAATAAATGGAATCTTACCCAAATTTTAAAAATTTAAAACTAACTTTTAAAAACTAATTCTTTTAATTTTCAAATATAGCTTGTTTTTTTAATACATTAATTAGTTTTTCAAAACATGAGTGGAAAGTAGACAATAAAACAAGAAATTTATGTCCTATTTGGTAGCAATTTAATTTTTTGTTGATTTTTTTAAATTAAACCTATAGACGCTATTTTCATCTCCAAATTTCTTATTTTGTTATCTACTTGTTACCAATAGTTTAAAAAACGGAGCCAAATTTTAAAAAAATTTTTTTATTTTTTGAATGTGGCTAAGAATTCAACCATTGTATTGGATAAAGATGCAAATCATTGTAATAAATTGAGAGGAAATAGGCTTAATTTTCAAAAACTACAAAAAGAAAAAAATGGTTACCAAACGGAGCCTTACATGTGGAATTGTTTAATTTCGAAAACTAAAATAAAAAGTTAAAGTTGTTACCCAACGGAACCCATATTAATAAATAAATATTCTATCCTATAAAAAAGGTTAAGAGATATATCTTTTATATTATATTTATATTAATGATATTTTGTTGTTTTGTTTGTGAAATTATCTTAAATGACAAAATTGCTGAAAATATTTACAAATAATAGCAAAACATCACAGTTTATCTAAATAGATAGTGATAGACCTCGATAGACTATTATTTGTGTCTATCATGAAATAAATAGTAGTCTATAGAAAGACGGTAAAATTTTATTATATTTATAAATATTTTTGTTATTTTTTTAAATTTGAAAACAACTATTATTATTATTATTATTATTATTATTATTATTATTTTTACAAAAGGGTGAAAAGGTTGATTCACCACCAACGAGCATGTATTGATAGAAATATGGAAGTGATGAAAATTTAACATAATACCGTTAACAAGCATGTTAATCTCACGTACGAGAACAATGTGTATACTCCGTCAATCTCTCCTGATTGGAGAGTGCACTTCACGCGCTTTATTGGGTTTCGTTTCTTAGGCACTCCCTTCATGTTTTGCTTAATTTCAAAAAATAAATAAATAATAAAAGTTTTTTTTTTTTTTAATTTTTTCTTTTATGTTGTTGGGGTCTTGTTGTTGTGGGTCTTGTGGGGTAGGGGTTTCTTTGTCTGTTTCTTTCTTTTTCATTTCTTTTGTAAATATTTAATATATTTTCTAAACATTATAATAAAGTCATAATTTGATTTTTTTTTTTAAAAAAAAAAAAAAAAAAAAAAAAGCTT
>QLSR01000151.1:670865-706074 GCA_031780015.1 Citrullus colocynthis
AAAAAAAAAAAAAAAAAAAGAAGCTTTGGAAATGATTTCTTTCACAAAGTCAAGTTGGAGTTAAATTAGGTTATTAATATAGCTTGTCATAATCTCACTTTATACTCTCACTGTTGCTTGAATTTCAATTTCAATTTTTATTTCTGTGTTCATGTTTTTAACTTTTTGCTCCCATTTGATATTGATTTTTAAGGGAAAAAAAAAAAACCTTTTTTTACTTCGATTTCTTCCTTTTTCTATATTTTTTAAAATATATAGAATTAACGACAAAAATTTCATATGGGTGATTGTTTTTTTTTCAATGACTCAAGGCTAAATATTGTAATTCGAAAGAGGCAACATTTTTTAATAAATAAATAAATATGAAAAAATTTTGTTGATAATATTGTTCTTTTAAGATTTTTTCCTTATCCTTGTACTTACGTGGGTTTTGATTTTTGTGGAACTGAAGTTTAAACTAAAATAAATTATGGAGTTCGTATATTTAAGGACAAATTGCAAAAATTATCTTTGGAGTATGGTGAAAGTTGCAATTACATCATTAAACTTTCATTTTAAAAAATTGAGCCCTCAAACTTACATGAGTGTTAGAATTTAGTTAAATTGAACCTTCAAATTTACATAATTGTGTAAATTGTAACGTTGATATAAGTCTAGAGGTTCAATTTCTATCATTTGTGGGTTCAACTTCCACCATCATTGTAAGTTTAAGAGTCCAATGTTAACATTTGTACAAGTTTAAGGGGTCCAATTTTTACCATTAAAAGTTTGAGGGTATAATTGCAATTACCATCATACTTCCTGAGTTGTTTCGGCAATGGGTCTTATATTTAATTAAGGAAGGATTTCTTTTTTTTTTTTTTTAGAAACTTAGCCTAACGACCAGACTCTGTTGTTTATATAAATCATTTTTAATATTGTTGGTTTCTTTAATTATTTTTTTTTTTTAGTTCAACTTGAGTATTTTGTTGTGTTTGGTAATTATGTAATTTGATTTTGAATATTTTGTTTAAAAAATTTTTTAAACAATGTTAGTTACTTTAACATTATAATTATAATTAAAGAAAATATAATTTTTATCGTTTATTTCAAAGTTTACATTTCAACGTTGATAAAATTGAAAATTGGCATACAGGTAAGTGAAACGAAGTGTGGGATTTTTTTTTTTTTTTTTAAATAGTAAGCAAATATTAAAATATCGCTATTGATAAAAATGACAAACACTTAATACGATAAAATATTGCCATTATTAGATATTAAAAATTATTATACTTTTTAATATTTACTCGTACTATTAAAATAATTTGCTTCTATCCTTAAAGTTTGAATTAAAATAATTTGCTTCTATCCTTAAAGTTGAAGATTTGATCTTTTATTCCTACAAATTGTTGTACTAATAAAAAATAGATATTTACTGTTTATTTTGACATCAAATTTATCAATATAAAAAAATTGAATGCAAATGTATAAAAATTCTTCTTTTTTTTTTGGTGACAAACAATGAAATTGAGATTCATAAACATATGATCCTCTCAAGTGATCATTAATATCTATCCAATTTCGTAACCTTTCGGATGAGTTAAAAGAATAAAAAGGCAAAACATTGATTAGCTATTGAATATATAGTATAGAAATTTATATTGAAGCATTACTTTAGGCCAAAAATTGTGGGAAAAATTATTAGAAAAATAAAAGATAAGTTTCTTTTGTGGCACCTTGTTCATGTGGTTATTGGTCGTGAAATGGATGCCAAGGGGCAATAAAGAGATTTTCTAAATTGAGAGGGGCATAGTTGACTAGCAAAAGTTAAAATAAAATGTTTTGTAAAAGTTGAACAAATACAACGTGACACATATCTTCCCCCCCTCTTACCAAATATTTTACTTTTTTTCATTTGTTGAATTATTTTTTGGAGAATGATTTTCCTTGGTTCATGAAAAATAAACAATGAGACAATTCATGTTTCAATTAACAAGAATTTTAGAAGTTTAAGGTGTGGTATAATTTAAGGGGACATTTTTTTCTTCAAAAAGCTTGGACTTTCTAATTTTAATTTAATAGTATATTTAATAAACAATATTCCTCTAAAAATTATACAGGGTATATCATTGATACTAATTATTATGATATTACAAGTTGTCAAATCAAATAAAAAGTTATTTAGAAAATCCTACAAATATGATGACCTTACAAATTTTTATCGTAATATTTTTTTATATATATAAAAAGGGGAAATAAATAATTGTTTTATATAAATATCTTTGAAAAATAGAAATAGATAACTTTTATAAGAACCTACACTCTTTTGGTATAACCACCAATTTTGACAAAAAAAATGAAATGCAACCAAAGTAGCAATGAGATCTTTTACGGTTGAAAATAGGAAAATTTATTGAGGATAATCTATTACCACGTGAGGTGCACGTGGAACTGAAAATCTTTTAAGTAAAATAACTTTAAACAAACTGATGATATACTTAATAAGAAAAAATACACTATTTTATTATTTTGCATGGGTGATTTTTAACTTAAAAAAATAAACTCTACGAAGAAAAAATAGCATTGAAATCAGATGTAAAACTAAGTCAAATTGAGTCTAATTTAATCCAAACTCAAAATAAACAAGGAGTGTTACGGTAGTATATACTATCTTCATTAATTATTTGACACATAATTAAATGATTTAATAAATTATTAAATATTTATTACGTGGAGCCATATAGTTCTTAAAAGCTCCTTATGTGACAAACACTAAATGGAGGTAATATGAAAATTTTCTCATACTACCATAGTACTAGAAATTTTCTTGGAAAAATGAGGTAAATGAGTTAAGTTGAGGTGGCCCCATTCCATTGTTGCTTACAGGGCTTGCTTCTTGTAGGAAAATTCTAATGCTACTGTAGTACGAAAAATTTCCTCGCTTCTTGTAGGCCCCCGTTGATCTCTCATCCAATTTGCCCGATTCTACTTTTTTTAATCTAATTTGAAATAAAATAAGGACAATCTAAAATTTACTCTTTTATAAGTTTATTATTATCTCTATAGAAAGAAGGTGTGAATAATCTTCCTAAAAAGCTTTACATTTAATACTCTTGACTAACTTAAGCAATAGAGTATTTGTGGCAAAAACCACCCAATGTATTTTAACATTATTGTTTTGTTGGTCACCTCTTTTATGAAATAGAAGTTTATTGTTGATGACAAAAGAATGCCGGTGAGATTTTCTTGGTCAGGTTTTGGTATTGCAATGTTGTTTGGTAGAAAATTTCTAATATATTTTAACATTAGTGTTTGTAAGTTATAATAGTTTGCGTTGGGGTGCAAACTATTTTATTTTGGGTAGAAAATGGTAAACATTATTTTAAAAAATTAAAAAAATTTAAATAGTAATACTATGTAGTTAATAGTAGGTTATAATAGTTGAAAACACCAACTATTATAATTGGAACCATAAACATGGAATGGACTAGAATAGTTCATTCGATCCACTTGAAGTTGGGAGCTCAAACACCTCTCAGGCTCAAAAGGTTGAAATAAGATAATGTTTTGGACTTTTTATTTATTTTAAACAAAAACTCAACTATTATCAATATACTAAAAACACGATCATTTTATTAAATTATATTTTAAAATTTATTTTTGTTTCTACTAGTATAAATGAAAGTATTTTTAGAAAAAGAAATTTAAATTACTACATAAAGATACCCTTTTCTTTCAATGTGTAAGGAAAGTTGAACACATAGAGTACCATTTCATAATATCTCATTTATTAGGTTAAAAGAAAAAAAAAATAAAAAATCCTTCTCTTCATTTAGTACAATTTCTCTAAATACCTGCAATGAAAACAAGAAGACTTCTTGAAAGTATTTAAAGTAAGTAGAAAATTAGTAATTTGGGGACTAAAATAATAGTATAAATACAATTTTGTAATTGAAAAGGTATTAAAAATGAATTCGTTGGATAATATTAGAAAATTGGGGTGTTTGGATATAGACATAGTGAAACCCCATATGGTACGATGTTGGTGGAAGTGGCAGGGACAGAAAACATTGATTAGGCTTTATTTGTTCCAACCCTAATTTTCATTAACATAAATACACTTATTATTATTATTATTATTTTAACTTTAATTTACTGTTGTCTTTAGGCATGTAGGGTTGTGGTATTTTAATTTACACCCTAATTAAATAAATCATTTATTTACTTTTTCCCTTTTTTTTTTCTTGTGTCCTAATATAAAACTCATTTTCTCATTGTCCTTTCTTTTTCCATTGAATAAAGACAATAATCAATTTCCATCACCAAATTGTGCAATAATTTATTATTTGGGTAACTGAGCTTAATCACTGTGGCTATACAACTATTTGAGGAGGATGTTGTATGCATTTTTATTTTAACATTTAAATTTATAGCTAGGGGATATAGTTTAATTTGTGCGGTGAAGCTTAAGCCAAGTATGTACTTTCTACATAACTTTGTCTATATTTACAGTGTTTTATAAGTACCAATAAATTTAGAGATCAATGTTATATAAACAAAAAATTTAAACAATCATCTTTCGTGATACATATCTACTTTTACAAATCATAAATAAGCAAGCAAGTTTTTATAATTTATTTGATTAATTAAAATGTATAAATATAGGTGTCAAAGCTTTATAAACACTTATATATAAACTAATTGATAGCCCATTAACAAGTTAAATATTAGTAAACAGTATGTATGAAAGATTTGTAAACATTTTTTTTTTTTTTTGGGTAATTAGACTAATTTCTATCAACATATTCAAAATTTTAAGAAAAAGCTTTTTTCTTTTATTTTTTTTTAAAAAGTTATTGTTAGTAGTAGTAGAGTTAGTGATAATTTGAAATTTTGAATATTTGACCTACATGTACTATTAAACTGTACCTATGCAACATGATATGAAAATTGGTGTGTATATATAGTATATATGATCCTATTTTTTTTACAAATATTTTATTTGATATCTAATGTATACAAGTGAAAGAAAAAAAATCATATCTAGTTCATAGTGAAGTAAAATGAAGAAAGTGACAATGTGACCCTCTAGAAATGTACTTGAAAGTGGGGCTTAAAAGATTGTTACATATATAAGAAACAAGAAAATAAAACAAATAGAAAATGTTAATAGCTAGATTGAGAACTATTCTTTGGTAGGATGTCTAAAATAAGTATTCCATAATCATCATTTTTCTTTTTTTTTTTCAAATAAAAATATTAAATATTTCTAGACATATACGCACCAAAATGGAATTGCATAAAAATAAACAATAGTAGGTTAGCCTTTAATTATATGCTCGATGACACCCCCCCCCCCAAAAAAAAAAAAAAAAAAAGAAAAAAAAAAGTGTTATAGATAATAAGGATGGGACAAGAGTCACAAGACCATTGATCGTGGAAAGGTCTTGGATTTCAATCTTAACTTGTATTATTGTAATATCATCTACATTAATTAATCTCATTTCAACATTGTTAGAAAAGCTAAAAAAAGAAAAAAAGAAAAATAATTTAGTTGTCATTATATCGTCATGTAAAATTGACTAGTTTACCGCATCGTGATCCAACCAATTGAATAACCGGTAAGACTAGAGTAATAATAATAATAATAATAAAACAATAATAAAATACAAATTTATTAATAACTTTAAACTGCTTTCCAGAAAAGAAAAGAAAAAAACAAAAAACAAAATAAATCAAGGATATTAACGGAAATTGAGTTTAAGGATATTAACGGAATTTTTAAAAGTTTCATGATATTTTAAAAATAAATTAAGGTATTTTTCTTTTTTATTAACGTCAATACATGTACACACATATCTAGTGAGAGTTTCTACCATGCTTACTTTTTTTTTTTTATTATTAAATATATATATCCTAATTGTATCTATTTAAACACTAAGGATAAATTTGGTAATCTATTGATTTTTGGTCTTTTTGAAATTAAGCATATTTCATCTCGATTTTTTACTATGTTTTCATTTTTCTTAAGTAAAAAAGTCTAATTCTTAGCTAAATTCCAAATTCCAAAACAAAATTATTAGAAAAATACATTTTTTAGTTTTAAAAAATTGGCTTAGTGTTTTAAAACATTGGTAAAAAGTAGATGAAAAAATAATAAATTTAGGGATAAAAAGAGTGTGTATATGTTTAATTTTCAAAAATTAAAACTAAAAACCAAATTATACCAAACCGGACTCTAAACTTTTATAAGTGAATCAATTTAGATAATCTGTTGCAATTTTATTTTAAAATGGTCAATGCATGACTTTCACACTTATATAAGCCTTTTCTTTAGATGCAACTGTTGATGTAAACTACAAAGAAGAGCGAGAACCTAATGAATATTGGATTGTTTTTCATTAAATTTGAATGGTTTTTTCATATGCTTGTCTTCCTTTATTTTTGCCTACTTTAGAAAAAATTACATTATAAATTTTCTTATTGCTTTGGTGAGATTTTTGGAGAAGATGGTTCTCTCCTGGAGATTTTGAGTTGATTTTCAATAGAATTAAGTGAAAATGACACTAGAAATTGGTCTAAATTAATTCAATTATGCAAGTTCAAACTTTAATTGATATAGTTATTAGTTTGAGATTTAAAATTTTAATTGATACACCTCTTAAAGTTTGGAGGTATAAATTAATATTTAATTTTTTTTTAAACATGTGTATCTCATCTTTATTTGTGCACGTATCCCAACTTAGGTAAAAAATTCTATGGCAAATTGTAAAAATCACTCATAAAGTATAATGGTAGTTGCAATCATACTCTCGATCTTTCAATTTTAGAAACTGAGCCCTCCAGCTTATATATAAGCTGTAAAATTATGTCAAATTGGAACTTCAAACTTAAATAATTGTACAAATTGTAACATTTGTATAAGTTTAAAGGTTTAATTTTTATCATTTATGGGTCCAAATTCTACTAATATTGTAAGCTTGAGGGTTCAATTTTAACACTTGTTGAAGTTTAGGTGCTCAATTTTTATAATTGTAAATTTGAGAGTGTAATTGCAACTATCACTGTATTTTAGTGGTGATTTTTGCAATTTGTCCAAAATTCAATTACTAATTAACTACATACAAATATTGGCGATGAAATATAGCCCAAAAAAAGAGGACTATGAATATCTAATGAAAGCTCTTTTTATTTATATATATATATATTTTAAGTAAGGGTGCAATGGTTACATGTCAAATACTGTTAAATTATGTTCATACCCATGTTAGCATATTAATTTATCAATGTCATAGAGAATGAAAATGTGATCCAGTAACATTTTTTCTTTTAAGTTTGAAACGAAGAGGCAGTAAAAAAAAAAAAAAAAAACCACAAGAGACAGGTTAGAAATAGTCCACATCAATATTTTAAAAGAAAAAACAAGAAACGGGAAAGCAAATCTCAGAGTTCAAACAAAACAAAATAAAGACATACGGAAAAAAAAAAAAAAAAAAATCCTATAACTCTATATATGGTATATAAAAACAGTCAACCACATTGTATCGATTTGATTGGAGAAGAGGAGGGGAATGGGGAATTAAATTTAAGAATGTAATTAAGGAAAGATTAAAATGGTGAACATCAAAAGGGAGGTGACAGTTAAGCAGGAGGCCCAACTGTAATCCACCTTCATTTGAAGGCTGAGAATTTGAACCCATTAAGACAGATAGGACACCTTTTCCCCTATATTGATTGCTCATTAACAAATCCCAACCATTACACGGTTAACACAAGGACTGGCTTTGCCTTTGATTAAGCTCTCTGATTTATTAACTACACCCAACACCCTTCTTCCTTTTTCCTTTTTTTTTTTCTATATTTTTCATGTTTGCATTTCTTTTTTTTGTTAAATTATATATATATAAAAAATCTCTTAATTAATTAAACTTTGTCATTTGTTTAAAAAATATCTCTTTATTTTCAAAAGTTGCAATATTAACTTTAGATGTTATAAACGTTTTAAAATTACTTTTGGAGTATAAATTCTTTAGACTTCTGGATAAAATTTTTGGTATGAAATGGTGTAACAATAACCTATAATTAAATTTTAGATCGATTATTGTTACACGACTCTAAGTCTCGATTTTTGTTTGAAATTCTAGAAGATTTAATAATTCAATGGCACTTTTGAAATATTTATGAAAGTTGATGGATAATATTGCAACGGTTAAAAATGTAGGGATATTTTTGAAATAAATTACAATTGTTATAACTGAGGCTTTATTTTACCCATGCAATTTGTTTACATGTGAGGAGATGAAAGCTTTCAAACATGTTTAAATAACCTTGTTTGTTTGGTGGTTTCTCGGTTTCTTTCTTTTTATGTATCTTTGCAACCAAACAACTATTCAAACCTCGTTCTTTTTCTCCCACATTTTGTCCTTTACAAACACTTCTCTCTCTCCATATAAATATTAAGTTTTTTGGATAATTATTTGATTTTTTATTTTTAATTTTTGAAAAATATTTTTATAATCTCACCCTTTTAGTTTTCATCTTTTTTTTATTTAAAAAAAAAAAAAACACATTAACATTCCTTTACAAGGAAAAAAAATGAATCTTATAGTGAATTTCTCAAAAAAAAAAAAAAAATCTTTAAAACTATTTTCTTAAGTCTTCAAATTTTGGTTCAAATTTTGAAAAGGGCAATGATGAGGTGTATTATAGGCTACATCTAATCCATGCATCTCCTCTTCTAACATAGGAAATTAAGATTAAAAAATTCAATTAAAACAATTTGTCATATAACAAATTTTTATTCAGTGTTGTTGCATAACAAATGAATAGATAACAAAATAAATAATGTTTTTGATAAGAACTATTTAAAATAAAGACATTAATGACTTTCAAAATTCACTAAGAATAGTTGTCAAACACTTGAAAAGTTATTCCAAACACACCCTTAGTTTTGAAATATAAAATAAGATTTTCTTCTCTTAGACATTTGTATTTGACTCATATAAATTTTAACTCTTTAAGCCCATAATTATTTTGTTTCTATTTTTTTTTTTTTTTGAAAAGTTTGTTTCTTTTTACTGTTTTCATATTTTCTAATTAAATACTTGGTTTCTTAAGCAAATTTAAAAAATAAAAATAATATTTAAAAACTACTTTTAATTTTTAAATTTTAATTTGATTTTTTAAATACTCATAACTTTTTAAAACTAAATAATTATGAAGTGAGACTTCAAATCTCATGTCTTTAATTTGTTTTTATTTTTTCTCTAGATAAAATGTCCTTTTTATGTTGAGTTTCATGTTTGTTTGTTGTAGTATGAGTTTCATTCGTTTGAACAACTCTTTTTTTTTTTTTTTTTTTTTTTCTTTTAAATTTTTGTTTAATAAAAAAAAAAAAAGTTTGCAACCAACCCAAAGCTCCTCAACTAAATCAATTATTTTCTCAGGAAAAAAAAAAACTAAACTAAACTAAATAAATTATATTTAATTTTGACATTTTTATATTAAAAAAGAAGAAGAAAAATTACAACTGAATGATGAAATTGCCTCCTATAAACTTCTATTTTTCTTAAGTAGGAAAAAAAAAAAATATTGCAATCAGTGAAGGCAGCAGAAACGTATATTAATTATTAGGTAGTGCATTTACAATTATTTAATTTGTATAAACATGCGTGCGCAAAGGTATAATTATCATTATAATAATTATAATTTTATTAATTTTGTTATTGGCGTACTCCCGTCGCAATTTGATGATTAAATGCGATTGTTTGGTATTATGGACCCAATTTGCATACTTAATAGCCTTAAATTTTTCATTTTCTTGTCCGAATGAGAAATAAAACAAAAATTGTTAAAACTGCTTTCTTTTTATTTTCGGTCTTCGCATGTCATTTTTTTCAAAAATAAAATAAAATGGTTAATTCATTCACAAGAAAGACTTACTTTTTTTTTTTTCTTTATTTGTTCTTTTTATATGTTAATTATTTGATTTCCTTTGATGTTTTAATTGATGCATTAGTACCATGGGATATCTTCATTTTAGATTTTTGCTATTTTATGATACATATATATATATGTTTTAAAAGCATGATTTATTATTATTATTATCTTTAGATCTAATGCCATAATTTTCATAGTACTCAACACATCGTTTTCTTAAAGAAAACCAACTACTTATTTTACTAAAAGTCAAATAAAATGTCTTGAAATCTTATAATATATATTGATTTTTAGGTTAAGTTACCAAATTTTTAATATGATTGATATCACTTGGTTAAATCTCACAATTTGTTCTTGAATTATTTTACCACTTTGCCATTTTCTCCCTTTTTTACGTGTAGATTACATGATCATAATATTTTATGACGACAATTATAATAAGTGATATTTGACATTATTTTTATTAAGTTTCATTTTGATAATTTTCTTTTCTTTTGTGGTTATCTACTTTCTATCAATATTTTCAAAAACTAAACTAAATTTTGAAATTTAGAAAAATTAATTTTTATTTTTTTAAATTTGATGAAGAATTCAAGTTTTTTATTAAAGAAAGATGGAAAATCATCGTAAAAAAATTAAGAAAAAATAAACATAATTTTCAAAAACAAAAAACTAAGGTCCCATTTGGTAATCATTTCATTTTTTTGTTTTTGAGAATTAAGTCTATTTCCTTCCTATTTCTTACATTGATTTGCATCTCTATTAAGTACAATAGTTGAATATTCTTTGCCAAATTCCAAAAATAAAAGCAATTTTTTTTATTTTTCAAATTTTTGCTTGGTTTTTTAAACCACTGGTAAAAAGTAGATAACAAATGGATAAATTTGAAGGTGAAAGTAATGTCTATAGGCTTAATTTTAAAAAACAAAAACAAAAAATAAAATGGTTACAAAACGGGGTCTAAATGATTACCAAGCGAGAGCTAATCAAATAAAATTAGAGTGGAAATTTAAATATTTCACGTTTTGAAAAATATATAATGTCTTAAATATGTTGTGATTGGCCGAAGTATAATTACAGAATAAAAACTTGAAATATCTTAAACTTTAACTATATTCCAAAACTAGATTTCTACAAAATTTTGGAACAATTTTAACCTTTTGGTGCATTCTCTTTCATATTTAATTTTCGTATTATTTTATAATTAAAATATTAAAAAAATCAATCTAAATTTAGTATTAATCATTTAGAAATTTTAGTTTGAATAAACATTAATCATACTATATATCATTATTAAATTTGGGTTACCATTTAATAATTTTTTATTTTATTTATTAACTAATATGATATATATTCATAAAATTAAGGAACATGATTGATACATTCATCTTTCATATTTTATTTCATATATTTTTATAATTAAAATATAAAAAAATTAGTTTTTTTCATAAAGGTTATTTTTCCAATCATTAAAATTTTACTTTATTTTATTTATTTATTTATTTTACATATTTCGGATGTTGATTTTAGGATTTTTTGTTTTTAATGACTTTTTTTTTTCAATTAGTTATAAATTTGTCACAAACTTTTATTTTCTTAGATTTCGAATTTTGACTTAAAATTTAGAATTCCCAATTTCGGTGGATTGCATTTAACGCAGAATTTTGACTTAAAAAGGATTGCAGGATTATAGTTATAAATATTCTTATCATCTATGTTTCGTTTCTTATAAATGCATATGAGGTTTATTTCAAATATATACGAAGTTAATTTCAAATGTAATTAGAGCAAGTACAAATTTAAGGTTGTTATATAATATATACTGCATATTTTAATTTTCATCTCATTTTTATTAAGACATGTATTCCACACTTTGTCATGTATACACATGTATATATTTGAAATTGAGATATATAAAATTGAGATATATATTTCACATATTTTGTCATATATACACATGTGTTACTAAGATAGATGACATCAACAAATTATTTGAAATAAACTCATATATATTTGAAACTAAAAAAAATAATGTACAAATAAACCTCATATGTACTATATATTATAACCCAATTGACTTTCATGTGTGAGTTTTGGAAAAAAAAATCATTTAATGAATATAAATATGGTATATGTTTTTAAAGATTTAATTTTGAAATAAATTCATTTTGAAAAAATCATTTAATGTGCATAAATATAGTTTTTTTTTCTCATATGTCTTTTCTTTTACCTATTTTTACTGCTCATTTTTCCTTCCCCGCGAGTATAGCATGATGAGCCCAAGTTACGGCTGCTCCGGATGAAAGGAGAATAGGGGTATTAAGAAAAGGGATTTCCCGAGGATCTAAAACCCCAATCCCTTTTGGGGGCCAAATACCTCCGATCTCTACCGTAGGTGCCAAAGAAGAATGAGAAGAAGCCCGAAAAAAAGCAAAAAAGAAAAAATGGCTTCTTGGTGTCGATACAATTCTTTATTATATCTGGATGGCGAGATAATTCCATCTTGAAAAGAGAAGCAGCCTGGTCCCGGAGTCCTCGGAGCTGAAGATCCCTCGATTCAAACTCCAGTTGTCTAAAAGTTCTTGTGTTACTTGCGATTGCAAGTTTCTTAGCACGTAGTGCCAATAGTCTCCTTTTCTCTTTATTATTTTTTAAATTTTCTAATTTTGTGGATGGTGATATGGACATTTAAGTTATATTTTTGTGTAATATTTCATCACACTGTGCTATTCAATAAAAAAAATAGAAAGTTTAGGATAATTTTGTAATCGACCTATCTAACTAAATGATAGGCGTACAAAACCCTAAAATCTTTAAAGAATATGCAGAATCAATCCAACCATAATACCAAATTAGCACTTCAAACTAGTTCTTATAATAATTATACTGAATGTGTAATGACAATTTTACCCCACTGGGCTTGAAACATATTCGTTCGGCCCATGAGATCTGGCCCACATAGAAGCATCAGGTCCACGAGGAAGGCAATTTTTTTTCAAGAAAATCAAATTTTATGCTATTTTATGATCAAAATCGCCACAAAAATATCTGTATAATTATCTTTATTTGAATAATATTAAATAGAATAAGTTCAAGGGGGAAAAAAGAAAAAAGAAAAAAGAAATGGTTGGTAGCTATGATTAAATTCCACTATTTGATATAATTTATGAATTTGATGGCATATGATATAGGAAGCACCGCATGAATTACACCTCCAAACTGTAAGAGAATCTTAATGATGGCCTCGGCCCATTATGATTGTTCTAAATTGGGCTTCTCTCTGTTATTGGGCTTCGATTAAAGGAAAAGGGGTAGGGCCCATCACCGTACATGTCGGCCTATGATTACAAAGTAGGAAGACACGTGTACGGCAAAGATGAAGTGGCTGACATTATTCTCATGATATCATACAGTAGAAAAGCCGTAAAAAGTCCAGCAAATGATTAAAATAAGAGAATCATTTTTCTCTCCTTTTTTACAAATTTGTTTATTTATTAAAGTTAGGGGTAATAATTAGGGGAAAAAAGATAAGATTTTTTAAGGGGAATATTGGGCACGGACATTGCATTGGACACAGCTCCGTTTGTTCAAATCGATGTAATTTGATGGGCCCACCATCCGTTGGTTATTTACCACGTGGTTACAATCCTTGATCATAATTACAGCAGCTTACTGATCAGTTAAATGTCTCTTCTCTTCTTCTTCTTTGGGATATCTTATTTAATCCAAAAATGTATTGTTTTGTCAATTTGATTTTAGAGAACATCAAATCAAGGTGTCGTACATATAAAGTTGGGACTGATCATAAATCTTGTATCTTTGAAGAAGAAGAAGAAAAGAGAAAAAACAAGTCTCAAGTAAGGCCACACGTCCTTTTATGGGCATTTGAACATTTAAAGTTTTTGTTGGATCAAATTGGATTATATTGTATTTGGGCATAAGTTCAATAGGCTCACCCAAATTTAATGGAGTTGCTTGAATGAAGGGAATAAATAAAGATGAGATTAGTAAGGGATATACATATTCTTATTTGGTATAATGTGTGTAATATTGGACATCAGAATAAACTATTATCATGCTTCTCTAACATCTATGGTTGAATGAGAATTTTTGGACAAAACAAAAATTCTCATGTCATATCTCAAGTTAATGATGAAATATAAATTAATGAATTTGAGATTAATTACAAGTTGAATGTGTCATAAATTGAAATTGTAGAATAAGAAATTGATGAATTGTGATAATACACGTGTGTTTTGTTATGATTATTGAAATACATAAGTTTGTTAGTCTAATTGGGTCAAAATATTTGGGCTCATGTTCAATTGAGCCCAAAAATAGGCTCTCTTGGCTCGAAGAGCAACCAAACCCAGAATCTAATTTATTGACTCAAGTGCCATATAAGCTTGAACCTATGTTACTCCTTGAAAATGAGGAATTTTTCTTCGTATTAGAAGTTTAGAAATTAAAAGGTCTAAAGAATACTAAAAGAAAACTTAAAAAGAATTCACTCATCATCACAACTTTCAAACTTCAAAATATAGGATAATTCTAAAAATCTATGTACAATTTAGTAGATAATATGTTAATGGCCATCTACAAACTTAGTAGATAATATGATTCAATCCTCCACTTAGACTAAAAAGAAGAAAAAGTAAATAATAATAAAGAAATTGAAGGATAATGTTTGTTTAATAAATTCCGAGGTTATTAAAAAAAAAAGGCCGTATTTTAGACTTGGGTTAACGAGGCCCAACATGAAAAAGGGCAAGCCCGCAAATGGTTAACCAAAATTAAAACAAAAATAAATATATAGAAAATTATAAACGCCCACCGTGGGGCTCGAACCCACGACCACAAGGTTAAGAGCCTTGCGCTCTACCGACTGAGCTAGACGGGCTTGTTGTTAGAGTATTTATACGTTCTTTTGTAAATATTTTTTTTCTAATAAATAAAAATGATAAAAAACCTTTTTGGTTAATATATCTTGATAAATTTTGGGTTAAAATATCATATTTTTATAAAAACCTTTTGTAATCTATGAATCTTTCTATTGAATTTTGGAAACATATTCGTTTTACTTATTATTTATTTCACTTTGTTAAATTTAATTTTGTCGTCTTCCTTTTTTTTATTTCACTTTGTTAAAATTAATTATTTTTTTTTCCTTTCTTTCTTTAAACTTTAGTCCTGTTGGCTGTTAACTCTCATTTATAACTTTGTCATTTAGTTTTCTTTCTTTGACATTTGGTAGTATGAACAAAATACTGTTTAGATGAAGATTAGAGATGTTGTTTTGATTTGGAATTGCATGTTATAGCTCAAATTGTATATTTTAGTCTGGGTTTACAACAATCTTATTTGCTAAGACATGATTTTCATTAGACCAAACATTTTCATGTACTGTTTTGTTGGTTTTGGAAAATATTAGGAAAACTGATTACTTAAATCCACATTAGCTCCTAACAGAGAGTTAGTAGCTAACTGATTGGGTAGATTAAGGATAATCACCCAACTGCATGAATACAGTATAATTTGATGTACTTTGATGGGAGTCTAATTACTAGATCTGCGGAGGTTTGAGACGGTCCCATGGATCGAGATTGCATTAATAATTGTTGCTCCTGCCTTTAATACGAGCTTAATCTTCCAAAACTAATACCAAGCATTTTTTTTCTTGCTTATTGCTATTTTATGAATTTAAATATTTTTGGATTATAATTAACGATAACAAATATTTTGATGGTTAACCAGTTGAATTCACAAAAGCCAAACTTAAATTTGAAGAAAATCTTGTCTAGTCTCAGATTCGATAATTTTTTTTTATAATATTTCCATTTTATGTTTCTTGTTTTTTTGAGAACTAAAAAAATAGTATGAATATATTTGGCAACCATTCTTAATTCTCGTTTTTTGGAAAAAAAAAAATAAAAATACAAAATTTGTTTGATGACTATTTCTTATTTTTGTTTATAATATTTTTTCTCTTATTTTTCTCTTTATTATATAATTTACATACTATTTAACTATATAAAATAAAAAACATATAACATGCATAAGAATATATAAAATATAATTATAAAAATTTACCATATCTAATACAAATAAGTTTCAATATATAAACAACAAGAAGGAGGAGGGCAAAATTCCCCAAGTTTACAAGCAGTTGGCAAAAAGCTATTTAAGCTATGGGATTGAGTCTTCTTTTTATAAAATTGTCTCTCAAAAATATTCCTACGTCACACAATTTAATTTTGAGTATTGTTATTATCTTTTTCAAAAAAAAAAAAAAAAAAAAAAAACAGGAAATACGTCACACAAATTTATAAAGGTATTAAATTGCATTATTATTATATATCAGCACGTCATTTTTTAAAAAAGTTAATACCTTCAAGTCAATTTATTGACATAATATCGATGCATGATTTCAACCTCGGGTTTAAATACTTTAATAAACTTTCATACTCATTTAACTTTTATTTTTTTTTATTTCTATTTTCCCATTAAGTGATGTTTAAGTTGAATGTGTGCTCGGGAGTCGTATAACTAATGATGTCCAGTACCATGATTTTATGGGAGTTTATTTGGAAAGACAATTTAAATTAATAAAGACCAAAATAAAATAAATATTAAAAATATAGAAATAAATGTCTTGTTTAGCTTCGTGTAATGAGAATTAGAATTAAGAATTGTGAGACCCACTGTCTACTAAATTTTGCCATAGAAATCAATGGTAGATATTACAATTTTTCTTAATATATATACTTATATTTGTAATCTTATTCCTCCCAACATAGGTGGTAATCCAATTTTGATTATTTGCTTACATGGACTCTACACCATATTTCTTTTTCCATGGATTTTTTTTTTTTTTTTTTATGGAAGATGGAGGAAATTCAATAAATACAAAAAAAAAAAAAAACTTTTAAAAAATTATATTTTAATTTTTGTTGCATAGCCTTTAGTTTCATTCCCATTCTAAATAAAAGTAAACATCATCCTCCCATTACAATTTGAGTACATTTCCATTCTTATATATACAATGTTTGAAGCTTCTACAAGAATATTGAACATATGCTTACGTGGGTCCGCCATTTTTAGATGAGATCTTAATTTTTTTTTTTTTGGATCAAATGCTCATTTAAACTTTATGGCTATGAAACCATATTAAATAACATTATATTTCATCTCAAAATCACCTAACAATGAAAGCAGTTGCCAATGTATCTTATCAAGATTGTGAGAGGTCCCTTGATTTTTTCATATGCAAATTTCTCAATACATATGCAGATCAATAAACTAATTGGAAATCAATTTTTTTTTTTAGTAATCTATAAAGACTAAGTTATTACATAATAAAAGTTGACACTTGATTTTGAAGAGTTTCATCATAATAAGGACTAAATTAACACAAATTACAAAATATAGACATTAAATTGATAGTTATTAAAGTTTATCAACTAAATTATTACAAATTTTAAAATATAGGACTATATTGTTACCAACTGAAATTTTAAGACAAAATTGTTACTTCATATCACTAATGTGGTATTTACGGTTTAAATTACTTATGCCCTGTTTATGATTTTTTTTTTAATAAAAATAATGTAACTTTAATAATTAATAACAAAAATAAGGTTGAAAAAAAATAATAACAAAAATAAAATTGAAAAATTGTAGACATGGTTACCCTAAATAGCAAACATCAGAGATTAATTATGTATTTTTTCCTTTCAATAATATACAATCTTAAAATTAGAAAGTAGAATTAGAAGTATGAATCCGCGTGCGATACAAAAAGATCTGAAGATGACGTGCATGGTCGGCTACGGCGCGGGCCCACCTGGATGCCTATACCAGTCGACAGAAGACGTTTTGACGGCCAAACAGAGAAACGACGCCGTTTTGGTTGAGGAAAAACGACCATAAAACAATCCGCGCGGAAAGCCCAACTTTTCCTCAACTCCCACCCAAAACTGTCAACTACCCCTCCCCACTCACTTTCCCTTCCCTTCCTTCGCCTCACGCAAACACCCCATTTATGTCGAGCAGCAGTTTCCGGCGCAGGATTCCGGCGATTTCTAGTACAAAAAACAACAAACCACGCCACAATCTCTCTCCATCTCCTCGCCGGAGAACTCCCCCGACGAATCGCGCTCTTTCCAACAAGCCCTCCATCCTCACCCGATCCTCCTCGGAGCCCAACCTTTGGACCACCGCCGCCGCCGCTGATCCGACTGTTTCGTCAGAGAAGGAAGGGGAAGAGGTTGTTATTTTCCGTCCTCATACGTTTTCAGAAGCCTTTGCTTCATCCCCTCTCTTGATTCCTTCCCCTTCTCCATTCCTCCAGGTTAGGGCTCCGATTTTTCCTTATTGCAAATCCGCGATTTCTGCTTTACCAGAAAATGAGGAATAATTAATGCTTAATTCTCTATCTGATTAGAATCATTATATATTGCTTTCCTTTATTTACTCTGTAATCGTATTTTCCGTCCCTTAATTTTAGTATAAAAAAACACTAAGATTCAAAGGGGTTCTGCAATGCAGGGCTACAAGAAAGATGCTAAAGTAGTAATCAATGTGACTGTTGAAGGAAGTCCAGGGCCAGTACGAACCATGGTTAAACTAGGATCAAGTGTGGACGATACAATTAAGCTTGTTGTTGCTAAATATGGTGAAGAAGGAAGAACTCCAAAGCTTGAACCAACCGGTTCACCATCTTCCTTTGAATTGCATCACTCATATTTCAGCCTCCACAGTATGACAAATTATTTCTTCATTTATCCTACTCTCCTTAAAATTTAATAGAAACCCAATTGAGTTGTCATTCTGTGTCCTCTGTCTCAGGTCTTGACAGGAGAGAAATCATTGGGGAAATTGGTAGCAGAAGCTTCTATCTTAGAAAGACTCATAGCTCTCATGGAAAAAATGAAGGAGAATCATCAACTGCTTCCGCTCAAAGAAGTACCAAAGAAACCAGAGATGTTGCTTTACCAATTCCTCCTGGTTTCTTGATTTCTAGCTTCATTGCTAGGAAAATGAGCAAAATTGTAAGAAGAACAAGAAAGCTCTGGAATTTTATTGTCTGCTTGAGGTAAGAGTATGACTCTAACCAAAAATTAGAAATTAAGAGTAGCACAGCATATTATATATGTTACTCTTTAACATTATTTTCCCCATTTTCTTTGTCTTTGGGTACATTGTCCTCTCATTACATTTATGAGTTGAAGAAATACCATTTGAGTTAGGCTCAAGTGGACTAAATAAACTGTATATAGCATATATTCTTATTTGCCTTTGTTATTTATAGACATTGATACAAGATTGAAGATTGTAATGGTAAATAGGAGAGAATTCAATACTAAAGCTTTTATTCAGATTCTCCATTATGTGGTGGTTTCAAATGGCCAAATCCTTTCCTTTAGCTATATGTACTTCACTCTTCTTAAAAGGATCGATCCTTTTCTTTCATAGAGGGAACCATCTACTCTTTTTCCTTCTTTCTAATGGTTGAATTGGTCTATATTTAATTCAAAATTTTATGTCAATCATTATTAGACATTTAAAAATATAGAAACCAAAATTAAACAAAAACTGATTATAGAACTAAGATAGTTAAATTTTTTTTTTTTTTTTTCCTTTTATCTTCTCCGTCTCAATGTTATTCTCTTTTCATATTAATGTCTTTCATATGTAATGTATTATATTTCCATCGCAATGTATACGAATACACATCATATATTATTTGTTATTTCCACAATTTCTCAAGCTTTTTATGAGTCTAAAAATCAAAACTGAGTTACATGCTTAAAATTTGTATGAGTTATACATGAGATAGAGATATATGAATGAGGTACGCGGTGACATAATATTAAATTTCTCAAAATAATTTATTATAGTTTGATAAAGCCGAAAAGGCTAGTACATATGATGAATACTACGAAAACAGTAACAAGAAGGACGGAGATGATAATAAATATGCCATGTATTTTCTAAAAAAAATATAATTTATACACACAAGCATAATTCATATTAATTTATTCTCATCCCTAATCAATCTATTAATTATTATTAAACAGCTATTGTAGCTATATTTTATAAAGATTAAGGCACAAAGAATGGAAAGGCCGACTGTAGCAGAATAAGGCAAAAAATCATACTCATCTACACAAATAAATATTTAATGCGAAGAAATAGTGCCATTAATGAAATAAATGAAGAAGAAATTACGGAAACTAGAAGAAGGCATAATAATAATAATAATAATAAATAAATAAATAAATAGAAAAAACATCAAACTATTTACAAATATAATAAAATTTATTTTTCTATCTATGATAGACTGCGATAGACATATATAGATGTCTATATGGGTTAATCGCAGTCTATCATAGATGGAAAGTCAAAATTTATTATATTTATAATTATTTTCAACCGTTTTTCTATCTTTAAAAATGTCTTTAATAATAATAAGTTAAGGTTAAATTATATAAAATGTCTCTAAACTTTGAACTTTTATCTTTAAAAATGTCTTTAATAATAATAAGTTAAGGTTAAATTATATAAAATGTCTCTAAACTTTGAACTTTGGGTAAAAAGTACCATTGAACTTTTAAAATTTTTAAAAATACTCTTAAACTTTAAAAAATAGTTAAAAATATTATTGTCGTTAGTTTTGAATGGAAACCGTTAATATTTTGTTTTAAAAGTACCCTTAAATTTTTCAAAAGTTTCAAAAACATTGTTACTGCCCATATATGAATACAAACCATTAATATAACTATTTCAAATATCCTTTAACTTTTAAAAGTTACATTAATTCTCTTAACCTTACCAAAAAAAAAAAAAAGTTTAAAAATGCTTCTACCATCAGTATGGTGATCACTTTATTTGAAGTTTCCTTAGGTTTGAAAATAATCAAGTTTAAAACAAATGATGATGTCTATTTTAAAATTGCTTATTTTCGAGCTCAAGAAAATATCGATCATCATATTAAGAGTAAAAGTATTTTGAACTTTGAAAGTCATTTGTTGGCATTGATAAAAGGGGTACTTGCAAATATAGCAATTAACTTTAAAGTATTTACAAATATAGCATAATGCAAAAAAATTTGCAAATATAGCAAAAGTTAGATTTGGCTAAGTCTATTCGTGATAATCCATATTAATAGCAGGGTCTATCAATAATAGAAGTCTGTAAGTGATAGAATTTATATTATTGATAGATTTTGGTATATTTGTAATTTTTTTAAAACATTTTGTTATACACTTTTAATTATTATTGAGAGATTATAACTAAGCAACTGTATTATCCATAAACACAGTCCAATGTCCAAAAACAATCAAATAAGTTAGCTTAATTTTTGTTACTTTGGCTTCTTCTTTTTGTATTGTAATTTAGTTACTTTGGCTGCTTCTTTTTGTATTGTAATTTAATTTTATAATAAATACTAAAAAGAAAGGAAAAAAAACCTTGCAATTTACAGTTTTGGCCACTCTGGTTGTACAAACCACTAGGATTGATGATTTTATCCATAAAGGTACATGCAAAGACATAACTCGAGACTAAAAATGGGAATAGATAGTTTTTAAAAATTAATTTTATAATTTATATGTCTTATCATTATTTAAAATAAAAACAAAACACTTCAAAGATGTCTTGAACCTATTTTTAAAAATTTAGAGATTAAAAATATATATTTTAATAATTCAAGAACCAACTTACATATTCCTCCTAAAAATTCAAGAACTAAGATGTGTCTATGTATATGTATCTTTGTAATATATATATATATAGAGTAAGAAACTCAAAAGGTCAATCCAAGCAAAGTAGATCAAGTAGCCAAAGATGCCAATCCAAGTTGACCACCAAGTCAGAGTCGATCCAAACCCATCAACGAGTTAGAGGCCGATCCAAACTGATCAACAAACTAGAGGTCGATCTAAAGCCGATAAACAAGCCACAAGTTGATCAAAATGATCAATAAGCCAAAGGCTGACCAAAGTCGATCAACAAGCCAAAGGCTGACTAAAGTCAACCAACAAATCAGAAATCGATCCAAATAATTGACCAATAAGTCAAAGGAAAATCCAAACTGATCAACAAGTTCAAAACCTAATCTTCCGTGAATATTATCAAGCCCAAAGGTCAATCCTACAAAAAAAAATTCAAAAAGCCCAAAAGCCAATCATGCAAAAATATCAACAAGCCTAGCATTAAAATTTACTTTTCTAGAAAAAAAGCATCAAAAGATTATATAAATTAAAGGGAGTACTTGCTAAACTATATTAAAGTCAATATAAATTCAAAAAAGTTAAATTCAATAAAACAAATTTGCTTAGAAGGAAAATGAAGTACACAATCCGAAGGTATACATATTTTATATCCTTCGGGACATTACAACATTCATATGTTGAAGTTGTCTAGGGATTTATCAGAAGTTAGAAGTCACATCGTCTCTCAATCGGTTGAACTCGAGAAGAAATATTAAAAAAAAAAAAAAGCATACACAATTGAAAGGCTTATTGGATATGGGCCTTACTGGAGCCCATCAATCATTTATCGGGCTCAGCGTAATTCATAGAAGCGCAAAAGGCCCAATTCAGAATTTTGACTCCACTTGATCATCCGGCAATGTGTCATCATCTTCAGAATCGGACCCGAAACGGGTGTAGCTCTTTCGAATTGGGTGTTCTGTAATCGACTGGGAATGGCACTCTCTTCTACTCCCTGTCTTCAACCCCAAATTAAAGTTTCTCAGCCTCCTCTCAGGTTCTCCCTCTCTCTCTTTCGATTATTAGTTCAAATTTATGCTATTCGCGTCGCTTACCTGATTTCGTTTCGATTTTCTGAATTTTGCAAGCTTTACGACCAAGGTTTACTCGGGACTGAAGCCTCAATCTGCTAGTGAGCTTGGATTCCCGTCCTTCTCATGATGTCACTCATCTGTTTCACTGTTCGTTATTTACCTATCGCTTCTGTTTGTTTTTCAAATTTTAAGGTCCATTCGGAGGCGCAAAACCTAATCTTACTGCTGAATTCTATGGAAAAGTTCATAAAACTTTACAGGCCAGGTAATTGTAGCTCTTGCTAAGCCCGTATCCTATTTTCCATTTATTTTCTGTGTTGGAATTTGGAAGCATATTCTTTAAAAGTAAACATCCTATTAAATTCTCGTGATATTAATCAATTGGAATTCTTGGACTTTCATGACATTCTATGCTTCTCAATGATGTAGGAGCGGAAGTATACTCTTGTAGTTAACTTATTTTTAAGCTCTGGTTCTTGCCAAAATGTATTTTTTGCTGCTAAAATTGCTTCCTTCATCACTCAATGTACGGAGTAACAGTCGGAGAGATTGACTTGAAATCCCTTCTTATACCGTAGTGTGCAGAAACTATTATTGATTTTACGCCTGTTCTACTGAATATGGGAATTGCTCTACTTCTCTTGGCCCTTTTGAATATCTTTTATTTTCCTTCAGTTACTGAATTTGAGTGCTTGGAGAGCCGTGGATGTGTACTCAAATTTATGAGAACATGGTCATATATTATGCAACCATTTGTGAACATTTAGTCCCTGTTTGAAAACCATTGAGCTTTTCTCTCTCTCTCTTTTTTTTTTTTTTGTTTTTGTTTTTGTTTTTGTTTTTTTTGTTTTTGTTTTGATAATTGTGCTTGTTTTCTCAAATTCTCTTTAGAGTCATTTTTGTCTTTGTTGGGTAAACATTTGAATTTCTAGTGAAATTTCAAAAAGAGTATCAAGTTTTTGAAACACTACATTTTTTTAATTTCCAAAAACTTGTTTTTGTTTTTGTTTTTGTTTTTTTTGTTTTTGTTTTGATAATTGTGCTTGTTTTCTCAAATTCTCTTTAGAGTCATTTTTGTCTTTGTTGGGTAAACATTTGAATTTCTAGTGAAATTTCAAAAAGAGTATCAAGTTTTTGAAACACTACATTTTTTTAATTTCCAAAAACTTGTTTTTGTTTTTGGAATTTGACTACTAATTCAAATGTTGCTTTGAAAAATGTGAAAACCATACTAAAGAAATAGTGAGTAGACATGCATAAATTGCAATAACAAAAAATGAAAAGGTATCAAACGGTGACTGTTATTTCCTGTATTTTCCATTCAAACCTTGGTGTATAAAGGTGATTTCAATTCTACTTATTGGTGCTTGCTGTGTCAATAACATCTGCAAGGACAACAAAGCTGAAGAGAAATGAAAAGAGAAGGCGTTTCAGTTGCATCCTACCCTAAGTGCATTCGTCTGGCAGTTAATGTATTTCTTCTAATTCATTACTTTACATGCAGGACACATAACAAAAAGGCTGCTCGTGCACAATTTCAGATGATGCCTATAGGGACACCAAAGGTGCCTTACAGAACTCCTGGCGAGGGAACTTGGCAATGGGTTGATTTGTGGAATGCCCTGGTAAGTTATAGATCTAGTTATGTAATTTTTGCTCCAACTGAGGCTGAGCAAATTTTGGTTTGGCATTATGAGACTCACCAGCCAGGAAACATGAGTAGTTTCAAATGGCTACAATTAAGTCACCACAAAAATTACTATTAGCTTCAGTTAAAACTCTTCACAGTAGAAAGATGCTGCTGCAGGTTTTATCATTTTGTTACATTATTTCCTTTTCCTTTCCGGTCCAATCATACCAAAGTAAACTTCTCTTGGCTAGAAGCTCTGAATATAAAATCCAACTTTTTTTAAAAAATAAATATATAGTTCACTGAACTTTTATAATCTCGGCATTCTTCTTGTGCAGTATCGAGAGCGACTTATCTTCATTGGGCAAAACATTGATGAAGAGTTCAGCAATCAAGTTTTGGCCACAATGCTATATCTTGACAGCATCGAAAATTCCAAGAAACTCTATATGTACATAAATGGCCCAGGTGGAGATGTGAGTTATATCTTTTATTGGGATCTAGACCATCATAATTATCTGTTATATTTTCCTTTTCTCTTGGTTATATTCTAATGGTTCGTTTAAGCATTAATTTTCTGATGAAACCATGCATCTTTGCAGCTAACTCCAAGTATGGCCATCTACGATACAATGCAGAGCTTAAATAGTCCTGTAGCTACCCATTGCGTGGGTTATGCCTATAATCTGGCAGCCTTTCTTCTAGCAGCTGGAGAAAAGGTAAATACAGATGTAATTATTGTCAAACAGAAGTTGGAATTTGTAGGGAGTTCTTCAGTATGGTAAACGTGCCCCCTATTTTTTCAGGAAGTTAAATCATTAATGTCCATCCAAACATATCTTATGCGACTTATCTCAACCCTTTTATTAGCATTGAATAAAATTGGAAATGCTCATTGCTTTTTATTTAACTGTCCCCAACACACGCTTTATGAAATCTATTTCTCCTTGCTTGTTGGCCTCCTTTTATCTCTTTTAAATCTTACCACCCCTTTCCATGTCAAGGGTAACCGCTTTTCTATGCCTCTATCAAGAATTGCTTTGCAATCCCCAGCTGGATCTGCTCGTGGCCAGGTATCATTAATTTGTTTTATCATGTCATGCTAATTGATCGTATATTGCTCTTTTACATTCTAAACACTTTGTTCTGTCACATTTTTGTCAAAAATCCTTTGGACAGGCTGATGATATTCAAAATGAAGCAAACGAGCTCTTGAGAATCAGGGATTATCTTTATGATGAGCTTTCTAAGAAAACAGGCCAGCCTGTTGAAAAGGTCAGTTCGTTAGCACCATAGCATATAATAATATCTTCATTCATAATGAAACTTGCTATTGGTGGGTTAACCAACATGACTTTTTGGTTTATGAACCTTTGAGCTTTTACAAACTTGCAACGAGCTCGTGCATGCGAATTTTGAGTCTTACCTCGTATTGATTTTGAAATGTTTTTGAGGAATCCAATCTTAACTTAGAGACCTTATAAATCCAAATGCAGATTACCAAGGACTTGCGTCGAATGAAGCGATTTAGTGCTCAGGAAGCTATTGATTATGGACTTATTGACCGTATAGTTAGGCCACCTCGCATTAAGGCTGATGCACCTCGCAAGGATGCTGGAACAGGACTTGGTTAGAGTTAAATCAATCATTCATTTGTATGTTTTTAGGCTCACATGGACCGCACAACGAACTAACTATAATTTATGTATGAAAGTTCGTATTTTGTTTTGATTGATTATATTTAAATAGCAGTTTTTTGGAAATATAGTGTTTATTGTTCTTTTTTCCAATCCAATCTAAGCATGGTTCAATTGGTTTAGTTACATATACTTTTGAGTAGATTTTGCTTATGTACCGGTTGAATTTCATGTGTCGTAGCATAGAATGATCTGCTCATGTATTCATCTATGTTCTTAAATCAATAAGTTGATAAATTTAGAGCGTTTAACACATTAAAAATTTCAATGCAAACACTATCGAGAATTTCCTAAAAGATTTAAAAGATAACCGATGATTTGGTATATTTAAATGGATTTTTTTGATATTGCAAATTTTAAAAACCATCGTTATATATATATATATATAGGTTTCTAAAAAAGTTAAAAATACATCATCAAAATTTGATTTAATTCTCAAATGTAGGTTAATGCATGTTTGAGAGTAATTTTAAAATTGTAGGTTAATGCATGTTTGAGAGTAATTTTAAAATTGTTAAAATTACTTTTTTTATTTTTAAAGTCACTCAAAAATATATTTTTAATCACTCAAAATTAGTTTTGTTTTCAAGTTTATATTTTTATACAATTTTCTTATCATAAAAATTAGTTTTGAAAGATTAAAAACATATTTTACAATGATTTTGCAAATATAAAAGTGATTTTTTTGACTATTTTAAAATCATTCTCGGTCTCTTGAAGAGATGTGATGAGATTTATGTAAGTTGGATAAATTTACAAGTGATGACCTCGACCAAAAAAATAACAAATTGTCTTAGTAGAGTGGCAAATTGAGCTACGTACAAATTTTAGCATCAACACGAAGGTTTGAAACCTATATATTCTCTAATAAGTTTTGAAATCTTATATTAATAATAAATTTTATTTTATTTAGTTTTTTTTGTTGGAAATCTGTCTAAAATTTTGTAATTTTTAAAAATCACCTCATTCATTTTTTTGGGAAAATTTTCTACCACTTTGATAGTATCTACTATTCTCATCCATACTTTGACATGTCATGAAAATTTATATATACTATTATAGTACTACAAATATTCCATTTTGTCGTCCCCTCGACCATCAATCAACAAATGTGAATCTCCTTGAAGTGACTTGTAAGTTATTTACTTAGAAGGTTAGAATTCACATTGCCTCTCAATTTGATGTGGAAGAAAAAAGAAAAAAAAAAAAAAGAAAAAAGAAAAACAGAGTTGACAAAATGAATAGCGAATTTTAAGTTTTCATTAAAAAAAGAGGCACAACTTTCCTTTTATAAAAATGACAAAATGAATTAGAAATAAATAACTACAAATTTGTAGAAGTTCAAATTATCTCCAAACTATGTAAGTGTGATGTAACTACTATTAAGCAATGTTCTTAAATACACTATAATTAAGATCATATAAAATTATAAACATACCTTAAATGTGTTGGGACACATCTCAATTAATTTTTAAATTTGAAATTTAAGCAGCCAAATTCATCAAAAACCATTTTCATGTATAACCAAACGCTATCCACTACCCCACGATAAATCCTAAAATAGAACCAAACCCTCTCCACTGTCCCACGATAGTCACATTCAAAACTCTCCATATTTCTATTCTACTCATTGGTGGTCTCTGTGTCAATGACATTGGTAAGGATAACAAAGTTGAAGAGAAGTGAAAAGAGAAAGGCGTTTCAGTTGCATCCTACCCGACGTGCATGCTTCTGGCAGTTGATGTATTTCTTCTAATTCATCAATTTACACGTAGGACACATAACGAAAAGGATGCTCGTGCACAATTTCAGATGTTGTCTATAGGGACATAAAGAAGTGCTTCCAGTTCTTATGCTCGCTTCCGAGCTAAAAGTCCTCTTGAACCGCTCTGTAAATGTTAAGCAAGCTACTCAAATTCATGCCTACATTCTCGTCAATGGGCTTCCAAATCTCGAATCTTGCTTGGTCCGTCAACTCACTCGTTCTGAGTTCACTTGCGCCAGAATCGTATCCCGTTATCTCCAACGAATTCTTCACCATTCGCAAAACCCAGATGCTTTCACATGGGCCTGCACCGTTCGGTTCTTTTCCCAGAATGGCCACTTTATGGAAGCAATCGCCCATTATGTTCAGATGCAAAGATTGGGACTGCATCCGAGCACTTTTGCTGTATCCTCGACTTTGAGAGCTTGTGGTAGGATTATGTGTAAGTTTGGTGGGAGCTATGTTCACACTCAGGTTTATAAGTTGGGGTTTTGTCGCTGTGTTTACGTGCAAACTGCCCTTGTGGATTTTTACTCAAAATTGGGTGATATGGGTTTTGCACAGAAGGTGTTTGATGATATGACTGAGAAAAATGTGGTTTCATGGAACTCAATCTTGTCTGGTTATGTGAAAATTGGGAACTTAGTTGATGCTCAGAAAGTGTTTGATGTAATGCCTGTGAAAGATGTCATATCTTGGAATTCGATGTTGACTGGATTCGCCAATTCTGGAAATATGGATCGAGCGTGGTGTTTATTTCAACAAATGGGGGAGAAAAGTTCGGCTTCTTGGAATGCAATGATCAGTGGCTACGTGAACTGTGGAGACATGAAGTCTGCGAGAAAGTTGTTTGATGTAATGCCTAATAGGAATAATGTTTCACGGATTACATTGATTGCTGGTTATTCGAAGCTTGGGGAGGTTAATTCTGCTTGTGAGCTATTTGATAAGATGGGAGAGAAGGAGCTTCTCTCATTTAATGCCATGATTGCTTGCTATTCACAAAATAGTCTGCCTAACAAAGCATTGGAGTTATTCAACCAAATGCTTCAACCCCATGTGAATATCCAACCCGATGAGATGACTTTTGCTAGCATTATATCTGCTTGTACTCAACTGGGAAATATGAATTATGGTACTTGGATTGAGTCATATATGGAAAAACTTGGAATTGAGTTGGATGATCATTTGGCAACTGCATTAGTAGATCTATATGCAAAATCCGGGAATATCGAAAGGGCGATCGAGCTGTTCAATGGTCTGGAAAAGAGGGATTTAGTCGCTTATTCAGCTATGATCTTTGGATGTGGGATAAATGGTAAGGCGTACGAAGCAATAAGGTTATTCAAAGAGATGCTAAGAGTTAACATCTCCCCTAATCTAGTGACGTATGCTGGTCTTCTTACAGCGTATAACCATGCCGGTTTAGTTGATGAAGGTTACCTTTGCTTCTCATACATGAAGGACCATGGGCTTGAGGCAATGGCCGATCATTATGGAATCATGGTGGATTTGTTGGGCAGGGCAGGGCGGTTAGAAGAAGCATATGAGCTTATACATAGTATGCCAGTGCAGCCAAATGCTGGTGTTTGGGGAGCCTTGCTTCATGCTTGTAAATTACATAACAATGTTGAGCTTGGTGAGATAGCAGCTCGTAATTGCTCGAAGTTAGTGACTGATACAGCTGGATATCGGTCGCTTCTAGCCAACATTTACTCTTCTATGGAGAGGTGGGATGATGCTAAGAGGCTGAGAAAAGCCATGGGAAATAAAGTATTTGCCAAGATATCTGGTTGTAGTTGGATGGAGCAATTAGAAAGCTGAATAAATATCCTATGAATTTTGCTTGGAACAACCCTTCTCCCAAGGAGAAAACAGGTGCTAAAGTTAGAAAGATATAATCTTGAATAAAAGTTCTTGATCTTTAAGTCCTTTCTGTTCCTAATATTATTAAGTTCTTGATTGTTGACTTATGAATTTCACTATTAAGATGAAGAATTATTTTCATGATTGGGCTACTATGAAATAGCTGGAAATGCCCATCCTATTGTTTGCATTTTATCCCCTTTTTCCTCCTCATGTTTACATTAAAGGACAAACATCAATTTTGACCTTAAACATGTTTGTGTCAATTTTCACTTTCATCAAATTACACCCCAACTTAGTTAAGTGTTGCGATCTTTCATTTAATTTTAAAAAATGTTTGTAATTTTAACCCTCTAATAGGTTTTCTAGCACCAAATATTGTAGAAAAAAAACTTCTTTTTTCCCAATGTATTTGATGACTTATAAAACATATAGATAATATGAAAACGAAAAAATTCTAGCAGAAAAGGGCACATTATAACTTTTTCTTTCAGTAGTTTATTTGTACGACATAATTAAGGGGTTTATAAAGAATTTTACTCTCTGTTTTTTGAGTTAAAATTAGTGGACCGATTATCGAAAGTTGAATAGAGTATAAAATTGCAAAGTATAAGGTCGAATTTGATGAAATAAAAAGTTTATGGTCAAAATTGATACATCCTAACAAGTTTAACGTAAGAATTGACTTTTTGATCTTAATTAAAAATACCATCAATATTGCATTAGATTTTTCTCCACATCACTTATTTTATTAGATATTTTCAATTAGGATCAATAGGTGAACTTTTTTGAGTTCAACTGTGTAAGGTAGATGATTCAAATTTTTGATCTTTTAGAGAAGAGTTCATACTTTATATTAGTTAAATTAAGAGTTGATATTGATAATATTTATTAAACTATAATCAAAAGATGAAATGAGAATGATATAGTTGAAATTGGTGAAGTCCATGAAAAAAATACATTAGGTAAGCAGCAAATTAAAAAGTAGAGTTTGGGTAGAAGATAAGCTTGGTTTCAAACCCCAGGATCCTAAACTATAGATTTGATTTAAAATTTTTATTTGAGTTTGGAACCAAAGATTTCAAATCACTAAAATTAAAATTTATTGTTTTGTTACCTAAGAGAAATGAAAAAAACAGTATGGTATTTTACTCTTTTGCCCTTATAAATTTGAAGAGAATTATATTAGTAATCATAAGATATTTAATTAAGAATATAAATTAGCATATCATTTAATCCAAACAAATCAACTGAGTAAATTTAATATTTGCAAATGCGATTATAATTAAAAGAAAAACACCGTTTGACATCTAAAATATAAAGAAGTAATTTTTAATTACTAGAATTTACCAATGAAAATGAATTGAAAATCTTTATTTTGTTTAGAATTCAATCCATTTAATAAAATTTAAATCAGTGCAAAATAAATTTTATTATTTGGATATTTGGTATTAAAAGGAGAAATAAAAACAATACCTTTCATCTTATTTTCCCCATAGGCCATAATTTATTATGTATTTATATTAAAAAACTATTAAAAGATAAAAATAACCCTAGAGGGCCACTCATTTTCTTCTCTTCTCCACCCCATTCTAATATAGTAAATAAGAATGAATAAAAAAAAAAAAAAAAAAAACCTACAAGGGTGAAAGCTATTCTGCTTCAGAAAAGAAGAAAAAAAACAAGAAAAAAAAAAGAAAAAAAAAAGAAAAAAGAAAAAAGAAAAAAAAAGAAAGGTGGTGTTGAGAGCCCCCCGTCGCCTTGAGAAAATTTAATCATCCAGATGCGATCGGTGGTTTGCGCGCAGGGATTAGTCTCCGGCGGCCTTCAGTCTGCATATTTCTTATAATTCCTTCACCACCTCCTTCAATCCATTTCCGCTGCCGCAGGCGCGTGTATGCCCGATGGCGATGTCGTGGCATTGAAGTTGATTTCACATCACACAAAGAAGCAGCGAGACGAGACACGGGCACAAAAGTTTAGGGCATTACTATGGCTGATATCTACGTCTGGCTTCTCTCCTTCTTCTTTATCATTGCGCTTCTCATACTCGTCGTTTTCCAGGTTCTCTCTAAACCCTACAATTTCTGTTTCTATTACCATTTCCTTGACTTTTCTTTCTCTTGATTTATTATTCTGCATGTATTCGAAATTACTCGATGGAAATCCTGTTTGTTTAAGTTATGTATTAACAGCCTACACACCTGAAGATGCCTTTCACTTCCTCGATAGCCTTATCTCAAGCTTCCGGATTGACATTCGATTTGAATGCCCTTTGATTTCTAGATATAAACATTATTGCTTGAGCCGGTTCTTTTCCTTTCCTTTCTTCTTCTTTGAGGATCAATGTACTTCTGCGATCTTAAATTCTGTAGAACCTCACCAGAGACATCCAACTGTTACGTCCTGTTTGGCACAAATTTGCTTTTAGCTATACTGTGTTGATGATTCAAGCACTTCCTATTTATGAATGTTTGAATTGGCATATAGTATTGTTAATTGCTTAATACCATTGGTGAAAGTGAAGCAATGTTGGAACTGAGGAACTTATGATGCTTTTGAAACTTGTTGCAGCTAATGTGCTTAGCTGATCTTGAGTTTGATTATATCAACCCTTATGACTCCTCATCACGGATAAACAAAGTGGTTGTGCCTGAGTTCATCACCCAAGGAGTCTTGTGCATCTTCTATCTTTTGTCAGGGCATTGGATTATGTCATTATTTTGTGTGCCCTACCTCTATTATAATTTAAGATTGTAAGTTTCTCTAATTCTCACATCTTTGATCGGACTGTTTACTATATTAGAGATATGGTTACATAATATTTAGTGGGGTATATCTTACGACCTTACTTGAACAGGATCTATTCTATAGGTTGTACAACTGTGCCCTTGTGTTCTTAAAATATTTAGTGCGGTATATCTTTATATTGGTTCCCAATTTGAGCTATCAGAATCTCATTTATATTCTAGTCTCTGGATTCCAAGCGAAAGATGAATAGTATATATTTTGAATGAGGGGGCCTATCTCTTAGAAGCCCAGGAAATACTCAGTAGCCAAGTGCTGCTGAGTGGATAGCGGGTGAAAGCACCTAAGTAGTGAAATCTACAGCCTTTTCAATTTATGAATTGTTTTAAGGTACCAACAGTCTCTGAGATTTAGAGTAATAACGTTAGTTTTCAGATAAGTTAATGTTTTGGGATGGATGAGAATGTAAGGGAGGTCTCATGGATAGTCGCTTTGGAGTTTCACTCTACAGTTCTCCGAACTAATTTACAGTGGATATCATTTGGGATAAGCCAAACTAGTGTATTCGAGATTGGGTTGTTGCGCATATGGCTTAATACGCGAATTGTTTGTTACTGGTAATTCTTCATGCCAAGCTTCTTAATCCGTCTAATGTGTGTTTTTCTCGTGATTAGGTACACTCAGCAAAAGCACCTGGTAGATGTTACTGAGATATTTAATCAGTTACCTTGGGAAAAAAAGCAAAGGCTTTTCAAACTTATCTATCTTGTTTCTCTTCTCTTTCTTTCCATATTTTGGTAATCCAATTTAAGAAAACGTTTTCATAGTTTGAAATCTTATTGTGGATATCATTTATTCTAATTATTGTCTGCTTTCTTCCCTTTCGTTCCTTTGGTTTGCAGGTTAATTTACAGTGCGTTGGAGGATCATGATTCTTGAATAGATCCAGCAAAGTGCAAATTGTTGTCTTGTAGGAGATAATGTCACTGTACGGCTCACTACAAAGCTTTGTGTACTTATCTTAGGGTATCTTCTTGTGTTGTAATTTTGGACAAATAATTGCCTTGTGAGTAAGGTCTAAAGTTTTTGATCGTCACTAAATGCTGCCCCTGTTTTGCGGTGCTGTCCATAAACGAAAATATTAAAAAACATAAATACGAGATTCTTGTTATGTTTATAGAAAGCCTTCATACACGATGCAAGTGAATAGAGTTGTTTATGTATGGACTGACACTACAACAGATATTAATTTTCCTAACCTTTCATGATCGCATTTTATAGTAAATGACATGAAAGAAATGGAAAAAAGAAGCGGAAGGTGGGCTCTTTTTATTTATTATTTATTTATTTATTTTTATAAATAAAATTACGTGCTCATTTTTTGTTACACTTGGTCCAGCGAAATCTTCTCTATCCCTCTTTCTTATTTGAGTTTTTCCCCTTGCTCTAATCTTCAAGGTTTCTCTCCCCTTTTCTTCTCTACGCTCCCAACGTAAGGAACTTCTTCCTCTCAAGTGTACCCCGCTTCCAATCAATCCTTTCCAAGCATTCGAGCCTCAACCTTCTTTTCAAGTTCTCTGATTGATTGCACTCTTTCTTTTACTTTTTATGGAATTTCTTCTAGTTTTGTATTGAATTAGGGAGAATCAGTGAAGACCCATTGGAACAAAGAAAAATGAGTAGAAGAGAAAGGAGAAATTAATAGGCCGCCATGGTTGGAATCGTGGGCTTGATACAAACTATAGGTTCGAAGATTTAATGGGTGTTGAAGAAATTGATGTTGACGATGCCACTGAAAGAAGTGTCACAATGGCAAGCCATTATGAGGAACACGATGCAGAGCCTCGCCAACACTGCAATGCTCAAGAATCAGTGTTGCAATCAAGGTGTTCGGAAAAATCCCTAAAAGGTAATACTTTTGTTTTGTTTTGTTCTGTTCTTAATACTTGTGGAACACTTGTTTTGATGGTCTCAATTTGCCCATTTTGTTCCTAGTTGAAATATTATATATCCCCTGTTAAAGCAAATAAGGATTTTGGGATTTTGACTTTCAGTTTTGCCTCCAAAATTTGGACTCACCTTATCTCCTAACACAAATCCATATGCAAATTCAAAATTTGATTAAATTTTGAGTTAAAATACGGCAAAAATAAAACTAAAATGTGAAAATATTATCAAATGCATATGCTTTTCTAAAAATAGACAATATGAATACAAATTAAGGTAATATCGCTGCCTTCTTCTCTACCTTAAACTTGTTGCACGAACTTGTTTCTTCTGTCAATACTTTGTAATATTGATTCTTGTTTCTTTTTATACTTTTATTGTTAAGGCAAGTTATCCTTTGTTATTTTGTAAATTTATTAGGCCAAGAGATACTGTAGAACAATACCTAATTTGGATTTTGTCATGTTGTGTCTACTGTTTGTATCTTAAATCAATTGATCAATGTACTTGAGTGATTCATATTTGAACTTTTAACAACATTGCTTGAATAGTTTGGTGAGGTGGAAGATTCAATTTTTATCATAACACCCGAAAGTGTTTTTTCTATCTCTTTTTTCTTAAAACATTTCTTTTTGTTTTATGATGTAAGCCAAGTTTGAGATCTTATGTGATTAAATCATATTTAAGCCAAATAGTGAACCTATTTGGTTTTAAATAGGATGGACATGTTGTTTTGTTACTAAATATATTAAGGATATGGAATTTTTTTGTAACTAGGGCGTTTCAACGATCTTTTTTTTTTTTTTTTTTTTTTTTTTTTTTTTTTTTTT
>QLSR01000151.1:714404-727374 GCA_031780015.1 Citrullus colocynthis
AAACCCAAATTCCCTATTCCTTCCTCCTTTCCCCTTTTCTTTTCCAACCAAACAAAATAAAATCAAATAAAATCTTCTACAACCAAGATTTACTTCAATTATCCAAATAAAATCAAATAAAATCTTCTACAACCAAGATTTACTTCAATTATCCAATCCCACCAAAATTAATCACCTTATTTTACTTGCCCTAAGATAAAATTATCTTTTTTTTTTTTTTCTAAATTCCAAGTTTTTCCTTAGCTCAAATTTCTAAATTCCAACTTAGCTTAAATAAAGGCATGAATATATAAGGATAACTATATTTTTATTATTATTATCTTTTTTTTTTCACACATAATAACTTAAACTTATTTACTAAGAGGATTTACCCAACGATTTGGGGTTGTTACATGTGAGTTATCTACTTGCAAGTTCATTCAATCAATCTTTCCTTTGAAAGACTTCTTAATACTAATAAAAAATAAAAATAAAGATGAAAATAAAATTATTAAAATATTTTTAAATATAATAAAATTTCATTATTTATCTTTAATAGATTTATCAGTGTTGGTTGTTTATCATGGATAGATATCAGTGATATTTTTCTATATTTGAAAATAAATTGACATATTTTGCTATATTTGAAAATAGCTTTAAAGAAAATAAAAAAATAAAATAAAATAAACTTTTAACTTTTGCAATTTAGATTAAGTTGTAATTGACTCTTTAAGTTTTCAAATGCAACATTTTAGCTTTTGAAGTTTATGTTTATTAGCTCTAATGGTTCTGTCATTCACTCTATTGATTATGTAAGTTGACATAACATTATTTTATTAATTTTTTAAGTCTTAAAAAAATATATGTTTTTTAATTCATCAAATAAGGATGTATTTTTTTTTACGTCTCTTTTAATCTCTTCCCCTCTCTTATATGACTAGCAGTCGTATTTTCTTTCATTTTCCACTTTTTTTTCCCTCCTAATTTTATTTATCTTTTTTTTAACAAAGGTTTTTTTTTCCTAGAATAATGAAAAAGTATAATTTCGTTTTTGAACAAGTGATGTGGAATGCTAATACTCTTTTCGTACATAAAAGGTTTGGGAGTCTTTATTATATAGACCATTTTAGCATGATTTGATTGTCTAATCACACCCTTTAAATTAAACCCGGAGATGACTCTATTTTTCTCTCTTTAAAACAAAGTTAGACGCTCTACATTACAAACACACAGCAACACAATCCCAACATGTCATAATTCAAGCTTTTATTGTTATTATTATTTTGTGATTGAGTACAATAATTGCGAGGATAGGAGATGAAACTTCAATTTCTAGAGAGAAAGATCATACTAATAACTATTGAACTAACTTACTTTGGCAAACTGTTTTATTTTAAAAATGGTCAAATGATGTGTTAAACAAATCTTTTTATTTCTATTTACAAAATATAATATTTAAGATACTTCTACTTATATTATAATAATAATAATAATAATAATAATAATAAACAATCAATCTAAACTCATACTTTAGAACTCCACGTTAAACAAATTAGCATAAAAAACACAAATTTTTTGAAATTAGAGTACAATACTTTGCACTCTAAACATGAACTATTCAACCTCACATACACTGTAGTAATAAGATATTATTATAACCAACATTGTGATCCAAACAATCTATTATAGCCAATTTTTTTACAATAACTCAATTAATATCACATGTCTTTTAATTTTTATACGTTAGTTGTCATGTTAATTTTCATAAATTATTTTAATAAAAAGATATTATTCACAATAAGAGCATTTCTAAACCAATTTTCAAAGTTGAAAGATAAAAATATGAAACTTTTCAAAGTCTAGAAATATAATTTAAACGTATTCCAAAGTTTAGAGGTATATAATTTAATCTTCTTATAATATATACTTGAAGAAGTAATAAGCTTAGAACTTGAATAACTTCTCATGATACTTGATGTTTTTCTCGAAATATCCTTTGATGCATTCATAAATAAAAAATTGTTTGAAAATTTTAGAACATAAACAGAAAACTGAAAATTATGGCCTACCGTTTTGTTTTGGTTTTCTATAAAAAAGAAAAAGAAAAATCAAATATATAAACATTTCTTTTACTATTATGTTTATTTTAGAAAGAGAAAATGAATTAAACGAGAGTTGTTACCACTATCAACCTCCTTAATAATGGAGGAGACCCACGTAGAAGAATAAAAAAACCAAACAAAATTAACATCTTGTACAATTTTAGAAGTGGAAGCGACATGAGCAAGACAGTGAACAATTTTATTATATTGCACGTTCTAATATAGAAAACAAATGAACAAAAGGAAGGTCTGTGTTTTTGTATTTTGCATTTACTTTCTTTTTATCTTTTTTTAGAAATGTTTTCAAATCGAAGTCAAAATTTTAAAATTAGAAAAATAGTTCTGATTTCTTCTTAATAAGTGTAAACGTATTAAGGAAATAAATCTAATTTTTCATTTTTTTTTTTTTTTTTAAAAACCCAAATTACTATCAAATAAAGTATATATTTAAATAAATTAAAAATTTAATCTTTGTGGTTTGGAAAGAAATTAAATTTTAATCTTTATAATTTAAAAAGTTAGAACAAAGTAGAAGGACAAATCGTAGTGTGGGGTTTAACCTAACAATAACGTGGAAACTTCCGTTATATTTCAAGCAAAAGGAGAATTAATAGGGAGCTTTCTCAGTCACCATCAATGTTCTCAGAGGCAGGAACAACAAAATCTAGCAAGTCAAACCAAAAAGCTTCTCTTTTCTTTAATACATGCATAATTCACTTCACTTCCTTCATTGCTTAAGCAAGCTTTACTATTAATTTGATAAGTTTAAACAAATTACGTAATTACACTAATCTAATGATTAATATAAATCTTGATGTTGATGGTAGTTGACTTCAATTTTAGCTATTATTTAGGAATTGATTTCTTGTGGCTTATGGATTGGCTTTTTGTTTATTTTAAACGTTCCTTTCACTTGGTCTGCCAAACACATCCTCAGGAGCTTCATCTAAATCTAATGAATCCAAGCCAAGAGAGACAAAGATTTGAGGAAGACAAGTTGACCGATGTCGATGTGCACAAAGAGAAGGAAGCTTAAAATCACAATCCACTGATATGAAACAAAAGTGAAAGTCATTCACATTACATCAAACTATCCTACTCTACTCGACGCGATAGCATCGTTGAGCCTATAACTACTGATCTAACAAGTGAAAAGCTAACTGAGAGGGATCAACAGGAGTAGTGGGGGGGTTTTAAAATTCTACATCGAAGTACAATGGTAAGTTACAGAGATGATGAAACAAGATGTGAAATATCCACCAACTAGTAAGTTTGATGATGGCAAATGGGAGAGGGGAGACTTCCACAATAAGCTATGGAGCTCAAAAATCAAGCACTGGGTAGGGATACATTGATATCAGTTGACTTATTCCTTGAATCAGTTGGCAGCATTGACCAGTTATCGCCACGAAAGGAACTGGAAGGTGAGAGGTTGGACTTAGGATCAACGCAAGATATTGGAATGGCAGCAGTTGGTGGGGCCGGTGAAATAGTATCATGTTTTGGCTTTTTCGGTTTCTGCTCGTGTTGATTTCCAGATAGAAAACTCCCTACTACAACCTATTTTTGTAAAGACAGTAATAAGCGAAATCTCAGTTTCCATAGCTCATATTTGGAAAGTAATTACAATGAGAGATCATAGGCCATATCGATAATGGATCACTGATTGCAGGGAAGATAAAAAGAAATACCATACCTGAACAGGACTCGCAGCTACTAATAAACCAGCTACTCCACCGCCTACGACACGCCCATCTGGACTTGCCAAGGAAACACTCATTCCACCAGATCTACTTCTAGTTCCTCCGTTGTCACTAGGCATGAATGAGCCAGACAAGGAAAGTATTTCAAAGCGTCCCTGTGAACGAAGATCAATATGAGATATTTCGCCTATGGATGAAAAATCAACATCCTATTCCTCTACTTTATCCTTTCTCCACTACATTTTAGCAGAGAAATACGCGAGAGAGCGATCCTGATACAACATGGTTAATTAATCATAGCAAAGAGATTTCTTGGCATAGAACAGAAGCAGAACTTTAAGGTTTTCAGAACAACCCAGTGCGCGGTAAAAAATGGAAAGGAAATCTTCTAGCATTACTTGGAAAATAATGACTATCCAATGCTGGACTGGCTTGAACATATCAAAATGGAAGCTTTTATTGTAATCAAAGATTTACTAACAAATTCATTTTGATGACGGGTATCTGAAGAACATATTCTACCAACTCTTGAGAAAACTACTATTTGAATGAGTTCCTTTTCCATTATTTGGAAACATCAGTTTTAATGGTAAAAGTTTTTACTGCCTATGACGTGAATAACCATTCAGGTATCCGGTCAACTCCCATGAATCAACTCTTAAACAGGATTGGCTGATTACAGCATAACTGAACTGCCTGAGTTCAATGATACAAATATAATAGAACAGATAAAAGATTCTAAAATTGAAAAAAGAAAGCAGCGGATTCACATTTAGCTACATTACATAAAATGTTCAATGAAGCTTCTTTGTGAGGAATGAAAGTGATAATTCAAGAGGGACATGCTTGGAAGCATTATTAGCTACTGGAGTTGATAGCTGAAAGAAATAATAAAGAGCCATCCAGCTATGGTTGGCTTACAGGTTAGAGAGAGGATGCCTTTACCCAACAAGCAAGACGGGAACAGTGGAATACACGTCGATGTCCAAGTGCAATGTTAGGAAGGTAATGTTAAGAATTGGAAAGCCTTGGTTATAAAAAAAAAGTAGACAATAATTGCTCGTTAAACTTAAATTTCGCCTTCATAATATTCAACTTCAGAATTATGAACCATAATTAATATATCTGGTACTATTTCTCAGAACAACTTTATTTAGATGTCAGCACATACAAATGATTTTTTGTGTACATGTTCGAATTTTAATTTCGATATTCTGTATGGGAACTATTAATGACATGTAATTTACGTACTAGATCCTAAAAGCATGGTAACAAGAGCCAATAGACAGGGAAAAATCATTGCAAACTTCATGAATTCATACACAACAGCATCACCATTCAATTTGGCATTCTTTCATTAGAAGGCAAAATAAATGCATCACCTCATAAGTTAGTGTTCCTCCAGATGAATCAGGCTGACGAAGAGTGACACTTGAGATCACACCGTTCGCAGATAAAATGCATATAGCTCGAGGCCCTTGTTGAGAAAAGGATATAATCTTCATGGTGACATCCTACATAACAGGAAAAACTTGGTCACATAGTTGATCCAGAAAAGGATGGATGAAACAAAGTGTATGGGGTAATTTGTTACTGTTCATTTCATTTCCTTTTTCTTTCCCTCCCATGACAAGACTCAGTGCTCCTTTACTCACTCCCATCACAAGTATGGTCAAACAAATGAATGTTTTAAGTCACTTTTGTTATAAGTTATAACAATTTGAAACCTTCCCATTTGAAGTGGAGCAAATAGATATTAAATGAAATAACCAACCTTCAAGGATTTCATCTATTTTCTCAGTTATTTACATAAATTTATTTTCCCCCTATAAATTCAACTACAGGAATCGAATAGAAGTGAAAAGAATGTAAGTCTGTTTATTGACCAACCATATGAAAAAAGGAGAAGAAAAAGAAAAACTCGAATGCAAGTTTTAACCCAGCTCATTCGAAGAAGATAAGTTCTTGACATTTTACCTCCCCTGCATTGACAGTGATGATATGAGGTGTAAAATTTCCACCAACAGAACATGGAACCCAGTCGCCTGAGAAGGATGGATTTTAGTGACAGGATTGTAAGTTGTAACACAACAACAAACTAGGTTGAATGATAAGTAATTTAGTAGCAGAATGAATCTTTAAAGAAAAAAATTGAAGAGGGCAACATAAGAAGAATCTTTTGAAGCCATTATAGAATCCTAACTTCCATGTCAAGTGACAGATTTAGAGACTTCAATCCATTACATCTAAGAAAGCATTACACTGTAGCTGAGCAGAGGCATCTAATGGAAAAATAGTACAACACTTAATTGGGTCCATGTAGAAACATTTGAAGATAATGAAAGATCATTGCGTCTATCAATTGCTAAGAAATCAAAATCAAATCAAAATCCAACTCCAGAACAAAAAAACTTGAAGACACCCTTTTCTCTCAGTGAATCAATCATGAGTTTTCAGGATCAGAAAATAGCCAAAATGAGAGATAGAGACAGAGACAGAGAGTTCAAACAAGAACAAAAAAACAAGAAGATTCCGACATTCTCAGACCAACTTAGAAAGCTCACAATCTTTTAAGAATCAGAACAACATATGCTTCGAGAACTCAATCAAAGAATCCAAACAGAGGACCCACATCCACCCATCAAGAAAAGAAGTTCACAGAATCACTAAGTAATCATCTCAAATCCAAACACTTCTCTTCAAAGCCCAGGTCTCAAACCAACCAAATCATGCCAACGAAAAACAATACTAGCCATGGACATCAATAGAACCTAAACAAAGCTCTATTTAAAAAAATAAGTTACAGAAATAGAAAAATCCCTCCAAGTTTAGACAGAGTGATTAAATCAGCAAATTCCCATTACCTAAATTATCCACTTCGAACTTGCTTTTACTCACAGCGCTCGCCGGCCGTACTTTCCCCTTCTTCTCCGTCGAGAAGTCGATCACCGGCGGCGGCACTGATGACGATATCGGCTTGGGAGACAGAGCCATAGAAACAGAGCCATCGGGTCCATATTTTCTGGGTCTCCCTCTTTTCTTCTTTCCCGGTACTGAGGAGGCCGCCGTAGGCGGCGGAGGCTGCGCAGTTACTTGAGCTGAAGCCGACGGCGTCGAAGTTGATTGAGTCGCCGGCGGCGGCGTTGATCCACCAGACTGCGGTGGGTTATCGGAGGTCCTCGGAGCTATTTTGTACTCCGACGGAGCATCTGATCCTACCACAGTAACCCCACTACTTGCGCCACCACCATCCCTTCCCTCCATTACTTAAAAAGAGGAAGAAAAAAAAAAAGACAAAAATAGAGAAGGAAAAAAAAAAAAAAAACACCCAACAAATATTTCCTCCAACTATTTATGAAAACTCATTTTTCCTTCACTAATTTACAATCCCTCATCAGAAAAGAAGAAGAAGAAGAAAGAAACTCTTCAAAATCAAAACCCAGAAAAATGAAAATGAATTAGAAGCTCAAAAATTAGGAGTTTGGTAGTTTGTTTTATTATTAGTATTATTATTTTGTTTTTTTTTTTTGTTTTTTTTTTTAAAATAGCATGACAAATTATGAGAAAGGACTTTACAATGAGATTATAATCTTATATGACCTACAAAACTTAAAAAAGGACTGTTTACTTGAAGAGTTTTGCTAAAAAGAAACAGTTAAGCTCAACGCAAGGCCTAAACCATGCTGATCTATTTTAAGAAAAAATAAACATTTATTTTTTCTGAAAATTGAAAAATATGGGAAGATTATGAAATATAAGGAGAAAAAAAAAACTTAGCTTTTGATTTGAATTGGAAAATGCTGAGATAAAGAAACCTTGTTTCTGCAGTTTAGATAATTGGAGGCCTAACTTAACTTTACCAAAGACTGTCCAAATTTAGATTCAAAATATTAATTAATTAATTAAAAAGAATATTGAATTATGGCCATAAAGAAACCAATTTTCTTAGGGGCTTATTTTTTTATTTGTTAAAAAATTGGTAATTGAGTATGGTTGGGAATCCGGCAGAGAAATAATAATATAAAATTTATTTGATTTTTCAAAAGTGGGTGGGTGATTTTTTTTAATAATAATAATAATTATAATTATTATTATTTTGTTTCTGAAAAAGTGGCAATTTGAAAAAATAATATTAATAATAACAGGGACTACTTTTTCTAGAGAACCAATGCTTAATAATTATCGTTTTAATTTTTAAATAATATAATAATATCGTTTTTTTTTTTAAATTATTATAACAATAAATTGTTTGGGTAAAGGGAAAAGTAAATATGAGGTTGCCAGAGCCTGAAGGAATTCTCATAGGAAAAAGAAAAAGAGAACTCCTACTTCAGGCTTCTACTTCCTTATTTAATTTATGTCCTTTTCTCTTTTTAAAATTTTCTACTTTTAAATATTTTATTTTGATAATTATGTGAAAAAGTTCATGTGAAATTTGAGATAAGGATTTTTTTACACTTATTAAGAAAATTTATCTAAAAGAATTTCTAGAAAATTGTGTATACAATTTGGGAAAGTGAACAAAATATATTTGGAACTGCAAAAACAACTATATGAAAGTAAATAGTTAATTTAAAATTACTATCAGAAATTAAAATTAGCCTGTTTTTACTTTGTATGTGATTTTAAAAGAATAAATTTCAAATTTGGAAAAACTATATTTTCTTTAGACTAAATTGGAAAAACTATATTTTAAAAACATGATTTCTGTTTGCCATATATTAATAGGTTTTAAAAATTTTACATGGTATTTATATTCTTGTTACTATTATTAATTTTCCACTCATTTATGAATCAAATACGACACAGATGGAATTTACATCTAAATGGAAATGGGGACGAATAATACATTATCGTCTGTTTGCCTCTTTTTTATTTATTATAATAATTTATTGTTATTTTATTATTGTTATTACTATATTTAAATTTCAAGTTTGATTGTTTAATGACATAAATTTTTAAGTTATATTGTTGATTGACCAAGATAATGAATGAATTTGAATTCAACATTTAAATCTAAATTATATATATAAGAACAATATCACATATAATTACTTCTTCTACTAGAAATTTGAGTAATTTTTATTTAAATTCAAATTATTCATGTGAAATTAATCATATAAAAAAAGAAATTTGAGTAATTTTTATTTAAATTCAGATTATTCATGTGAAATTAATCATATAAAAAAACTAGTGAAAAATTTAGGAAAATTATTATGAATTGAAAAAATATCAAACTATTTACAAATATAGCAAAATTTCACTTTCTATCTACGATAGACTCAAATAAACATCTATCCACGTCTATCTGATAAGTAAAATTTTCTTATACTTATAACTATTTTCAACCGTTTTTCTACTTTTTGAAAACATCCCAAAAATTTAACTATTTAATTAAAACTTTCTCATAATAGTTATTTAAATTAATTGATTTTTTAAAAGGAAAAACAAAAAAGGGAAAATCCCCCATAAACTCCATCCCTGCAAAATGATATGGGGAATAAAATGGGAAGCGGGAACAGGGATGTGGGGTGGGGAAGTCATCCCCTATCCCGCCCCATTCCATCCCGTGAACATCTCTAACAAGATATCATCGTATTTCTCTAGACTTCAAATAGTTTTATTTTTACTTTTAAGCTTTGAAATTTATTTTTTAAAAAAAGACTATTGTAAAGTTATTTTTATTAAAATGCAATTATGATTGACAAGACAACTAATATATATTTTTTTTTAGATACATGCAATATCATTTACAACATCATTAATGAAGAAATTGATATGGTAACTAATTTATGAAAAATAATGATGTAAATGACTTTAATACTATATTCTTAGATGAAGTAAATGGTAAAGATTATAAATCTTCTATAAGTTGCAAATATATTTACACCTCAACTATCAAGTCAATTTCTTTTTCTTATTCTAACGGTATATAAATATAGATATAGGTTGTTTTCAAATGTAAAAAAATAACAAAAATATTTATAAATATAGAAAATTTCACTGCCCATCTGTGATAGACTACTATCTGTATCTATCTATAGTCACATATAGTAGTCTATTGCGATCTATCGCAATCTATCTGCTTTGCTACTATTTGTAGATATTTTTAGTAGTTTTGTCATTTAAAGTAATTTATATATATATATATATATATATATATATATATATATATATATATATCAATTTCGATCTTTTAATGATATTATTTATAATATATTTTTAAAGCTTTTCAAAATCTAAGAGTATAATTGAAATATTCTTAAACGAATTTAGTATAATTTAATTTTTTCATATATATGTTAAAACCTTTTATTATATAATTTTAGTTTTAATTCAAAATAAATTACAATTCTCATAAAAATAATAAATAAATAAATTGTACAAAAATATTTTCTTGCCTGACCGAACACGAAACGAGTATTGAAGGAGAAAAAAAAATAGAAGGTCTAATTGCAAAAATCATCCCTAAAGTATGATGATAGTTGCAATTATACCCTTGAACTTTCAATTTTAAAAATTGAGCCCTCAAACTTATATAAGTGTTAAAATTGGGTCAAATTGGACATTCAGACTTACATAATTATATAAATTGTAACAATTTTATAAGTTCGAGGTTCAATTTTTATCGCTTGTGGGTCCAATTTCTACAATTATGGTAAGTTTGAGGGTCAAATTTTAACACTTGTAAAAGTTTAGGGTCCAATTTTTACAATTAAAAGTTTGAGGATATAATTGCAACTACCACCATACTTCAATAATAGTAATAGTATAATTGCAATTTTTATTTTATGTAATTTTAATAAGTCTTAATTTTAGACCCCTAAAGTTAACTTTTATTGAAATTGTTTAAATAATAGTAATAGTAATAATTTTCATACCATGAAATAGAATATGTAAATATATTTTCAAAATTTACAGTAAAATTGCTAAAAATCTTAAATTTTGAATAACAAAAGCAATCAGGACCTACACAAAAACGTTATAAAAGCCCTTTTATAACATTTTTCGTTAGCTATCGGATATGTTATTTCTTGTGGTGAACATACTTAGAGCATTCTTGAGATACAAAACCATACACATTTTATATATTTTGTGATTATTTTATTCTTTCATTTGAAAAACATTGTAAGGAGAGTATATATAATTGGCCATGTATGAGAGAAAACGTGTTTGAAAAGGTTATTTTCATTAAACACTTTTTTTTATAAAAACATTCAAAGTTTAATAACATTTTCTCAAAAGTGCTTTTATACACAAATTTATTTGACTTGCTATTACTCAAAGTGTTTCTATTAATATCAAATTACTACAAGAGACGATTATTAAATACTACGATTTAATATGTTCAAATTTATATTTAAAACACTCTTGCCAAATTTGTTTTGTTTTATTTTTCTAGCATATGATTACCTAAGTTGGTTGTTAGAGTTAATCATTGGAGTTGTGTGGGCGCAAGCAATTGTTAGAGTTTGTCATCAGAGCTAGTGATCATCACAAGAGTTGGTTGTAATCATTGATAATCGAAGGTGCTCGTCACTAGAGTTGGTCTCTAAAGTTGGTTGCCTGAACTGAATGTTGGAAGCGGCCATCAGAGATCGTTATCACCAAAGTTAGGCGGTGGTGGTACACAGGTGATGGCAGACATGGTCAAGGAGGGAGAGACATTGTGTGGGGGTATTTTGGTAATTTCAGTATATTATGAAAATTGAAAAGAAACTAACGATTATCAAATACCCTAAAGTTAATTTCAAGTATTTCTTTCAAACCAATTTATTTTACAAAATCATTTCTTTAAAAGTTATTTTGGGCTGTGGTCAAATACTCATTTTTTTTTTTTCAAAATGAATTTTTAGAAAGAAAACATAAACACTTAAATAGTTAAACCAAACACACTCTAAAACTTCGTAAAACTATAATTATCTGAAGTGAAAAACACTCCTTGATTAGTACTTTGAGAAAAATGTCTAAACATATAAGATGGAAGTTCAAATTGAGTGTTCAAAGATACATTGAAAACTTGTTTTGTCGTTTCACATGTAGTGAAGACATCTTAACATGATCCATAGGGATGAAAGGAGTTGCAACAGTGAGCATAATTTAACGATAACTGACATGTATTATCTCCTTTAGTTTAAAGATTCAAATTCCTATACCCCACTTATTGTATTCAAATAGTTTGATCATTGCTATATGTACTAGCCTCGCCTTTGTTAATCTATCTATAATCTATATAATATATTTGAATGAGCTTATTATATTTTATGTAGTATATTTGAAAGGAATATATATAGGACTATGGAGGCGAAAATCTTTACATTACTATTTTGCCTTTAACAATTTTATAGATTTTAATTTTGTCTTTCGTAATAACTAGTTGAAGTTGTTATACAACAAAATAGTATTCTTTTGTATATGAAGGTAATCTAGACCATTGATATGAAATATCATGATCTAATAGCATAGATGCGTTTGAAGAAACAGTCATATGCTTATCCCCACTACAACTATTTGGATTGAAGCGGTGTATCTTTTCATGTATAAGTGTGATCTAGACCATAGATATAAAACATTTAAATTTAAATGTGGAGATATGTTTTAACATACAATTATGTTATTGTCTTTTAAATTTTCATAAAATTATATTATGTCGTTCTCTTGAAATAATTAAATCATTCAAATCAAACAATGTGAAAAACTATTTCATTAATTAAGATTGTTTTTTTAAAATGTTCTAAACTAAGACTAAAAGTTTTACATGCATCCTGGACATTAATTGTAATATTGTATTACGGTAAAACATCATTTCATCTTCACCACTATTTTTTTTTTTTATAAAAATAAAATGAAAATGACAGCCACACAACTTTTGTCATAGTTTAAAAGAAAGTGAATTATTTCTTTCAAAAAGAAAAAGAAAAAGAAATTGCATTACAAAGAAAATTTGTATTTGATTAGTCAATCTTATAACTTATATTGACTCTTTCAAGAAAGAACTATTAATTAAACTTTGTCAAATTGCAAGTTGAAAATATTACATGAATGATCGTTTTTCATTAAATACAATTTTTTTTCTTTATTTGAATTTTTCATTTTTAGGACTTATATTGCATTTTAATGTGTCTCACAATTCGAAAGAATTAGGGGAGGGTCGTTTCATTTTTGTATCGAGAACGAAGAGGTTCA
>QLSR01000151.1:742752-764761 GCA_031780015.1 Citrullus colocynthis
AAAAAAAAAAAAAAAAAAAAAAAAAAAAAAAAAAAAAAACTTATATTGGTGCTTGTGATTCTCGAGCTTCACTTTTTTTCTTTTTCTTTTTTTATATTTTCTGTTTGTTTGTATGTGATCGGCAAAAGGCAGCTTTGGCTTTGGTTTTGGCCACTCCAATGCCCGCAGATACCCATGTTTTTATGCTTTGTTTGGATCCATAAATGCTTTTATTCACTTGTTTTGTTCTATGTTCTTATCAATCACCACACCTTTCTTATCTCAATTTTCTTTTTTCAAACATTAATATGGGTTCCAGTTAAGATAACCCCCTTGCTGTATCTCGTACCATGTGTCGTTTTCTTCTTCTCATAACAAACTTTACTTTCAGAATTCAGATGAAATTTCATGGTGTGTTGTTTTCTAGCTTTAATAATTTGAGTGTAATTCTAAATCACTGTTGTTTCCCCTAACTTGAAGACAAAAGAAAAGAAAAAAAGACGGTAACGACAATTAGCCGTCTCCCTTGCCCCTACGCATTCGTTTAATCTTTTTGACTGCTTTGTATTTGCTCAAGGAAAGACAAGAGTGAGTGAGTGAGTGAGTGACCTAATTTAATTAAAATACAAATATGGTTGTTCATAAATAAGCTCAAAAACACCATGTGGGGAGAGACAGAGAGAGAGATAAAAGTCAACATTGATTCAAGTACTAAAAAAAAAAAAAAGGCTTGTTATGTACAATGTGTTAAGCTGTATACAACCCATATCTTCTAACTTCTTACCAAACATTGGTCCTCTCCAGCTAGCAGCAGATGCCAGACCTATAAACAGTACATTTTACCCATTTAACTTTCTTTTCTCAACATGTTCTCTTGTTCTTTTCTCCTCTCCACCAGAAATAATTCCACCAACCAAACCAACTTAAAACAATTACTATCAACAAAGTACCCACCCCCTTTTCTTTCATTCAAATGTTGATTCTTTTATGTACACTATATGCTCAAAGTTCAAGCAAAGAATATGCTAGGGAAAAGTAGACATATGGACAAATCTTTGAATAACTCAATTGGTTTTTCTTTTCCTTTTGATGCTCTATGCTCATGAGTATGACCTGATCAATCCCAAGTTGTAGAGATTCCTTCTCAATATGCTCCCAAGAGATAACAAAACAGCCCCACCAACACCCGCAGCTTGCTCCTCCCCTTCTGTCTTTTGTTGAGAAATCAATGGTAATTCCTTTACTTTCAAGCTACTCAGCCCAATTTTCTCTCGAACGGAGTCAATAGTTTTTGTATCTGCAGCACTCCCATGTCCATCCGTTACGTAGAAGAGGTTTAGAGCTACATCCGCTGAAGTGGATACTTCTGCTCTTGTAACATTTAAACCATTCTCTCTAAACGTTCTGGTAACATCTGCTAAGAGACATGGCCTGTCGGTTGTGCGTAACTCCAATCTCACACCCTTTTGTAAACACATCCTAAACAGTTAATGTCTGCAATAAATAATGCAACAAGGCATTTGATTAACAATAACATGTTTGAACAAGTTACCCGTGATGTCCTTCTCTCTACTGAAGCTTGTAAGCATTGGATGACACGCTGTCTTTCAGCCTCAGAACTAATTGGAGTTCCATCAGTGTGTCTGATGTAAAATTCCTGAGGAAAGCAAGGGAAATATGATGTCTTGTCAATAACAAGATGATTTAACCATCATGTGAAAGCATGTGAACCCGAAAGTAGGAAAAACAATTATACCAGATATGCTCTATGTCTTGATGTAGCAACGGTACCATGAAAAACTACATAATCCATGTCCGTCATTGTGCAAACGACATCAAATAACAGCTTCATTCGATCTTTACATTGGACATTCACAACTGAGTAACCCCTTTCCACCAAATTCTGCACAGTCACTACAGGTGAATCCTCACAATGCTGCAGGACAGGCTTCCTTTCATAGTCCCGATCGGCAAACATCATTTGGTGTAGCCTTCTTTCAGTATGGGTGACAGTCATGGAGACTGAAGTCTTGGCATAGAGAATATCATCGTCTCCTTTCAGAACATTCCTCAAACGTCCAACAATGGTGTCTATTTTCCGGGAGTCTTTGATAGGGGAACCAGAATTGCAGTCCTTCACGTATATTAAGGAAGCTATTCGGCCATTGTGAGTCCACACTTTGGCCTCAACAACATCGCATTGAAGCTCAGCCAACACTGCAAACACCTCCGAAAGAAGACCGACACGGTCTGTCCCCGTTAGCTCCAGGGCCGTCAAGTCATTAGAGGCGGCAGGTTTGCCACAGTGAATCGTTGCAAGTGACTGTAAGACAACCCCACAAGGCAAACAAAGTTACAAAAACACTAATTGAAACAGATGCATTCACTGGATTAAAGAGTTAATTGGGGTTAGATCAAGGTGCCTATTAATTACCTGTTCAAGGTAGCTAATAACGCCTTCGTCGGTTAATTTATTTCCATCAAGATCAGTCACATGGAAAACTGCAAGCAACATTTAATAGTAGGAATTACATTAAATAAGTTAAATCAAGTGGCTATTCATTAGCATTAAATGTAATTGATAAGAGGAAAAAAAAAACAGATAGGCTTACCATCCATGAACCATATTCCATCTGAGGAAATGTATGCTTTCTGAATTGAAAGGTTCAAGTCCGTCAACACTTGTACAGCTTCCAGGAGGATCCCATGCCTTCTAGCACTATCAACCTTGACCAGTGTCGCAGTTTCGCAAACGGCATTATCGATCACAACCCTGCAAAGGGTCAATTTACGTCAAGTTAAATTACATCATAATTCGCTGTTTAGAAATTTCAAAATAAGAAGCCACATGGGTCTCTGAAAAGTCTCAGTAAAGATGTTTGAACGATCCCGCTAGACAGAGTCAAACAAACCATAAATTAATAAACACTTGATGCAGACCGGTGCTCTGTCGTCTAAACAGAGGGACCTTCAAAATATTCTAGAAAATTAGAAAAGTACAAAGAGGAAGAAGAGGAAGAAATTTCCGGTCGGTAATTTCAAATCTATTCTTAGTTGAAAGCGTGTGAACGCAGAGATCGGAGTCGGACCGAATCTGAAAACGTGTGGGGAAAGAAATCTCTAAGAAAAGGAAAGGGAAGATTATGGTGCTGAAAATAAGCAAGCACTGTTCCCCGATATGGGAACCCGGAGATTTGCAAATCGGAAAATAACTGAAACCCTAAAACTAAAAGATGGATACAAATAAAGAGAAATCCCATAGACTAATCAAAACACGTCACGATTAGCCGACTGTTGACCAGAAAATGATGCTATTACGGAAGAAGAAGATGAGTAAAGTGAACGACTGGCAGTGGTTGCCACTGTAGGCAAGAGAAATTGCAAAAGATTGAAAGAAAGAAACCTGGGAGTGTTCATCCGGTTGATAAGCTTCGAGTATTCTTCAAGACTCCCAGGCCACTCCATCTCCACCATACTAAGTTTCAAATTCAAACCGTAAAGAAGAAAACAAAAGACAAATTCAAGCTCTCAAAACCCCAAATCTATCTCCAGATAAATCTCCAGAGCAGTAGCGAAAACAGCGATCTCTCTCACCGTGCGAAACAAAAGCCTCCGGAAAAAATGGCGTAACCTTAAAACTTGCGTTGGGTTTACTTGTTGGATTGGTTGAAGAAAACCAGCAACAAGAAGGGCTAAAGTCGCCGGTGGCCGGAAACCTGCCGTGTATTTCTCAGTGAATATCTCTCTCCAGAAGAGTCAGTATTCTCTCTCTTGCGAGCGCAAAGCACGCCTTGGCCTTGACTCACTGGCTCCAGGATGGTCGCACTTATATTTACAAATAATTTATTATTTTCCCTTGTTTAAAAAAAAAAAAATTATATTACATTTAAAATAAGGAATATTGGGTTGGGCGCCACACGTCGAAGACGTGAGGGTTTGCGCACTGAATTACTGCTCGGGGCACTTGCATTTTAATTCCCCACTCGCCGCAGGGGGACCACTCTCCTTTCCCGACCATGAAAAAAAGGGTTAAGCAGGAGAACGACACGTGTACAAAGCCAAATAGGATTGGAGAATGAGTCCACGTAGGACGCCGCGTGGGATACAAAATTAGGGATGTTTTTGCTTGGATTTGACTCAAAATAGCGGGGGATTTGGTAAGCTACCGAAATAAAAGAAAAGAAATTGTGCCGATTTGAGGACGTGAACGTGATGGTAGGGATCGTCCACGTGGTGCAAAGTGGGCCCTACTGTTCCCTTCAAGACCGGCTTTAGCTTGCTAATTAAGTAGGGAATGGAATGGATTTGCCGACCCGAATAATGACGTTCACACGTGACAACACCGCCTTTCTTTACCCCCATCCCTTGTCCTTCTCCCTCCCTTTAACCCGTTTGTTTTTAATTCTTTAACCTTCCCAACAAATTTTAAATTAATTACATAAAAACAAATCATTTATTTGGATAAATTACCGTCTCTCAACTTTAAAACTAACTTCTCTTCAAGAATTTTTTTTAAAAAAAAACTTACCAAAGCCTAGGGTCAAAGTAAAATATTTGTAAATAATTTAACATTTTTTCATTTATAATAATTTTCTTGCTTTTATTAAAATATATGTATATGGAATTTTTTTTTAATAATGGGAAAAAAGAAAAAGACAACCCATGTTTGAAAAGTGGAGTACAAAATTTTAGGAAAAAGAAGAAAGTTGGAAAATAGTTTTATGAGGCGACAATTTGAATTGAAAATGGACGTGGTGGGAAAGAGGGAAGGAGATAGAAAAGTGCTAAAATGGGGAGGGGAAATTAGCCGAATGGACCATAATACCGTCTTGCTGGTAAGAAAAGATGAGGGACGGATGGGATCTCTTTCTTTATTGGTTAAATCAAGATTATTCCAAATCCCTCGATTCAAAGCATATTCCAAGTCACAACGAGGGCAAATTCGTATTCAAACACTCGTGCTTTCATTTTCAACGTGGCAGGTTATGATTCGCTTGACGGACGAAAGACAACTCATTTCTCGCTTACGTAGCCATGTCATCATCCCCGAACCGGCGCGCTTCGCATCCTGCGTGTCCTGAAAGATGACTGTTCACGTGGGGTCCAATGCGAGAAACACGTTTGCCTGTTGGCGGGAATCTCCGTCTTTCCGTTTGACGTGGCACACTAGAAAGAATAAAAAGATAACCGTCCAGGGTAAAGAATTTAAATGTGTGGCTCCGTTATGCCGTCCTTTCCGGTTTCTTAATTTAAAATGCGTTGCAATGCCAAATAACAATAACCAACACAACGCAGCCGTTATGGCCGGACATGATGACGCGTCGTTTTGTTACGCCATGGGTTTATGTAGTCATCCATTCAAACAAACCCTAACAACACAAATTTTGGAATACCAAAATTCATATTTGAAAAGGTTTAAATACTATTTGATTTATATGTTTTTTAATATTTTCTCTTAAGAAACCTTGAAAATTAAAAATGTTGATGAAAAGAAAAACCTTGGATAATTAACAAACATCAATAAATGTGAAATCCAATTATCCATATGTCCCAAGTTTGGACCCCCCTTCTCTGTACCTTTTTTAAAAAAAAATAAAAAATAAAATTGTGGGCTTGGATTTGCAAATGGGGGCATGACACTGGCGGGAGAATATCAATCCGTTTCCCGCTAATTCGGACGGTGCGTGGGGCCCACAACCTCCATGGATCAAATTCTACTTCTCATCTCTCATCAACCTGCAAAAAAAAAGTAAAAGAAAAAAAGAAAAAGAAAAGAAAGTGGACCCCACCTCCTTAGTGTGCACTATTCATTTCGACGTGGCAAATAATTTTTCTTCAGAAGGAAATAATCAGAAAGAGAGAAAGGATAGGATGGCTTTTGGAGGTACGAAGGGACCCTAGTGGGAGTTGAGGAAATGAGAGCTGACACGTAGTCAACAGCTCATGCTAGTGGGTCCCACCGTCCGATTTTTTTGTGTTTTTGTTTTTGTTAATTAAAATTAAAATGAATTGGATTTTTGAAAAATAATAATAAATATGGAAAATCCCGCCAAGATATATATGTATATGCGTGGTGGTGGACGACGCCACCGCTTTTTGACCGTTGATGGTGTGGAAGGGAAGGGAGTTGGCGCCAAATTCGAAAAGAACAAGGGCGTTGATTTCGGGTTCGGATCTTATACAGCGGCGCCGCAACATTTCTCCGCAAAACACTCTCCCCATGTTTTCTCCTCTCTCAATCACGTGAACCACACATGCTTCACCTCCTCAATTAATTTTTTTTTAATTCCTTTTTCCTTACCATGTGATGTATACTCATGTTAACTCTCAACTAATTTACAATTACACTATACATATAAATATATGTATTTATTGCTATAACTTATACCATATCATAAATTGCACCTAGTCACCAAAATCTACCTACCCACTTTTTCTTTTGTCTCACCAATATAACCTTTGTTTTTAATGAATTTAATTCCCTTGGGTTCTTATTTGGTAACCCTAAGTTGTTCTATTCTAATTTTTTAATTCTCATTCTTATTCTTCTTATATTTTTTCATCATATGTTTTAGTCGGGAGGTCTCCCAAGTATGTTTTATTTATTTTAGCATGCTTAAAGTTGTGTTATTAATTTCGTCCATATTTATATTTTGGGTATCGAATTTGAAGTGGATTGGTAGAACTTCAATCATTATGTAGGCTTAGGTGAAACTTATTTGAAATTCGAACAAAGTTTAACAAAGACATATCATGAAAGAAATGCATGGTATTATATACCAAGTGGGTTGCATTGTATCTATAGACTTTTGATGGAAGAAAGTAGGTTGTGACATTGACGTATATATAACTTTTGGATAAATTGCATTTGTCATAATCAAAGGATGTTGCACGGGGTGTGAGCAAGGTATGCATCTTCCATAATAATTTTTTATATTTTTAAAACGTTCGTGACAACATTAAATAATAACAACTAACTAAGAGATTTACCATTTATTTATTTATTTTTTAACGATAATGGAGGATTAAGAATCACATATATGTATCTTAAACACACATACTGATTTACTGACATAAGTAAAGAAATGATGAAATTAACTAAACTCATTCAATGCCAAAATGAGTGGTTGAGATTGGGATCGATTTTTATTTGATAAAACTGTTAAATAAATAAATAAATACCGACCAAAATAAATAAAGCAGAAGAAAGAGAATTTTGTTATCCAAGTAAAAGAGTAAGTAAGCATGCACTCAATCCTAATGAGGGATTATGAACTATGAACAATGAACAAAATAAAATTACAAGAAATTGGAAATTAATAAAATAAAATAAAATAAACAAGAGTCAATCAAACACGTTGACCAGAGTTATTCAAAAATGCCAAATGGCAGGCGATGGCTGGTCGGGATCTTGTTGGCTGGGAAGTTAACGTACGTACGGAAGTGATGGACCGTCTGATTTGATGATCACCGAATGGGCGGTGTTGATTCCCCGTAAGAAAATGGGAGACGGCTGACGTGAGACTGAAGGAATGAAAGAAAAGATTTAAGCAAATTCAGAAAACGTGAAACCGAAGCAATTTTTTTGTGGTCAATTTGATTTGCATTATTGATGGCTTGCCTTCCAAGGCAGGATTTCAACCCCTTCTCCACAAATTATTATTAAATAAAGGGGTTGCTCCACAAATTATTATTGTTAGAAGGGGTTTGGGATCACCATATTTCTTCTTTAAATCCAAGCTAGCTCGAAGCTAAATTGAACATTTAAAGTCTTTTCTTGAACATATTAGAGATTTATTAAATACAAATGTTGAAAGTTTAATGAATTATATTAGATATTTTTAAAATTTATGAGTTTTTTTTTTTTTTTTTTACATAAAATCAAAAGTTCAATTTTAGATAATTTAAAAATTGTATGGATCTTTTTAGATATAACTTAAAAAGTTCAATAACTATACTTGTGATTCTAGCATGGAGAAAGACTTGCTTCTATGGGAGTAAGAAAAATGTATTTTATAAAAGGATCGACTTAGAATTTTTCATTTCCCTCGTGGATTTGGAATAGGAAGAAAAATTGGTTAACCAAATATATTAGGAGTTAATCTTGCATATTCCTTGAAGTGAAGAAGTCACCTCGGCCCCAATGTACAGGTCCTAAGTTATGTTTCAATATTTATTTTCTAACAACATAACTCAAATGACATAAAAAATTAACTAAAACGTTAAAAGTTAGACTTTTCAAGAAAGCTTAATATTAAAGTGGTGTTGTTGGTGGAATTTGATACGCTTGTTTAATTAAAGTTTGAGCAATTAAAAAATATCTACATGTAAACATTTATGTTGATGGGGGAGTTAAGATGAAGAAAAAGCGTGGTAGTTATTGAAAAATATATGGAGTGAAAGTATAAATTAAAAAGAAGTCCCCCACCCCTTGCGAGTGTGACAGCTTTGATAATGGTACGACCACGTATATTGATTAAGAATGGAGAGACACACGTGACTTCATGAGACTGTCGTGCCAATGGGACCAATTATAAATGTATACTAACAAAACAATACTAAGGTCATATTTTAAACAATAATAAAATTAAGAATAAAAAATTATTCTAGTCCTTCTGCTATGAAACTAAAATGGTCGGATTTTACCGGAATTTCTAAGATTTAAAGGTAAATTACAAAGTCAGCCTTGCCATACTATAATTTTCCATTAACAAACCATAATCAAAGTCTATATTAACAAATCTTTAAATTGAATAGACCTCAATTCAACAACTAAAATTAATAATTTATTAGAATAATAACAATGACAAGGAAATTTACGCGTATATTTATTGTTTAACACTGATTTATGAAGTCGATGGACCGAACAGCTCTAGATATGTCGAAGGAGTTGGTTAAATAAAAATGAGCCAGCTAGAGTAGTTGGTAGAAACAACTCAGTTTGGTCCCACAAGAACAATACCCCAAAAGTTATTAATGAGTGAGAGAGAGGGAATTGTATTTTTTTGAGATACAAGAGAAGGGAAAGAATTAGAAGAAAATGACATTTCAAGACCAAATTTTCTTCACATTTGAATCAGCCTCTTCTTTTAAGTTCTACCCTAGTGCCCTCTTTTCTCCTCTTTTTGCTAATATGAGGGTGGCTTGTTTCATGTAAATCCATGATTTTTATAGGGTAGATATCTAAATTATCGTATTTGTTTAGCAGTAATATAAAATGCTCGAATATCTAAAGAGTTTTGGGCATCCTAGGATGTCCTTACAAAGATCATCTCTGGAGTTTTAAATGTCCTCTTTAAACATGAGTTTTTTGGATCTAGGTATTCTCTTTCTACCTTTTTAATCCTCTTTTTTCATATATATATATATATATAAATACATATATAAATATCACTCTTCTTTATTTTCATTTTATAATTAAAGTAAATATTATCAACTATGTGTTTCATTTTTTTTAATTGTTTTTATTTTTTCAAGAAAGATATTTAAATTTAAATTCAAATTAATATTTATTTTATAAAAAAATTAAATTAATCTATATTATTTGTTGAGAAAATAATAAATAAAACAATAAAACTACATTAATTTAGAAAGAAATTCGAAGAAAAAAAATAAATATGTTGTATAAGTTCAATTTATATTAAATTAATTATAAATTAACGAATAGTTAAGGGCATTTTTGAACCATATTGTAAATTTAAGACATATCCAGATAAAAATCTCACAAAATAAATACAATTATCTAAGTATTTTCATATATCTTAAAAGATATTTATATAAAACAAACATAATTATTAAAAATGTCAAAAATCTATAATTTCCAATCTCTATAATTTTAGGTATCTAATTATTACGATTATTTACATTTTCAAAAAACAAACTACCGCTGAAAACAATAGTTTGGATTCTAATGCTAAATGGGTGGGTCATGATTGGAAATGAAGAGTCTCATCTAATTTTATTTATGATGAAATTTAAATTTCGGTTGGGTATTTAATTTCGAACACAGTACATTTTACTTATGATTTTATTTTAATGTACACGAGTTTAATGTTTACCTAAATTGGGTGAGGTAAAACTCAACCAACTAATAATACACACATTTATTTTCTTTTCTAGTTAACATTTTACAATATTCAATACTTATAAGTTTCTAATGGCAAATTAGATGGCAAAGTAAGCTAAGTTTAGTGGTGTTGGTATATGCTCCACTCCAAAGTTGTTATCATTAATATTTTTGTGAAAATGTATAATTAATTAAGTTGAATGAGATAACACTTAACTACTTAATACATCATCATTCAATTTTCTTGTTGTTAGATGTTGGTGCATTCTGCAACAAACTCACACACGTCGTGCAGGCTTTTTGTAGGCTATTTGTCGATATAATGTCATCCTCCAAGCTGACATGCATGAGAATACTTGCATCCATGAGGTATCGAGCCGATCACATTCTAATGTCTAAGTTAGAACAGGAAGTGTATTCTTTAGCTAAGCCCAATGTATAAGGTTAGAGTTATCTTCTGGAGTTTATTAACCTTTTTCCCTTGGAGTTGTCAAATGGAGCAATTTATAAAACTCTTCCTCCAATGTTCGCCTGTGGTAATTTACATGTGACATCGACAATATCAAGGTGGTTGCAACCATGGAACTAAGTTTGGCTCAATTGTTTTTTTTATTAGTATAATTGTTCCAGTTCAATCGACCGATCCAAAATCTAAGATCTTGAATTTTTTTTAGGATACATGCTTTTTTATGCCGCCTCCTAATTTGCTTTGAATTTAAACTTGCCTGTGACCTTTGAACCTTGTCTGAGGCAACCCTCCATTGTATGCTCACCAAACATTTAGTTGTGAATTGGATTAAAGATTCTCATTCAATTTTACTTTTGATGGATTAAATAAAAGCTTTGGTTGGGCTTTCGGTTTTGCTTTATTATTACTTTTTTTTTTTTTTTTTGTTAATTTGTTTCTTTTAAAAAAACACATGTGTTTAATATTTATATAGGAGATGGAATATCTACTAAATAAAGTGACATAATATTCAAACAACTAATACACATCATTCACTTTTTTAATCTTTTGTTGACATTTAGCCCTAATTGGTAATTAGTTTCCTTTTTTGTTCTCTATTTTGAAATTTATATTTGTTTCTTTGAAAATTTTCAATTACGATTTTTTTGTTTTTAACACTCCATTTCCAATCACAATATAAAAACAAAAATACTTTTTTAAAAAACTATTTTCTTTTAATTTTCAAAAATTTTGACTTAATTTTTCAAAACATTAATAGAAAGAGAACAACAAAACTTATAAATTTATTGATGGAAATTGTATTTATAAGATTAATTTTCAAAAACCAAATGGTTATTAAATAATGTCTTTCATTTTTTTTGTTTAGAGTTATTGAAAATTATGTTTGTTTATTTTACTTCTTTATCATGTTTTTTTTTTAAAAAAAAAAAACTAAATACTTAAATTCTTTACGAATTTCAAAAACTAAAACTATTTTTTTGCCGACTCCATTTCGTAACAATTTTGTTTTTGGTTTTTAGTTTTTTAAAATTAAACCTATTTCCTCCCTATTTCTTACCATGATTTGCATCTTTTTCAAGTACAAAACAAGTTTTAAAAAGCTACCTTTTTTTTATTGTTTTCAAATTTTGGCTTTGGTTTTCTAAACCATTGGTAAAAAGTAGATAACAAAGGAAAAATTTGTAGATGGAAGTAGTGTCTATAGGCTTAATTTTCATAAATAAAAATCAAATGGTTACCAAACTAGGCCGTAACTTTCAATTTTGGTTTGGTATTTTAAAATTTATTTCTATATGAATGACATACATATAGTATAAGACCAGTATTATATTATTTTTCATGTCATCAACTATATATAAATTTTGTACCTAAACGTACAAACAATTAACAAATCGTCACATTTTTTCATTAAGTTCCATTTTATCAATACTAAAATTAAATTTGCAACTAATTATTGAATGAACTTAAGAAACTAAAATAAAAAATTTGAAATTTGAGGAATCAAATAAGAAAAATAAAAAACCTTATATTAGATAAGGCATAACAAAATAATCTAATTTATTTACAAATATAACAACATATGCATGCCAAACAATATATACCTTTTGTCACGTGAGAAATATCTATTTTTAAATTTACTTTTTAAATATAATAAAAATATAATGTGGTGGATAAGATCAAATTCTTTTATAGGGAAAAAAAACCTCTCAAACAACTTGGAATAAGGATTAAACAAATATTGTGTACGGAATCCAATCCTTTCCATCAAAGTATTATATTGAGAAGAACCATGAAGAACCATCAAGCATATTATATATTTAGACACCTAGGATTTACTTTCTAATATCATAATAGAACTAAAGCAAGTTAAACATCCAATCCTATTAAAGCGGAATGTGAAACTTTTTACTATTCGTATGTTTTAATTAAATTTCATTTCAAGCAAACTTTTTTTTTCTTTTTTTTTTTTTAATTTTCTAAAATATTTTATTATATTAAGTGTATGGTGTTATCATGCTTCCATTAGCTCACTATAAACACGCTCTAACACTAGCTTAAGTTATTCGTATAAATTAATTAAAATAAGTTTTAATTCAATATTTTAAGCATAATTAAAAATTCATATCCGGTGCTTATCAGTTAATATGATGCGATACATAGACTTCATACCCTCTTTTGAAAGGATTTTGAGTCCTTCAATTTTGATGATAAGGTTTAAATTTCAATTCGTTTGAGTTGATTTCATTTTAAGTTGTTAGACTTTTTAAATATCTATTTGAGTCTAAATTTTCACATTTGTTCTATTTACATATCTAAATTTTTATAATATCTATTTGATATATTTTAACATCTTTAAAAAAACAACTATTTTAGTTAATTATTTTTCTTTCTAATTTTCATGGGCACAATATTCATTTTTATGTGATTTGAAATCACTCCTAATAACATGATAATATTCATAAAAATAAGAAATAAAATGATTAGTTTTTAAGAATTTAGAGCCTAAAATAGAACACCTTGCGAAACAAAAGAAGAGATAAAAGTACACACTGTAAAAAGAAAAAAGACTTTCTACCAACACCAAAATCTATTGATAAAATATTTTTATTATTGTAAAAATAAAAAATATAATATTTTAATATTAAATTATATTTACTTAATAACTAAAAGGGCAATACCTAGACGTAGCCTAGCTACAACTAAGTACATATTTCATTGTCATACTCCATTATCACATGACATTTTTTCATTGAATTGTACAATAAATAGGTGCAACCTACCTAGACTCAAGTTTTTTACTAATTAAAATACTCAAATCGGTGAAGGAGTATTTAAATATAAAACAACTCAAGATAAATTAATTTAAACCTCAAATTAAATCTAAAATTTTTAAAAAAGTAAAACCAGTTAATTTGAATATTAAATTCTACTACACATTCCAAAAAAACGTGTAAAATTTGAGCTTAATTAATGGAAATGTGAAAATTTTAGTTGGGGCTTATTTTAATAAACTGCATTACATTTTGCAATTTAGTGAATGCAAGCCAATACCCTATGTTGAAATTCATCTAAAATTCAAAACAAAAGCACAGACAAGTAATAGTGTGAATTAAAAGTGTGCTTCAAACACATTTTCAAGTGTTTAATTTAAATAAGTTATTTTAAAGAAAATATAGAATATTTGACAACCATTCAATATAGATTTAGAAGTGTATTTTGAACCGTTTTTATTATAAAAAATAATAATAATAAATAAAAATGAGTTTTTTTAAACAATTTTTTTCTCAAGTCAATTCAAACAAGTCGTAAAACTTGCAACGCCAAAATGTAATCAAATTAAACAAAAAACTTACTGAATGTATACCTTGTATTTGCAAGTTATTAACAATTCCAACTAAATAACACTGTCCTTCTGCAAATGTGATAAATGGGTTATTGTTTAATCAATCAAACAACATCGCACATATTTGAACACATGACCTCCTTGACTAACCTACTTTGATACCATCTTAAATTATCAATTGATTCAAAAACTTAAGTTGATGACTGAAAGTAAATGTAATATCATATCATCTACTAGATCTCAAGAAATAGATAAAAAGTTTGCAATGCATGAAAAATTGATATGTTAGGATAAGATTTAGGAGTGGGACTTTTAGATGCAATATAAGTAAACCAATTTAAGAATATATATTTTTTTAATGTTAAGTTCAAGAAGCATTTAAAATTTTCTTCAACAAAAGAGCGATATTATTTTACCTAAATTAAATGTGAATAAAAATATCGATAAAATATCGACGTCCAAATATATTTATAAAAAATTTATAAAACAAAAATATTCAACAATATTTAAAAAATTTCATCGATATATTGTTACTTATTTTGTTATGTTTTATGAGTTTTTTTACGATAGGATGAAAATGTCGATTTGACTTTCATGTCGACGTGGATTATGTAAGAATGTAAAAACATTGATGAAAATGTTGAGATAGTAAAGGAAATTTAATACTATGGTTGGATGGTGTGTACTCTCATTCCCCTTTGGTATTAAGTTCATACATGATGAAGCAGTCAACCTTTGGGCCGAAAGCCCAGTGACATTTTTTTGGGCCCAAATATTTGTTCATAGCAGATTTCCAGATTTTGTTTGGAGACTCGTACAGTTTCACATGTGTAAGATAGAGCTACAAATTTGTATGAATAAAAGTTAATTCATGTGTAATAAGATATACGTCATGTTCGAGAATATTGGCTTAAATCTAATGTTTGTTGTTTAAAGACATTTGAATATTTTTACCATTGATTCCTATATTTCTAATTTGCAATACAATGATTTTTTTTTACTGGACCTCTATGAAATATAAACAACCGAGAGTCCATGATAGATGGTATGTCCAAGGATGGAAATGAACAAAATGTAGATATACGTTCAATGTGGATGTTGCTTGATCCAAAAAGCTCCAGTAGCGTGGGTGGATGAGTTGGTTGGATTATCAAAGATTAGAATGGTTGATCGATTTTCAAATGTTACAATTATGTTTGTCACATATGGCAAGTAAAACTGCTCGAAGCTAAAACTATTGTCAATGATTTGAAAGAGCTCGACTTCACATAGATTGTGAAATATGAAAATAGTGGGACAGAGAGTTTGGTTAAAAATTGTTGGAACGAAATGAGTTTAATATAATAAATTATTGGACCCAAAACGCTTAATACAAACATGAATTTTGGATTACATTACAATTCAAACTCATTTCTTTATGAGTCCCCAAACAACCCCTATATGTTTTTCCAATCCCTAAAGAGGTAAAAGAAAAATTACCGATAATTTAGCAGTTTTGACATCTTTTTCGAGACTTTTTTGAGTTTGAAAAGGTTTCTTTTCAATTTCTATTTCATCTCTTATTTTGAAGAGGGAGTTACTATGACCTTGTAACTACATTTAAACTTCAAATTCCAAAAGATGTAAGAAACTCTAGTACCAGAAATAACATGTTTCTCCTTAATTAATTGAACGTTAAGGCATCATGTTTTTACATTATCAACAACAACAATCTCTCCATCCTTAGCCAAAAGTTGAGCCCTTTGAGCTTCCTTTCCCCAATCAATCCTCCCAACAAATACCATTAACAAAACCAAACAACCAAACATCCCAACCAAGAACCCAATCAACAGCCCACCAAGCCCAACCCCAACTTTAAACCCCAACACCACTCCCAAGGGCAAAGCCACCCCATAAAACCCACCAGCACTCGCACCCAATCCCATCAACGGCTTCCCCGCTCCTCTCACTACTCCGCCGCAAACCGCCACCGGAAAATTCACTACCTCAATCGCCGCCATCAGAACCAACATCTTCCTCACCATTCTCACTACCCCTTCATCTCTAGTGAAAATCCTCCCCCATTCCCCTCTCCCCGCCACCATCACCGCCGCCCCCACCAACCCAAACACCACACTCCCCACCACCGACACCCTCGCCGACCACCTCGCCTCCGCTCCACGGTTCCCACCCAGCTCGTTCGACACACGCGCCGACGCACACGTGGCTAACGATAACATTACAGAATAAAGCAAATAATCGAAGTTTAATACTATAGCTATTGTCCCCACGGCTTGTTTGGCATTAGGGAGATGGCCCGTAAGAAGAATCAGAATCTCGTAACACCACCATTCAAGGCAGGTGGTTAAGCAACACGGACCTGAAAGCTTCACTAAACGAACCCAATCCTGAACCGTTTGATCAAACCATCCACCTTTTTCTCCATTGTTACTCATCATCCTCTGTTTCACCCAAACGTAAATCGCTAGTGAAATCATTGCCACAAAATCAGTTACCCAAATCGCTATTGAAACCCCAATTAAGCCCTTGGATTTAGCAAGAAAAATGTTGATGGGTACATGAAGAGCCAGAGCCAAAGCAGAGGTTAACATGATGGGAAGCGTCTCGGTTTGTGAACTGAGATAGGATTTCAATGGGCAGAGGAATGAAGTGATAACCAAATCAGGGAGGAGATAGAAGAGATAAGTTTTAGCGACGAGTGAAATGTCCTTCTGTTGACCGAAATGGATCAAAATCTTGTCGACTTTGAGCCAGAGGAATGAAATTGGGAGTGTAGCGAGGAGTAAAAGAAAGATAGACATGAGAAGGGTCTTATGGAGGAGTTTGAAATTCTTACCGCCGAAGGCTTGGCCGCAGATGGGTTCCATGGCGCCACAGAGACCGTTCAAAACGGAAAAGCCAGTGACGTTTGCGAAGGTGAAACCGAGTGTACCACCGGCTAATGGAAGCTCGCCGAGACGGCCAAGGAAAGCGGTGGTTATGGCTATCTTTACAAACCATGTTAAGTTCATAGCGATGAGTGGAAGAGCGATGCCTTTCTGCAGTTTCAGCTCAGAAAGAATGGAGTTGGTGAAATCTTTTGAAACCCATTTCGTAATTCCGGGCCTTGATCCAGATTCCAAGGTTGAAGAAGATACAGATACAGACATGGAGATGTTTTTCTTTTTCTTTCTTTGAATGGCGGAAGAGGTTGTTGTTAGGGGGTTTTGTAACTTAATTTTGTAAGGCCTGACATTAAGATTTAGTTGACGTGTGATTGGGATACTCTTGCCTTTTATTCTGTGAACCTATTCCCATGTTGATATATTGAAGTTTAGTGAATTAAAAAGAAAAATATGTATGTGACATAGATATAAACATGATTGGGTCTTCTTTTCCCCTGTATAGCACTAATGGTAAAGGCAAAGGAGATAATGCAAACATTGGCTCAACAATAATAAGGCTTTTTGAGATGCATGCAAACGAAAAATATGGTTTAAATTATAAATTCAAATTACTACTCTCTCATACATCCCGTGGTCAGAAATTACCAACAATATTTAAGGTAATATGTGTGGCTTAAACTTTTTTTCTTTTTTTCTTTTTTTTAAAAAAAACTTTATATGTATATATACAAAGGATGTCTTTAATAAAATTCATAAGTAACGCCTATGTGTATTCCAACTGGCTAAAGTTGAAAAATACAAACTATATGATTGATGGACAGGTGAAGGCAAGTAATGTACATCCAACTTTGTTTTCCTTTTTTTTTTAATTATTAAAAGATTAAAAATCACTTTTAACCCTACACTTTCGTAAAAGTAACAATTTAGTTCTTGAAATTTGATTGGTAATGATTTAATTCTTATACTTCCAATTTTGTAACAACTTAGTCACTGAACTTTACTGTGTAACTATTTAGTCTTTATACTTTAAAGTTGGTAAGAATTTGTCCCTGTTGAAAAAATTAGTGTTAAAACTTAATAAGGTTTCTTCTTATATAAATCGATAAACCATTAGAGACTCGATATCTTTTTTTACGCTAAAGACTAAATTGTTACAAATTTGAAAGTATAAGGACTAAGTTGTTACATATTAGAATTGAGGGACTAAATTGTTACAAAATTGAAAGTACATTACTAAATCGTTACAAACTAAAGTTTAGGGACCAAAAGTATTTTTTAACCTTATTAAAAATACTCTTTATTAACTTTTGTAGTAAAAAAAAAAAAAAAGTCATAAATAAATCAATTCATGTATTAATTGAATCAGACATCAATTGTGTTGTATGTAAGGTTAAAATTTTGATCTTCTACGTTCTGCCTTCAAATATTAATTAAAGAAAAAACTTTTAAGATGTTTAAGCATTAATATTTACAAACTAATGTTAAATGATTCCCAAAAATCATTTTGTTGTTATTGATATTTAGACGAACATTTTATACAAACTTTTCTATCTCTTTTTCCTTTTCCTTTTTCTTTTTTATGAGATTTACATGATTTTGGATACGAAACAACGTCATAAACAAATTTTAATTCTATTAATATGCTGAAAAGTAATATTATTACTATCCGTTATTTATACCTATTCCTCTCGTTGTTACGACTAAAATGGTATTACAAGTCATTATTTATCTTTTAATTTATTTTGTCACATCATATTATTTAACAATTAATATCAATTTGATGGACTTTAACCAATTTGAACACAAATTAAAATACACGCATTCGACGAAAAGATAAAAATTTGAATTTCTTACCCTAGATGGTATTGATTAAAAAAAACTATATTAACTCAAGTGATTATTTAAAACTATATTTTTCCATCATAGTCGAGTGAAGCCTTATAGTTTCATTTATGTGCTAGAATATATCTTACATATAATGCAGTAAAAATTTTCTCCTTAAACGTAAGATGAGTACATTTGATTGAAAACTTTTTTAAATATTTCCCTTTGTTTATGCTATAAAAAAAAAGAAGAAGAAGAAAAAATGTAAAACCCATGGTTTTTACTAGAGAGTGCATTATTGATTCTTTATATCTAGCCAATACTTCTCATAAATATAAACTAAAATTCCAATTAAGTTCGACAAAGGTTATCTAAAAGAAAAGCTTGGGAGAGCAATAATTTTATAATATGATTTATGCAATCTTTATCTCCCTCTTTTTCTCTTGAGTGAGACCCCCATTGCCATTCCCACTTGGCTTCGGAGAGTGTGCTGCTTTCACCCTAATCCCACTTACCATATTTTTAATATTATTCTCTCTCTATGATTCACCACTAGCTCATCTCACATACATAATTACAAGTATTTTTCTATGATATATTTTCTATGGAAAAAAAAAAATTGTAGCTAAAATTTTTAATCAAGTTATAATAAATAGTTACCATCTTTCTAATTTCTTTATTCAATAATTCGAGACTGGAAATTGAATCATTAATCTTTTAAAGATGGTAATTGATATTTTTATCTATAAGACGTATTAATAATTTAAAGATTTTTAGTATCATGCAAGGTGAATGAAGACAAAAGAGATTGACAAAACGAAAAGAAATATTAGTGCGCCATGACTTTGTATGTGATACGTAGTGAATTAGGTTTAACCATAGAGAAGGAGATTACTGAAAAGAAATTCCATTTAGTTACATTTATAATGGTTGCTTTACGTAACCTATAATGTAAGAGAAATGCAACATTCAAAAGAATAAAAAGGTAGATTCTTTTTGGTTGCTTCTTATCCGTACGATATTTACGAGGAATATTATTAATGTTATTTTATAAGAGAAGAATATTTGGTTTGGTATTTATGATATAAAGGAATTCATATTTGAAAATTAGGCATCCAACCCGAAAAAGGGGGGAGAATATATGGAGTTTCCAAATTAAAGGATGAAGATAGAAAAATATACAAAGGGAAAAATGAAACTTTAACAGAATTAAGCACCAATTAAAAGTTGATGCAAACCCAAACCCAACATAACTTATTTGATATGTAATATTGGTCAATGATTGGATTGGGAAGTTCGTAGTTCGAATTTTTACTTCTATTCTATTAGGAAAAAAGAAAAAAAAAAGGTATAATAATATTGGAAAATATTTCTTTCGTTTGTGTTTCTCTTTTCTCCTTCTTTTGAAAAATAAACTCATTGAATAATCACGATTTCTTTCATGGAATGTATACAATCATTTATAAAAACCCTTTTCAGTTACAATGAACACTACTAATTCAAAAATTAAATTATAAGTTTGTATCTAACGAGGCTCTAAACTTTTATTTTTTGTTTAATTTAGTTGTTGACATATTTGAATTTCTTTTAAAGTTAATTGATATAGTTAATATAAATATCAATATTATGTCTAAAATATAATATAAGTATAATTTTACTAGTGTGTATATTAGATTTGTGAAGTTTAAAAAAATATGGAAATATGTCGAGGACTTATTTGATACAAATTCAAAATTCAAGGATCTATTACCAAACACAAATTTAAAATTTGGAGATTTATTAGACATTTTTCTAAATATATAAACCATATAAATGCAAATTTCGAAGTACATAGTTACAAAAATTTGTAACTTAACTTTAATTTCAATTTACATTTTATTTATTTCAATAATTTCCATGATTAAGAGTGACAAGAAGATTATATTTCATGTCGTTAAAATACACAAGTAAGTCTACATTGAGTTTTAAATTCTAAACTAAGCAATATGCATCATAGAGGGACAAGGTTCTAAATACACTATTTAGGCTATAAGACCAAAATTTGGGTTGATTCACGATTGTCATATTGTTAGAAATAAAGAAAGGGTAATCTCTATTGAAAATATAATATAAATTAAATTTTTGCATGGCGATTAATATTAAAGTGAACGATATGACACGGAGATTAATATCAAATATGAAGATGTTGCTTAAGGATCAAAATTTGGTTTTGATAATTGATAATCTTGTTTACTCTTCTCTCTCACTTCTCTTTAAACTTTTAGAAAATGCAAATGTACATACACAATTGGTTTTCAAGATTATTGAAGATGAACCAAAAAGGGAGTTTCCCCAACACATCCCCACACAAACATATTGTATAACTTAATTTGAAAAAGGTTGAGGAATCTACTTTCTTAGAACTTTTTTTTTTAAATGAAAAGGATAGATATGGAGCCACTTTGTTTTATTTGAGGACATTTTAACTAAACCCATTTGCTTTCAAATAATTGGGATTGGCTAAATAACAATACAATTAGTCAAGGCCAATAATGCTATATTAATTGCCCTTTATAGATGCTTCTCTAGTGGGTAGCTTGATCAAAGAATTATGTAATATCTATACCTCCATATATATAATTAATAATATATATATATATATATTAGTTATGCACAATAGAATTTATAATATTCTAAAAATAATATTTCAAAAGATAATTTCAAATATGAACAGAAATATAAGGTGTGTATACCATAAAAAAAATATTATTGTTATTTTATTTAGGATAGGTTTTATTTATATATATCAATAATTATTGCAAAATTTGTTTCAATTATCTCTTCAATCACTTAAATGTTTTTTCTCTCTAAAATAATGGTATAGTTTTGCAATAGTTTTAAAAATTTTATGTTTGCAATAATTAATTTTATAAAATTTGAGAGAATGAAGCTAAAATATGGAAAACTTTTTTTATTCAAAACATGTTCTTTTATTATTCCATAATAACTTTAATTTTCCACAATTATTAAGAGGGGAGAAGAATAAAAATTAGATGCAACCTAGATTGTACCTAAGTCTATGCTTTCATTTTCCTACATACATAAAAAAATTAATTTTTTAATAATTTTTTTGAAGAAATAAATGGTCACATGACAGCTTTTTTCTCATAGAACAAATTATTATCATTATTAATGTTGTGTTTTATGAGTGACTAGAAAGATTCTTAATGGAATTAGAGTTGTATCTCTCTGCTTTGCTCAACCAATAAATTAGATTTAAAAAAAAAAAGCTTAAAATATTTTAAATACTTAAAATGAGCTTAAAATATTTGAAATATTCCAAATATTTCAAAGCAAGATTGAGATGTTTTTCATTTTATACTACTCAACACCACCAACACCATCACCTGATCACTTTACATACCTCAACATCATTTTTCTTTTTTTTTTTTTTTTTTTGGGAA
>QLSR01000151.1:764975-848008 GCA_031780015.1 Citrullus colocynthis
TTTTTTTTTTTTTTTTTTTTTTTTTGGGAAGAATTTGTGCAATTTCTTTTCCACTATTCCTCAATTTCTTTTCTTTTTTTTGTGCAATCATTGCTGCCACTTTTTATTCTAGGGATCCCCTCATAGTTTTTTTTTTAAGCTTTCTATTATTTTTTTAAAAATAAATTTCTAGAGCAAAAGATAATTTTGGAAATTATGATTTATTTAGAAAAAAGAAATCATGTGCTTGTTTTGTAGCAAAATTTTTCATTTTGAAATTATTATTATTATTATTATTAATTAATTAATTACTTTATTTATTTTATAAATCAAAATTAATTAATAATTTATTATATTTATAATATATATAGAAAAACTAAAACATCCAACTAAAATTTTTAAAAATTCAAATAGAAATACAAAGAAGAATTAAATAAATAAATGGTTTGTGAGAAGCTTTGAAAATAAAGGTTGTGAGTTCTTTTTCATGGCTCGTGAGAAATCTTTATGGAAAGCTGGGATAAGAAAGCACTTTGAATGATTTTGAAGTGACTTATATATGCATGATATTTTGAGGGAAATATTATTCATCCATTAGTAATTAAATGAAAATAGAAATTAATAATTTGGACCTAAAATTAAAAAAAAATTATTGATGTCATAAACATGAGACTTCGTCTCAAAATTATTTACAAGCTAAAAAATTAGCTATGTATCTTATAAAGACTATGACATATCCTCTTATTTTTTAATGTGAAATTTTCAATTTTGAATAGAAAATATTTAAAAAAAGAAAGAAAAAAAAATGTTACCACAACATGGAAAGAAACCATACTATAACATTATAAAAAACAATGTAGATCATTAACACCATAATATAACATTATAAAAAACAATGTAGATCATTAACATAGTACTTTATTTATTTATTGGAATACAACAAAAGATATGGATTTGAATCTCCCAATTTTAAGAAAAGAAATTGGAAAAATATAATATCAATTATTGCTTAGTTAGGCTTACTTTAGCAATAAAAAAAATAATATACAGTTAGATAACGACTTAGACTTTAAAATAAGGAATACTAAATGAAAAAGAAAAAAACCGACAAATACAAATGACCTACAATAAAAAGTTGGATATTAATTTCAAAACTAAAAGTAAAAACTACAATAACTTTAATATTTAAATAAATTTCACAACTAACAAAAGAATTCTATAATATTATTATATTATAACAATGCGGCTGCCTCTTAATATTAATTACATGCCTCCAATTAACCACCAAATATAAATTCGAATTACATTTAAAAATTCTCCCATACATCTAACCATTTAAAATTGCAAACTACATTTTGTGGCAGTATCCTTAAATAATGCCTCCAAAACTCAAGGTGGTAGTAATTAATAATAAGCCAACATGGGCATGGGCCATGTTAAAAAGACCTTAACCGATGAGCTTAAAGCCCAAAAATATTGGGCTTTCAAGGCAGTAAGCCCAATTCCAATGACATTTGGGCTTTCCTTCAATTTCTCAAAATGCAAAATCTAGTCAACATATTCAAGTACATATCTGATAACTGAAAAATTCATTCGGCTAACATAAGCATAACTCAAATGTCGTAAATTTATATAATCAATCTCGAGGTCTAGAGTTTGATATCTCATCTCCCATATTGTCAAAAAAAAAAAAAAAAAAAAAAAAACTCATCTTCATATATTTTAATTTCAACTCATACCAATAAGATATTGATCCCAATTTAGATATTTTCTATCGTGAATCCATCATCTAATGATCTCAAATTCTTTTAATTTATTTTTTCTTTACCAATTATATTATGTTTCATACAACTTTTTTTCAAGTCATTGTAACCACTTAAATAGCACCTTAAAACATTGTCTCATCGTTTCGTAATATAAACTATCTCAAAGTAAATACTCAAAACAAAACACAATTAAATTATTAGGATTGAAATCTTATTCTTTTGTCTCCTACACCTTTTTTTTTCCCATGTTTGTTAGGGAAGTTAAAAAAAATAGAAAATGATTATTTATATACACATAAACATATGAACTCTTCCTCCAAGTTTGGAGAACCTATAATCTATTAATATATGCTAAAAACTTTATATATATATATATATATATATATATATATATAAGTTTCATACTTGGCTTAGCTTAAATTATAAAAATTGTCACCCACATTAAAATTTCTTTCTTTCTCTCTCTAGTTGTGATAAATTTATGATATCCAACATAAAGATATGACTATTATAAATTAGGGGGGTTTTTTTAATGACTAATATATTCCTAGAAAGAAACTAGTTTAAAAAAAAGCTTCTTTTTTTTTTTTTTTTTTTTTTATTTATTAATATTGAGAATCAACATAGACAAAATGATTTTTATGAGATTTCCAAATATTGTAGTTTTTGTTGTTGTTGTTTGAATGTGTGTGTGTTTTTTTTTCTTTTTGGGTGTCCGTACAAAATGGATTAAAGATTTCAATGTCTCTGTGGCCGTAAATAACTTTTCCTTTTTCAAACCCTTTAATTTATAATTTTCCATTCCTTTGCCCTTTTTTTTTATCCCCCAAATCCAAATGTACAAAGAATGAAATGTATCTTATCTTAAACAGTATTTTGGAACTTTCAAGGTTAATTAATTAATTAATTAATTAAATACTATATCAAAGTTTCTTTTTTGTAAGTTAAACTATCAAATCATTATTATAAAATTAATTTGATAATTTCTATATTTGCTTTCTGTGTGAATGTTATAAAGTTTTAAATAATATTTTGGAAACGAAGGGGCATCCCCCAAGATGGGAGATCCATATATAAAACGAATTTTGATTTTGGTTACCCATATCCCTTTTTTACTTTAATAAAGATTTAATGAGATTGGAAAAACATTATAAATACATTTGATTTTGTAAATTATAGGTATGATTATGAGAATAAGGAAGATAAGGAATATAATAAGTGAGAAATTATATGTTTATTGATATAAACGTTTTCAAAGAGAATAATTTTCGTTATTCTAGACAACTTAAATAATTTTTTTTTGCAAGTATAAATAGAAAGCAAAACATGCAAGTCCATCCACTAATAAACTATGTGTTTACAATACAAAGGGTTTTTATTGATTGGAAAATACCAAAAAGATTTTTTTTTTTTTTTTTTTTTTTTTTTTTTTTTTTTTTAAAAAAAAACCAGTATTCATAAACAACTTCCCACCAATTGAATAAATTGTGAATAATAATAGTAACAAGTTTAGTTATGCATGTTTAAAAAATGCCTATAAACTATACGGATGCACTTCAAAATTCAATTTTCACTAGTGAGAGCACCATATTTTTAACAAGCCACGATCTTTTTTTTTTTTTTCCTCTTCTTCTTCTTAAAATTAGGAAAAGAAAAAACCTATGTTCGATAAGGGTTTTTCTGTTTCTTTCCTTTTCCTTTTTAATTGGCAAGAAACAGAAACATGCTTGAATAATCCTTTCTTGTTTTCAGAAAGTTTAAATTAAAAATATAAAAGTTTTACATAGAAAGTTTTCAAATACTACTTATAGACTATTTTCATTTATCATTGTCTATCAATAATAAATATTGATAGATGATTAATAGTGTCTGTCGCTATTTTTCACTAATAAAAATATGTCAGCAGTATTGCCATCTAAAAATAATTATTCTCGTATTATGAATGTTTTAAGTAGTAAAAAATGATAAAATACTACGTTTATTAATATCTTGGGAAAGAAAAAAAAAAAAAAACTAAAAACAAAAAAAAAAAAATATATTTTTTAAAAAAAAAAAAAAAAAAAAATAAAATAAAAAAAAAAAAAAAAATTTTTTTTTTTTTTTTTATTTTATTTTTTTTTTTTTTTTTTTTTAAAAAAAAAAAAAAAAAAAAATAAAATAAAAAAAAAAAAAAAAATTTTTTTTTTTTTTTTTATTTTATTTTTTTTTTTTTTTTTTTTTAAAAAAAAAAAAAAAAAAACCGTCTTGAGATAAGCAATTAGGTGGAAATAGAGAAGAGTTAGAGAAAGCATCCCAGATTCGAGGCATATTATTGTTGCCTCTCACATGGCCACCTTCTTCCCTCTTCAAATCCACTTTCTTTTTTCATTTTTTCTTTTTCTAATTATTATTGGCTAAACCCCCCTCATTCCATTATTTGTTTTTCTTTTCCTTCCATTTAATTAATTAATTAATTACTTGATTAAGACATGATTTATATATTTATAATTTTGTGTGTCACTTTCATCATTGCTGTGACAGTTTCCTTAGCCCATCATCCTCATCTTCATCTTCTTCAAGGCCTTTTTAGTTGTATTTTTATTAATATCAACCCTTTTCCCTTTCTTGAATACTTCAACTTTTCAGCCCCCTATTACCTTACCAATGGAGGCTTATTATAATTATTATTACACTACTCTCTTTATTATATTCAAATCTCTCCTTTACCTCAATATTTATGCCTATTTCATCCCTAAAATTTTTAAATTTGTCACAAATAAATCTCTAAACGTTAAAAAATATCAAATAAATTCTTAAATTTACTAATTTTATGTCTAATAAGTTCTTGAAATTTCAACCTTCTTTTAAAGTTGTCGTACGTGATTCCCATGGTAAAAATTTTGATGGTTTTAGACGAGACTCAACCTTTCATTGATTTGATAAAAATTTTGATGGTTTTAGACAAGACTCAACCTTTCATTGATTTGATTGAAGCTAATAATTCACCCATTTTGGGTTGAGACCAATTTCATTATTTTCTTGAATCTTCTAAATGGACCCTCACATTATGGTAACAAGATTTGGTATTTTGTAGACTCCTTGTGTGATCTACATCTTACTGGAGCAATCCAAAGTTTTTCCTTCATTAATCGCAATTGCAATTCTGTTGCGTACGAGCTTGCTACACATGTCTGCAAACATCGGTCATTTGGAGCAACTACTAACACAATTCATCGTTGCTTTTCCTAATTTATTGTTTTTAAGTTTTGTTTTGTCAAAAAAAGAAAATTAAAAATTAAAAAAAAAATCAAATTTTAAAGTACTTAATTTTAGTTTTCTGATTCAGTATCTGGGTTGAAACTGAAAGGCGTTATTCTTTTTTGGTGTTTTGTAGGATGTGTATAATTTTGGTTGATTAATTATGGACACTTTTTATGTAAGATTTTATTTGGGGTTTGTTTTTTTATGTCGAAATATTTTTAAAATTTGTTATTTTAAAATGAAATTACAGTTCTTTCTATTAGAGAGATCAAGGTTGAGTGCTAAATTTGAAAATATTTTCTTTTAAAAAATAACTCGTTGACTAACAAAAGAAGTTTACTAGGAAAATATAATACGTGTGGATGTATTTTCTTAACTATACCAACTTTTTTAATTGGGTGCCTCTAATATATTACTAAAATCTTTTTTATGTCTTCTAATCCTTATCATTTTTAATTTTGTCTAATTCATCCTTAATCTATTTTACAACTCGTTAAATTATACAAATTTAAAGTTTTAGTTGAGTTGGCACAAAAATATTAATTTTTTGCTTACTAGATTAAAGAATCTTAAAAGCTTTTAAATACGGCTAAGGATACAAAATTTAAAACTATCCGTGTATAATATTAGATATAAAATTTAAAATTGAGAGACTTAATTATTTACTAAAGAAATTGAAGCTTTTAAACTACTTTAATTCTTAAAATTAAAAGATCAGAAAATAATTATATACATCTAAATATTATATTTTTATAACTTATAAATGGAAACAACAAAATTTAAAAGGAATTTGGAATACCTTCTGAAAAATTGTTGCTGAATGAAACACTTTTCCCTAAGCACCTTGGGAAGAAAAATATTTAAATGCTTGGTCTAAATTCTAAAAAGTACTTTAAATACCTCTTCTTTTATATGTTTTACATCGATTTTCGCTGAATTTCGTTTCATTTTAGTTTTTATATTTTGAAGGTTTGCTTTTATTTTTTTACCTCTAATGAATCTAAAAATTATTCATGTAGATGGTTTATTGTTCTTTTTTCACAAAAAAAAAAAAAAAAAACAAAATCTATTAATATTTCTTTTTATAGATTGAAAAAGTATATTCACATATTGCATTAAATTTTTTTCATGAAAATTATTATTATTATTTAACTAATTTTTATATAAAAATAGATTTAAAATATTAATTTTTTTTTAAAAAAATACTAAATTTAAGATTTATTAAAAATTCAACACTCAAATTCAAGACTTATTGAATGCATGTAAGTAAAATTTGACAATTGAAGTAAGTATACTAAAATAGAATGAAATCTAAAATACAAGAATAAAAAGTAGTATTACAAAATTAAAATATATTTTTATTTCTTTTTAAAATTTTAACCAAACACTATTAATATTTCCTTTGTTTTTTCTTTCTTTCTTTTTTTTTTTTTTTAAAAAAAAACTAGTTCTCTCTAAATGAGAACTTTTGTTTTTATCATTAAAATTCATATCATTACAATTCAATTTATCTCTTTTCTGAGAAAGAAAAAAAAAGTATACATATACACACACAAGAAAAAAAATTCTAACTTGCAAGACACATTTGAAGTAAAAATTATTTAACCTCCTTGATTAGTTGAGTTATTCTCCACTTCAATAATCATTTTAAAGTATAATAATATATGGGATAGGAATTTTAACCATACCTAACATTTTTGTCGAGGAAATAACAATTTAAATGATAATAATATTTCAAACTGTATAATTAATTAGTTGTCCTTTTATATATTAATTATCATTAAAAACTTACTAATATCTAACAACTCGATGATTAGTGAGGTACAAAAGAATACTTAATTTATATACTTAACTAACCCATTGTTTTATAATCCTTAAATTGAGGCTACAAGGTTGAAAATTGGTTGTTTTTCATAAATGGTTGGCCATCATTTCCTTATCAAAGAATGGAAGTTGCCCCTACATGACCTAAATCATTTTTTGTCCTTAATAAACACCTTTAGGTTTTGCTTCCTTTACCTTTCCTCTTTAATTATTCTTCCTCTCTCTTTGTATATATTTATAAAAATTTAAAGTCAAAGCAAAAAGGAAAACAAATAATGTCGTCTTTTTTTTTTTTTTTTTTCAATTTAATATATACCTAATCTTACCTGTTAGTCATCATGAAAGATGTTTAAGGAGTGACCATTAATTTAATGAAATGCAACACTCAATTTCTCTTTGATATCATGGATGAAAGTATTTAGACTAAATCTATGACTAAGTATAAGAGAAATTTGTCCCTAAAAAGTGAGAGAATATGCCCTCTTCGGGAACAAAGTTATATTTCACAAAATTATATTACAACTCTAAGATGACTGTTTATAACTGCATAAGAAAATAAGATAATTGACTAATTAATTTCAAAATACTAATTAATCTAAATTAACAATGAAACAAATATTAAACTCAAATATATTGATTATCTTCTAAAATTTAATTTGAATTTTGAAAATAATTTTATAAAATTAGATTACATGATCGGTTTAAAGTAATATTTATAAGCTTAGTTTTAAAAACAATAAAAAATTAAATAACTATTAGATGAGGGACCTTAAATTAATACAGTGGAGTGCACAAAACCAAAAACCAATCGGGAGGATTCTAGGGAAAACAAAATGATAAGAATAAGATTGACCTTGTTGTTGTATTACGTAACAAGTGATCAATATATCAATAATATGTTTAGTTTAAGATTATATGTCTGACCTTTAAACTGTCATTTTCTATGTGTAACATCGATGTTTCCTTTCCCTAATTTCCTCTCAATTTGATGATTTCGGACAAATATATGTAGCTGTCTTGACTTTTATATTACGTTGTTGTTGTTAGCAGTAAGCATTTAGACATGTAAATTTAAACCAATGGTTAAAAAATTTCAAGTGGAATACTTACTTTTTCAAAAAAAAATTTACCATTATTTTTTAATCTTCTTTTTTTTATTATTTATTTATAATTTTGATAAACGTGGAATACTGATTTTGGAGAATATCAATTACATTGCGTCTTGATGGTCATTTAAAAGATTGATATCTAAAAGCATCAGATTTTTCTTTTTCTTTTTTCCTTTTTTTTTTTTTTTTCTAAAAAAACATCAATAGAATTTCGAAATTATCCATGTGTGTTTAGATTAGATTCTATCATAAATTAGAGTATCTTTTTAATATATATTTTTTAAAAATATATAAAGATCATATTCACTATATATCTACACAAATAAGAATTAGTTGATTTTATAACATTGTTTATTCAAATTTTATTTGGTATATAATAGCAACATATGCAAAGTGATCATGATTATAGTTAATTATTTGAAAATTTGAATCACCAAAAATTTCACGACTAATTCACTCTGAGAATAGTTTAACTAGTTTAGACTTGTATATCTCCAATCAAGAGGTTAGTTAATATGTTTTAATATCTCAACTCCATATATTGTTGAACTCAAAGAAAAAAAACTACCTTAATTTTTTTTTTTTCTTTTGATTGTTTTGACAAGTTGGGGTGAGAATTTAAATGATTGAATATATAATTGTTTTTGGTGATACAAGTAATTTTTTTTTTTATAAAAAATATTACTTATATGTTAATTGAAGAGTGATAGATGTATTTTCTTGAAATATTGCATTACATTATTTCTTATATGTAGTTGTCAGGCCGGGATTTATTTCGGGAATGCAAAATTATAGTTTGCATACCATCTTTAGGGTTGAAATATATGTTTTAGTACTATTGAATGTTTGAGTGGCTTTTTAAATTAAATTTTTTTTTTGGAAGAAATTAATTTAGACTTTTTAAAACATTTCTCAATTTAGTGAATAATCGATGACAAGCTTACCAGCATAATATCTAATTTCCAAAAGTTTAAAGGAAAAAAAAAAGTCATCTAACAAAAGAAGATCTCCATTAATTCCTCTTCCTAAATTTAAAGAAATTAAAAGATAATTTTCAAGTTTTATTTTATTAGATGACTTCTTTTTGCCTAAAAACTTTCAGTAACCAGTTTTGACACACACTAAAATGTTAGTGAATACTAAATTGTAGAAAATGTTAAATTATAAGAAACTTCATTGAAAAAACCTCACAAACGACATCATAGAGTAAAACATATATACATAGCTCATCCTAAATTAAGATGAAAAGTAGAAAATATTAGTAAAATAAAATTTAAAATTTACCCAACAACTTACACAAGTATTAGATAAATATGAGATTTCGATTGGAGTAATTTATGTAAGTTATAAAAATGGTTTAAGTCATTTATCTTATCAAAAGGAGAGGAGAGTGGAAAGAAGAAAAAGAAATGATGGATGGAAATAAGGTGTGTATTCCATGGTTAGTAGTGTGTTTAGAAATTGTAAATTAATAGCCATTGGAGGATGAGAAAGAGACCGACAGAAAGCATCTTTTGAGGTGCATGAGTTTGCGTTCATGGAAGTACCAGACTGAGAAGAAAAAAAAAGAAAAAAAGATTTTAAGTTCTAATTGGAAGTAGAGGGTGTGGTATGTTATAGGTATATATATATATATATATATGTATATATATATGTATGTATATATGCTGCTTTTTTTTTTTTCCCCTTTTATTTCTTTAATGCTTTCATAAATGTAGCACTAATAAGTTATATTAGAGTCATTAAAATTTTTTAGTTTTGTGTTTGTTGTGAATAGGAAAATACAAGTCTATGTTAGTTAAATATTTTTCGTTGTAGCGTTAGTTTTAGCGATGAAAATAAATTTACTTCTTTTGAAGTCATAATTATGTCTTTATAGAAAATTCTTGATCTAGGACATTTTAGAGTCAAATTAAACTTATCCTTGATCGAGCCAAATGGATAGGAGTATGAATTTGGCATGCTTCATTCATCAAATGTGGAGGCTCAGCCTCGGCCTCAATCAAGGCCAAGATCGAGATAGAGCATTTCATTTATGCCTTTCTTCTATTTGTGAAGCCCAATGACTTGTTCGTTGAAAGAAGAAGCTTAAGCCTCGGTTGAGGTTTAGCAAAGTTAGTTCGAGTCTCTAGTCCAAACATCTCTTCTTCTTCAAAAATCGAGTTTGAGAGGTGGTTTTTGATGCAAGTTTCGTCATTTCTTTAATTTGACAATATATGGACTCATGCAAAATCAATAAAGCCGTCTAGTCTGAATCTGCCCATAACTATATCTAATTTAACCTCTAACATAATCATTATACATATTAAAAATTAACTTATTTACTAGACATAAAAGTGAATTTGCTAAAATCGCAAGCTTGTTTTTTTTGATAAATTCTTTATAATAAATGGTTTTGATATTCTATAATTTTACATTTACATTCTTAGCCAAGTTCTTAAAAAGTATTTTGAAATTCTTTTATTATTAGTATTTTTTTTTCAAAACAAGACATGAATTTTGGAGAAAAAAACCACATAATTTAGTTTTTGTAAACGTAATGTTAAAAAATCAAATTACCTAATGGAGTTTAACCTTTCAACTTTGTGTTTCACAAATTCATAATTTCTTTTTTTAAATGACAAATTTGACAAGGACTTATTAAAAAAAAAAAAAAAAAACTAAGACTTATTTGGAATAAAAATTAAAATTTAAAAACTTATTAAACATTGTTTAAAGTTTTAAAATCTATTACAACAAATTAAATAAATTTTAAATTAAAAAAAATTTATTTATTGAGGATTTTTTTCATTTTTTCCTTGAAACCTAATTAACGCAAACTTGGAAGAGTGTATTGAGAGTTAGAAATGAATATTGTAATTTAAGCAGCCTTTTTAAAAAATTGTAATTTAAAAGGATAGGAATGCGTTTGTCAGCGCACCCCACGCGTCTTTACCTCCCCAACACTCTGGATTATGCGGTCAAACTCCCCCTCCCCTTTCTCTCTCCTCATATTAAATTTCTAATATTTTCTTTTTCAACTGTCTAATCCAATAAAAATTTTAATTTCTAATATATATTTTAAGGTTGGAGCTTTCAATTTTGATGCCCGAAATTTGTTGTCATAGCTTCAAGGGTGAATCCTTAATTACATGTGGCATAAAACTTTTTCGGTAGATCAGGATTTTTTTTTTTTTAATATATTTTTAGATTCACCCAGTTTAACAAATATGTATTTGATACACAAATCTAATTCTATTCTTGAAAACTATTTTTGGATTCTACGATCCAAACAATATAAATTCTAAAAATAACATTTTTGTTATATTATAAATTCTAAAAATAACATTTTTGTTATATTTTCATTATGTCCAGATTTTAAGTTTTAAATTTAAAGTGCAAAATTATATTAAATAAAGACAAAAACATTTACAAATACAATGTATTATGTTATAAACTCAATTCATTTTTTTTAAAAAATATTATATAATGGATTATAAATTATATAATACTAGAAAATAATAATTAAATGATTTTTTTAAACATAGGTCATATTAATAAATAAATTTAAAATAATTTATTGTCAACCAAATATTAGTGGATAACTACAATTAGTTTTATGCTTTATAAATATATATAGTATTAAACACATTTAAAACAATTGTTTAAATTATAATCCAATTTAAAACATGAAATACAAATATGTTTTCAAATTTTTATTTCCAAATTCTCTACCAAACAATTCTATCTTTTAATTGAAAGTGTACATTCAACCTAGTTGAGTTATACTCCATGCTATATCTGATATAACTTAATTTATGAATTTTTTGTTTTCTTTAGTTTTGTTTTTTAATTAAGTTAAATTGTTTACCAAAACGATGACCGTAACTTAAATATACACATTTTATTGATTGATTTCTTACTACTCAAATAATGTTTTAATCTAATGCGTGAGTTATTAAACATTCTTGTAATTATAATTCGTTGAAAGAGTCACCTTCTAATCAATTTTCACTAATTCACCTCTGCCAATTTGACATCAAGTGCATTCTAATTTTTTTTTTTTTTTTTTAAACTTACCATTTCGATCCAATCAAGTTTTTTACATAAACTAAAAATTTAAAAATTCAATAAAAAGAAGTGATTATGATATCGTTTGCTCTAAGTTCATGTCAATTTTGTAGCGTATTTATGTTTTTATGATTTATTAGAAACATAGAAGAATTTTTTTTAATGATCTTTTAAAGTTTAACGGTTTCTTTAAAACATTAAATTTAAAGATTAGGATTGCACTACATTTGACGTGCAATTGGAGAAAATCAAAGTTTTAGGGTCAAAATTAATTATTTTTTCCACAAAATTATAATTATCCGAACAATTTAATCCTCCTAATCAAAAGTATTGTTAATTACTACATCATCATTCATTTAGCGTCTGCCAACAATATATATATAAAATTTTGAAGAAACCAACAATAATTATTTGATGATTTGAAATTTTGATAAAGGATCGAAATTAATGAAGATTTTAAAGAATAGGGGGATACAAAATTAAAAAGAAAAAAGAAAAAAGTATGTCGAAAATTCCACATTTAGCAACTTGTAATCTTGTATACATATAATAACCTACCCTTTTCCCCTATAGTATTTTACATAACTTATGCTTTATCATTTACTTTTGACTCTTTATAATTGGTCGAATCTATGAACTTTATTGTTAAGATTTTGGTTGTTTTCTCTAACCATTATAATAACAAATAACAAATAACAAATAACAATTTGGTATTAAAAAGGAAATGTAGATGACAATCTACAACCATGACATATTAAAAAGTATATGACTTTCATCAACCAAATTTAGATTCTCTTTGAATTCCAGAACCAGTTGTCTTTGGTTTTAAATTATTTCAGTTTCTGCTTTAATTTCTTTTTTCTTCTTCTATTGACTACATTTTCTCTTGTTCTCTACCATACATTTATCTTATATAATATGGTGTCATCAATTAATCCAGTTGATGTCACCATATAATTATAAATTAAGTTTTTGTAAGTATAAAAAATAGATAAAGCTTTAATTACTTTTTCACGACACTCACAATGTCACAGATAAGTATAACAACGAGGTAATTATTAAGAGATAAGTTAGCAAGAGAAAATGCACAGTGATGGTAACTAGTTCGGTGTAATCACACCTACATTTGGGAGACAGTGTGCCTAAATGAGAAGAGTTTCACAAGTAGAGTCAAACAATTACAAAGGAACACTTATCTCTATCTTGTTTCTTTAAAAGTTAACTTCTAATTAACAGTTTAAGCTCCCCTTAAACTTGATCATCTCGATGTAATACTTATTATTTAGGCTTCCCTACACTCGACACCTCCTTGTTTGAAGCTTCATCATTCTTCTCATCATAAGTTGAACAATCTTTCAATCAACTTAACTTACTCAAGTACTACACTCAATCATGCACTCTTTTACAATCTTTTTATCAAAAGATTACTAACACACCCTTGCAGGAGCGCATATCAATTTTCTATATTATTCTTCAAGTATTTTACTTCTAGAATACATTTGACGCCTTAACCTAGGCACATGACATGTGTCACGGTCATGCTTGTTCAGGGCGTGTTGCCCGTGGCTGCATGCCCGCCTCGACCCCTTTTTACCATGCTTTCATGTTATGTACTTTATTTTACTAGCTAGTGTATTTTCCTAGTGCTTTTCTTTGTAAGTGACCGCTCACCACTTTGCATGTGCAAGGGTGACAATTCCACAATTGTTTAGAATGTACTATATGGGGGTGAGACTAACCATCAAATCCTCATACCTGGAGTTGTGAGTTATAAAGCCGTTGTTGTCCCTTTTTGCTTTCTAGTCTTACAACACATATTAATTTCTCAAACATGCTTTCAAACGTTTGCGAAATCCTTTTCCTCTAAAACCCGTTTTCTAAAACCGTTTTCCTTTGAATCTCGGTGTGCCGTAGGCGATCAGAATTTGATCAGGCTGACTTGTTCACGAGCTAGAACAAGTGCCGCACAATCGTTTAGTCCAGCGCAGAACTACGATTGTGACAACACGCATGATATAAGATGTCATAAAAGGCAAAAGCGCCGCCAAGAAAGAGAATCAACGCCACTGCCAAAAGTAGTAAACAGATGCAAAAATCTGCCACTAGAAAGGAAATTAAGAATAATTTGTAGCCAAGAAAATACAAATCGTACATAAAGTCAGAGACACAAAACTCACACAAATAGATAAAAGAAAATAATAGAATTGAAATTACAACAAATGAGATTGAAAATTTGAACTAAGAAATTAGTGCATGTTGCTGAAACGAAAATTAAGTTGATAATTAATATAGGAAACATTCACGTAAATCCTAAACGCATGGTTCAAACAAGCTTAGCTATGTATTTAATTGAAAAAAATTGGATAAGTAGTTAAAATATCGGTATGCCTGGTGAATAAAAATACTTATAGTATTAACTTTTAAAGTAATAACAACTTAGTTTATAGGCATTAATAAGGAACCATTTAATCCTAATATTTTACCATTTATGAAAATTTAGTTGCTGCTGTCAAAAATTTGATTAAGATGTAATGAAAATGTTTAGATATATAAATTGTTAATTTAATTAGAGATCAAATTTATTAATAATAAAAAAAAAAAAACTTATAATACATTAATAAAAATTGATACTTAATTTTGATGAAATTTCACATAATAACAACTTGAATTATAACAACTTGAATTGTTACAAATTTAAAAGTACAAAAGTTACGTTACTATAATCTAAAATTTAAAGACTATATATATTGTTATTTTTACGAAATAGTATTTTTTAAAATCATAATCGTAAAAATTACTTCTAACTATTTGGTGAATGGAGTAGATTGTCTTGGAAACTTGTTCAATATTCCCATATGGCATATGTGATAAAAGTATGCCTCCCTCAAGCATGCTCATTAAAAATTAATCGTTACACATTAAAAATTTTATAGATCCTAGAGACATTGTTTTTTTAATCTCAATGCTAAAAAAAGGTATAGTGCATGGTCTCTATTATTTATTTATTTATTTATAATTTGTGTGTGCATGGATTAGATAATCTTATTTTTTAATATTTTTAATAATTGGGATTTATTATTATTATTTTTTTTTTGTGTTGATGAAAATATTAAAGTAAAGTTGTAAAGTAAAGTAAAGAAATAAATTGATCATGGAAATAATTTTAATAATATATAGAAATATCTCTTTAATAGGAAGAAAACAAACCGCCTGGGTGGTGTGGGTGATTCCGGTCACCGTGAAATAGACCCGGAAGAAGCGGGGGAGAATACACGTGGCCAAACCTGTCGGTGGACCCAAGTTGTTTAATAATAATAAAAATAATAAATTTAATTACCGTTAAAGCATTATGTTGTGTGTGCCCAGTGGCTTGACTTGGGCTAACGTGGGAGTAGATGATGTTTCAATCTTATCTCTCCCACACTCTTTAATTTTTCCATTAAATTTACGTGATCTGATATTAATTCAAATTACTCCACTTTTTTTTCTCTTTTTTTCCCCTCTTTTTTAATAAATGTTTTTCTACATGATGCAGGTACGTTTCCCGTATGTCTTGTAACTATACAATTATAAATAAATGATTTTTAATATCGTAATTATGTGTTTCCGTTAATATCAATTTGATCCATGTATTTAAGATCATTTTATTTTTTTTAAATTAATTTTTATTTTAATTGTATATGTATAATCGACTAAGAAGTTATATCATGGAACTAAAATATGTATTTAAATTCTTTTTTATTTACTCCTATAGTTTGATTAAAATTTCATAAATAATCATTTCTTATCCACACAAAAAGTTTAATATTTTTCTCCTTGCTTATTCACCATTAAATTTCTTTCTAACACAATAGGAGTAAAAATTTCAAATCATAAGTCTGTTTGTTAATACGTACTGTATATTAATTTTGTGTTAACTTTAATATTTATTTTTAAATTTTACTGCAATTAATGTTAGTTTGAAGTTGTGTAGCTTTTAAAGTAATTACTAGTAGTTGTGCTTTTACGAACATCACATGTAAAATGAGGGGACATGAAAAAGTTCTGTGGAAAATGTATAAAAATAATCTAAATAATTAGTTAAAAGAGGTATGAGGTTTTTTAGGACATTTTAGAAACTAACAATCCAAATCCGCCACTAATTAGAAAATATCAATTTATTGTCACATAAATGGAAATGTCATATTTAATAGAATAACAATAATTGGGATAATTTTATGATATTTTACCGAACTACAAAATGAAAATTGAAATGTGTAAGACTATATTAGTAATTGTCATTCTATGAAAATAGTCCCAGCCCAATGTTTCTGTCTTGTTCTATAGAATATTGAAATGTCTTATGATTATATTAGTAATTTAACCTTGTTGTTTTATGAAAAATAATAGCATCCCCCCCTTGTCTTTTCCTATTCAATATTCCATGAAAAAAATAGCTCTTATTATTGTTATGATTATTATTAGTTATCTATTTGTTGAAAGAATCGAATAATTATTCTCTAATTCATAAAATTTGACCAAATCTATGCGACTATGATTTGTAATAGAAAATTTATATAGTTGATTTTTAATGCTCGTTTTCTATAGTTGTATTTTATCATCTATTTGAAAATAAATTAAGTTTGCTTTCTAACCATTTTATTTGTTTATTAGTCTACTTTTAACCAATATATATATATATATATATATATATATATTTAACAAATGAAGTATATCTCACTTTAAATAATTTTCATGAAAATTAGTATATCTAATTCTTAGAAAAAGCTTCCTTTAAAAAAAGAAAAAATCTAAAAAAAATCTAAGAAAGTTGTATATTTATTTGGTGTCTATTAAAACTACAAATCATAAAGAAAAGAAATAGAAAATAATATCAAATTCTTTTTTGAATTTTGGTTAATTTTTCAAAGATTTTTATTACCAACAAAGAAACTTACCTATTGACAAAAATTAAGATATTTCACTAGGTCACATTGTTTTTAAAAAACTACATACTTTCAATGTTTCTAAATAAGATAACATCGGTTCGGCCCTTTTTAATTATGTTTTATATTAAATGGAAAATCTGAGTTTGATTTGAATTAGCTACTGTGCCTTTTTTTGTCCAAAAAAAAAAAAAAAAACTTTTTACTATTTTCAAAATTACAAAAATCGTATTTATTTCTTGCCGGCAAATACCTCTTACAAATAATCATGGTTTTCCAAAACATTTTTTTTTTAATTTTTTTTTTTTTTAAAATCTGCTTACATTTTAAGTATTTTTTAAAAGTAGAAGAAGGTTTTCGAATGAAATCAAATTATATAACCTTAAATTTTAGAAATTGTAAAGCAGAGAAATGATAAATAGAGGTGTCTTGTTAGTTATTCATATTTTAAAAATATCATATTACAAATATGGTGTGAAATTTAAATTGAAAATATTTTAAAAGGGTTGGAGATACTTTAAACAATGGGACTTTTGGTCGAGTTTTAAAAATATTTGAATCTTGTCAATAACGAAGGGTTTGTAGTTTAAATTTAGATTTGTCATTCTGTATACGACTTTTATTCAACTCAATAAATTTATATGATTTTTTAAACACAATATTTATAAGGATTGTTCAGATCTCGATAAGAAACTAATCTCATTCAATTAATTACTTGATATAGGATCTAAGTTTCGAGAGTATATTCTTATTTTAAATAATAGATTCTCTTGAGCATCATTTGATTTTATATATAGATTCTTTTTTCATTTTCTTTAATACTTAAAAAGTAATTTTCTTGACAAAATTTCAAACTTTTTTTTTATTATTATTTTTTTACGTTTTTCCCTCTTGAACTATAAATATTTCTTTTATTCAACTTTTTTTAAAAGAAATTTTTTTATTTTACGATTAAATAAATTTAGGTCAATGATAATTGATATATACTCACCTTTATTTGACGTTCACCTATTCCTATAATTGTTATGCTAATTGTTTTTATTCCACCTATAAAATTAAAAGATTGACAAAATTATGTATCTTTTTTCAAAATGAAAGACTTCAAAAATAATAGTGGAGCAGACATATAATATAATTATGGTTACACGTACACAAAATAATAATAATAATAATAAATAAATAAATAAACCAATATATTTAAGGAAAAATGGAAGTTTTTGCAAAATATTAGTTATTACATTATAATTTTTTTTTTTGTTAGGTTACAGATTTAGTTTACTATTGGTTGTATCTATCTACCTTTTTTTTAGTGATAAACTTTAAAAAGTTTCAATTATATTATTGAAATATTATTGATTTTTTTTTTATTTTAATAAGCTATTGTCATTAACATCCTCCTTTATTTACGTAGACCACTTATTAGAATAAAAAGTGATGATTTGTCCCCAGTTTGGTGAAGCGGGCAATTTTTTTTTTTTAAATTTTTAAAATTTTGATTTTTTTAATTAAGTGTATTTCTTCTCAATTTTCTATTATAATTTCTATCTTATTTAAGTCTAAGAGTTGCATTCTTAGCCATATTTCAAAAACAAATACAAAATTTTAAAAATTATTTTTTTTAGTTTTCAAATTTTGGCTTAATCCTTGAAAATATTGGAAAAAATACATAAAATAGCAAAAAATTTAGAAGTAGAAAGAGTGATTATCGGTTTAATTTTCCAAACTAAACACCAAAATCCAAATAGTTGCAACAACAAGACTTTAATAACTGAACGTATGTTTATCTAAAACTTTAATCCATACATCAATTACGTAAAAAAAGAGAGAAAGAGAGTAAAAAGTAAAACTTTATTTTTAATCATATATGGAGTGAAAAATTGGACCTCAAATTTCAAAGCCAATTTTGAAGATGATAAAAAGGTTCGAGTTAGTTAAACTATACATATGTTGCATTTCTATGTGACACTTGTTGTCACCTCTCTTGTTAAAGCATCTATATGCTTTAATTTCACATAGCTAATCTACTTGTTTATATCATTTTTTTTTTTGTCATGTCTTGTTAAATAACTATTCATTAGTTTAAGTAGTATATCCAACATTATTAATTTGTAATTTAAAGAAAAAGTAACATTATTAACTTCAACGAGTTATAAAGAAAAAAAAAAAAAGGATGTGTATGATCTTAAAACTTTTAAAGTACTAAAAATACTAAATATGCATTAGAAAGATGCATTAGAATAAAATTTAAGTAAGAAATTGGGAAAATAATATCCAAGAAGAACCGTCACGTGCCTCTTGAATTCTTCACATTAGATGCACGTGCTTTCTGTCCTTTTCTTTAAAACATGATCGTGTTGTAACTTGATTGTAGCCATGTGAGGGTCTTTTCTTTTTTTCCTTTTTTATATTATTTTTTTTTATTTTCTCTTTAAACAAATGTTATATAAAAATGTAAAATTTCCTTATATTCCACAATATTTAACTTACGTGTCAACCGGAATGATGGAGTTTTGTATGTGGAGAACATTAGCTTCAAGACTACATTAGTGTGGCAGCGACTTTGGAGCTTTAACAATTTATAAGACGACTTTTGCTTTGGATAAGGACAAAAATATTTATTATTTTACTATTACATGCTAATATTTTAATTAATATGTCCATATTTTTCATCAATTTGTAAATTCAGGTATAGTTAAATTGGTTGGTTTATATATTTAAATTCATATTTATTGGTTAACTCGAAAAACATAATTTAATAGATTATACAACAGTTACCATTTTTTAAATTAAACATTGATGGTTTGATTATTTAGTCTTACAATGGTTGAACCAAACTTTAATAATATCTATCTCACTTTTTCTAACTCTTATTTTTTGACAGATTTGAGGTTAATTGAGGAAAAAAATCAACTTATCTATTCTTGAGGGAAAAAAAAAACTATTTTCTTTTTAAATTAAGAAAACTAAAGAAATCTTATTTAATGTGCATGTGACTTAAATCTAATTGGAAGGAAGAGACATAAAGTTAAAATGAACAAAATTCTAGGAGACAATTAGCTTAGAGAGCAATTTTTAATTTTCATAAAAAGTCGCTTATTGAGAGAGAGAGAGATTAACTGTATTATTCCTAAACTCATCTCTTTGAAATCCGTTTTTTCCTAAATAATTTAGATATAAATGTAGGAGTACTTTTAAGTACTTAACAAGATTGAATCCAACAAAAAGAAAAGATATACATAAGAAATCTCTCCTAACTTTGACCATAGTATAAATAGGAATCAATTGAGTTTCGTTATCTAACATATAGAATAATTATATTCAATGAGGGAGCTAAATACGATGTGGTTCATGTCACTTTAGCATATTGATTAAAAAAGATTTCATTACTTATTCTAAAAAAAAAAAAAAAAAAAAAAAAAAAACTAACTAATCAACTAATAAAACTACAATCTATTTCTATACCAAGCGGCAGTCTTATTTCAATCTGCGTGGCTTAAAATTTTTGAAAATTATTACATTTGTAGTTTGGCTTTAATGGTTAAAATGTGACTCTAACATGCAACTATATATATAGTTGAATTCACATAATTTTGTACTATCGATTGTGAAATTAGATATTCGATTCTCTCACTTAAAATATATTTAAAATATTTTTAATTTTATTAGATGTATTTCTTAAATGATTAGTATTGAATAAAAATGAAAATATATATTTAAATAGATAGACATTGTGTAAGTAGCAAAAAGAAAATATAGTGAGAAAAATGTATTAGATTAAAATCCATGTAATAAAAAGTTTTATAAGTATAGAAAAGAAAACTCACAAAAAGAATTAATTAGAGAAAATATTTGTGAACAGAAGATGAAAAAAATCAAGTAAAAAAAAAAAAAAGTTGGTGAGAAAAAAAAATTTAAATCCAAAGATAAGATAGTCAAAGGAAAGAACATATAAAAATGATCTAAATTTGGTTTAGAAAATGCTTTTTGAAAAGAGCTTATTTAGTAAGTTTGGAATAACTTTGGGAAGAAATGCATTTTAAATAACATTGAGTTTTCTATAACTATCTTTTGAAAATTAATAATTTAAAGTGTGTTCAATGTGGTTTTGAAAATTAATAATTTAAGGTGTGTTTAATGTGGTTTATTGAGTGACTTTAGATAATTAAAATTGATTTTTATAAAATTCTTAATAAATAAGTAGTTAAAAATCTTATCTTAATTTAAAAGCCACTATCTTTTTGAAGAAACATTTGGGAGATGCATTATTAAAAAAAGTCTTTAATATAATTAATTAAAATTTATGTTTAAGAAATAAAAACGCACATATATATTTATGATTCATAGAATCACTTTGAATAAAATGCAACCAAACAAATTTATCACAAAATATAAGATTATATAATGACATTCTATTGAGAATATTTTCTTTTTACAAGTGCTTAAATTTAAGGTATTCCAAAGCAATTCTAAGATTACAAACCTCTACTGAGTTAAGAGGGAAGCCAAGTGCCACCCTCCTTAATTACTTCTTTGTTTTGAGTAGATTAATCCAATACTTCCTTAACAAACATTTTAAAATTGTAATCAAATATGTCAAAAACAGATCCATTAAATGTAGACCTAAACATATACTAATTTTTCTAGAATGATAAAAGCTTTCAAAAGTTGTGTGTATTTAAATCTTATATTTTCAAATAATTCAAATAATACAAATTAATTAAAGTAAAAAGGATGTATTAAAAAAAATAGAAAAAGTAAGTCTTATTTGATAAGTGTTTAGTTTTCTAAAACTATCCACTTGTAATTTTATCACAATTTTTTAACATTGATTTTCATCTTAAAAGCATTTGAATTATTAGTCTAATTTAAAAACTAAAAGCATTTGAATTATTAGTCTAATTTAAAAACTAAAAAAACAAGGGTTAGAAACTACTTTTTTTGTTCATAATTTTGAATTTTGAATTTTTTTTTGATATTTTTCTAATAAAGAAACTAAACAGTTATGAAATGAAAATGAAAAGTTATAAATAATTAATAAAAATTATTTTAAAACTAAAGAATGATTGAATATAGAGAATAAACAAAAACCACAAAAGTTGATAAGACTCATTAGAAGCCTCCAAACAGGGAGACAAAACTGTGTAAATTATCCTTAAAGAAAACAGCTTTTTTTATGGTTAAAAATAGTTAAGAAAACATATAAATTTAGAAAGAAAAGAAAAGGAGGGAAAGAGATCGAAAAATAAATTATACTAAGAGGCCACAATAGTTTCAATCTAAGAAGGAAACTGCAAAAGCTACTTTAAATTTAATTAATAGTAAGTTGTACACCTTATGTATTAGATTTTCATGATATATCCATATTTTTATGGACATTTTCATGATCTCAACCTAATATTTCCATTATTCAATAAAAAATGAAACAAATTTAAATATAATATAAATAATAAATATTTTAAGTTAGCACAATTTTTTTTTAAGAATTTTTTAAAAGAAATATCTATCAATATTGACATTTTAACAAAATTAAAACTTTGAAATTTTCATCGACATCAATCTTTTAAATTTTGATCTTAGAATACATCTTAAGCTACATCCATCTTTGTGTATGCTACCCAATTATTTAATCATAATTTGTCACATGACAAACTCCTAATTCTTCTTTTTTGAAAATACATATATTTTTTCTTTGTGTGTGATGCTCTGGTTTGAAAAATGGATGCATCCAATTATTTTTCCTAAAATTATGACTTACATAGATAAATAGATGTTTTAATTAATTCTCTTAACAATTACATGAGATGATGAAGAAATCGAACTTCTGATCTCGAAGTTGATAATAATAGTAAGCTTTGACTAGACCTCTATTTTTTTTTTTTTTGGGTTAAAATGTCATTTTGGTCCCCATCTTTTGATATCTGTTCAATTTTAGTTCTTATACTTTTACTATATTGTTCAATCTTAGTCTCTATACTTTCAATAAATTTTTTTAATACAACAACTATAGGGTGGGGGATTGAACCTCCGATATTTAAATACAGAGGTCATGCTAGTATCACTAAGTCAAGCTCACTTTGGTTAACAAATCTTAAATTTAGTCCACTCTTAGTTTATTGTTGTCTTTTTAGAAAAACTTTTTGTTATATATTACCAATTTTACTATAAATTTTGTTATATCGTTCCATCGTCATCTCATGATAATTATATTGTCATAATATAGAGATGAAGTCACAGAGAGTTTCGTCATATGAATCATGAGAATAGGGATCCAGAAGAGAGTCTCTAGGAGGGAGTTATTGGAGATCGTGGATCCCCATTTGAAGTTATTGAAACTTGATATTAATTGAGTTATGTTCAGGTTGAATGCATTCAAAATGTAGGGAGAGATTGAATAATTTGAGGAAATTTAGAAGGAGTTGATTAGAGAGAGAAAAGTAAAGAAGAGCATTAGAAGTGATGAGAGAGAGAGAGAGGGACCCAGGCACCGCCCATAGGCATAAGCACGCAGCTCTAACGAATCCCAACCCATCTCCCATCTATTTTCTTCCCCCATCTAACCCTAACCCACAATAATACTCTCTCTCTCTCTCACTTCTCTCCTTCTTCTCTTCCAAATCTTCAACAAATCCATTCCCACAAATTCCATTCTTCTTTCTTCTTTCTTTTCCTTTTTCCCAATCCTTTGTATATTTTCATCTCTTCTTCTAAAATTAAACCCTAAATTCAGGAATTGAATTCCCATGGATTCCCACTCCCTTCCCCCTCCTTTCCACACCCGTGATTTCCATCTCCAACCACACCAATTCCACAACAACAATAACAACAATTCCGAAGAAGAACATAGCACCACCACCACCCGCCTCAAGCGCGACCGCGATGACGACGACCACCACACCAACAACTCCAACCCCAACAGCGCTGGCGATGGTGTCCCCGGCTCCACCGACGGAGAAATCACTCGGCGTCCTAGAGGTAGACCTGCTGGATCCAAAAACAAACCCAAACCCCCCATTATTATTACTCGCGACAGCGCCAACGCCCTTCGTACCCACGTCATCGAAGTCACCGACGGCTGCGATATCGTCGACAGCGTCGCTACCTTCGCTCGTCGACGACAACGTGGCGTTTGTATTATGAGTGGTACTGGTACTGTCACCAACGTCACTCTCCGTCAACCCGCTTCCCCCGGTGCAATTCTCAACTTACATGGCCGGTTCGAGATCTTATCTCTCGCCGGCTCTTTTCTTCCTCCTCCCGCTCCTCCAGCTGCTACTACTTTAACTATTTATCTCGCTGGCGGTCAAGGTCAAGTCGTCGGCGGTAGCGTCGTTGGTACTTTAATCGCTTCTGGTCCTGTCGTAATCATGGCTGCCTCCTTTAGTAACGCTGCTTATGAACGGCTTCCGTTGGAGGATGACGATCAGCCGCCGCTTCCATCGCTACAAGGCGGCGGCGGAATTGGGTCACCGGATGAAGTTGGACAGTCTCAAACAGCGCAAACGGCGCATCATCAGCAGAATCAACAACAACAACAACTTCTTAGCGACGGAAATGCGCCGTTATTTCACGGTTTGCCTCCGAATCTCTTGAATTCAATTCAAATGCCACCGTCTGAAGCAGCGTATTGGGCAACTGCCCGACCTCCGTACTAACCCACTATCAAAAAATTAAAAAAAAAAAAAAAAATCCATATCCTTTTGAGTTGTTCCTTTAGCTAGCCACTCAGCCATGGAGATTAATTAATTTGGGGTTTGTTTTTGTTTTTTTTTTTTTTTTATTTTTTAAAACCATTTTTTGAATTTTAAAAACAAAAAAAAAAAAAGGAAAGGGAAACAAAAAAAAAATTAAAAAAAAAAAAAAAATCCATATCCTTTTGAGTTGTTCCTTTAGCTAGCCACTCAGCCATGGAGATTAATTAATTTGGGGTTTGTTTTTGTTTTTTTTTTTTTTTTATTTTTTAAAACCATTTTTTGAATTTTAAAAACAAAAAAAAAAAAAGGAAAGGGAAACAAAAAAAAAATTAAAAAAAAAAAAAAAATCCATATCCTTTTGAGTTGTTCCTTTAGCTAGCCACTCAGCCATGGAGATTAATTAATTTGGGGTTTGTTTTTGTTTTTTTTTTTTTTTTATTTTTTAAAACCATTTTTTGAATTTTAAAAACAAAAAAAAAAAAAGGAAAGGGAAACAAAAAAAAAATTAAAAAAAAAAAAAAAATCCATATCCTTTTGAGTTGTTCCTTTAGCTAGCCACTCAGCCATGGAGATTAATTAATTTGGGGTTTGTTTTTGTTTTTTTTTTTTTTTTATTTTTTAAAACCATTTTTTGAATTTTAAAAACAAAAAAAAAAAAAGGAAAGGGAAACAAAAAAAAAATTAAAAAAAAAAAAAAAATCCATATCCTTTTGAGTTGTTCCTTTAGCTAGCCACTCAGCCATGGAGATTAATTAATTTGGGGTTTGTTTTTGTTTTTTTTTTTTTTTTATTTTTTAAAACCATTTTTTGAATTTTAAAAACAAAAAAAAAAAAAGGAAAGGGAAACAAAAAAAAAATTAAAAAAAAAAAAAAAATCCATATCCTTTTGAGTTGTTCCTTTAGCTAGCCACTCAGCCATGGAGATTAATTAATTTGGGGTTTGTTTTTGTTTTTTTTTTTTTTTTATTTTTTTTTTTTTTTTTTTTTAAATTTTTTATTAGTTCCCCTTCCCTTATGGCTCATGAGCTGATAAAAGTCAAAGAATGGCTTGAACATATAAAAAAAAGTCAAAACAAAGGCAACATGGTGAAAGAGAATGGAAAAGCTTAAATCTTTTTGTGGTTTATAATGTGTAAGTGAAGTTTTGGAAGGTTTTAATGATGAATGAATTGAATGAAATGGTGAATTTTGTGGAGAGACAAATGAAAGTAATTGACACGTGCAGATGTTGAGATTCCAGATCCAAAGCTCTTTCTCGAGGCAAAATTTACAATTCCCATTAATGAAATAATAATCTCTTCTTCTTTCTTTTTGTTTCTTCATTTTACAGATTCTTTGCAATGGAAAGTTTTTAGAAAAAGAGTGTTTAATTTTGTGTATAATATGTGAAGTTGTTCTTGCAAAATGGCGAGCTTGTTCTTTTCTCAAATGGGTGAGTTAAAAGCCATAGTCATAGGCAATAATAGGTGTTTAATTTGAAAATTACTTTTATTTGTTTAATTTGCACAAGTTCCTATATCCTTGCCGGCTCAAAATATGGAGAGATCACATTGATTCTCTTGGTTTCTGTTGAATTTGAATATCTCATGATTTTCCATAATTTTATTATTTCTATTTCATATCAGGGAGATTGATTATCACTCCAAGTCCTTGCAAACTATTTGGCTTTTTGGACTTGAACAAAGGTTTACCTAGCAATAAACTCTCTTCCCTAGGCTAATTATTTGATTTTTAGCTGTACAACTCTATGTTAATGAGTCCATAGCTTATATAAAACTCTCCTCTTAATTAGGAATTCTCTTAGTCAAAATTTATTATAAAAGAACTTTTTATCTAATGAAGGAAAAAGGAAAAAAAAAAAAAAAAAAAAAAAACTAATCTTGGAAAGCAACAAAGCGGGATTAGGTTGGTTGAATGGAGGTATTAACTCTTTTATATGATTGATCCAAAAATTTTCTGTTTTAATTCATATTTGACATTACATTTGTTTAAATTGTCAAAGTCGTAGATGAAGATCTTTCTTGTATTTAGTCGTTTGTAACAATATATTCTCTTTTTCTTGAAAAATATATTGTTGAAGTCAGGGTTGGGGAAAAAGCTCCATTGATGCTAGTTTAATTCTTTTTTGGTAAGAAGGACCTCTCTATTTCGCAAGTTTTCAAATTGAAAAAATAAACTCTTTCCTTCACAATGATGATATACTATTACTTTTAGAGTAATGTTCAACCTAGACGACACCTAACCACATGTTTTTTCTTTTTCTTTTTTACACAAAAGAAAAACTAAAACCAATTCATTTTTGTTTTACAAAAAAAATTGTCACATGACAAATTTTTATTGAAAACTATTTGGGTTGGACAAACATAATTGCAGCTTAGACAGAACCTAAGGCTTTTTTCTAATTACTTTTTTTTTTTTATTATTATTATTATTATTATTATTTATTTTTTGGTTAGAAATTTTAGTAATCTCTACATGTGTACAAAATTATATAAGTAGTTTTGGGCATGTTTCTCGTAAAGGAAGGGGAAACCCCCATATTTTTTACTTTCGAATAATTTATCTTACGCAAATTTAGTCATATTGCCCTACATGCTTCTCTTAACTAGCTGGAAATAAGGAGATAAGTGCTCCGATATCCCAACAAAATGGGATACCACCTACTTTTTGAACTAATGTTACACCACCTTTTGCTTAGAGTGAAATTTTCCTATTGTCCTTCATTCAAAAATATACAGTTTCTCTTCTCCTTCGTCTTCATCTCCAACCTTTGAACTTGCAATTTTATCTCATCCTCTTGTTTCAGACCACGTTGGAACTAGCCATCAAAATTTTGTTCTCGTTTTAATAAGTTTTCTTAATTCTTTTGGTTGAGGGTGAGAAATTAGCGAGAGCAACAAGCAAGAAATGAGAGTGAGAAACGAGATCAATGACAAGAGTGACAAGCGAGAGAGATTTTGGAGTGAGAAGTGAGTAGAAATTCAAAATGCTAAAGGGACAATGAGATAATTACTCCCTCAAGATGATGACATAAGCAAAAGGTTATCCAACAGTAATTTTTTAAAGGTGGGTCAAATCTCATCTTAACCTATTTTTAGACCAACCATGCTGAAAAAAAAAAAAAAGAAACCCAAAAATAAGTTCGGATCTGAAAATTAGGGGAAAAAAACAATTATATTTGAAGGTACTCAACTTTTTTACGTGAGCTTGTTATATAGCTTCCTTTTCTTAATAGTGCATGATCAATATATATCTTTTCAGTTATTTTTTATAATAGTTATTGTTGAAAAGGCAACATATATGATTGATTGGACTAATTAAATCTAAATAGCTTGATATTTAATACAAGAATAAAGACCATTTACGCTCATGCCTCCTGAGTTGATAAGTGTTAGTTAAACTTGGGTGCAAACTGAAGAAGTTAAAGATTAATGAGTATTGGAGAATGAAGATGTATAATTAAAGTAATTAGGTTTGGTATTATGTTGATAGAAACCAAAAATCTTGGTGGACTTCAAACACAAATCAACCTTCCAAAATAAGAATTTGCTTTACATGGTAAACCCATAACTTTTCTATTAGCTACTTTTATTTACTTAATATACAAATCAATTTACACACTAAGTTTGAAATTACAGATCAGGCCAGCTCCTCAGTCTGCCTCTAAGATATTAATATGATTTTGGTAAACTATTACAACCCCAATCTCACACTACTTTTGATGACAAAATTCAGCAGACTTCTAATTTTTCCTTGGTGCAAGGCTGAATTTGGTGCCATTTCAGAAATGATTGTGCTAATAAATATAAAATGTTTCTGTCAAATCTACCGCCTTCGATCAATCAATAATCTATTCGTAATCGTCTCATTTCCACTTGAAATGTTGGACTTGATATTAATGTTCGATGTGCAAGAGTCCTTATGTCTTCCCGTGAACAGTCCCGCGATATCCGAACTAGTTCCCACAGGGCACCTCCACTGATCATGTCTTTTGCATTCACTTCTGCATTATCAACAATTTCGTGGTTTTTCGAGATTACTTGTCGAGCTAAACAATGAAATTCAGACGAGAGAGAGATTGAGATTACCATGTTGTGCTAAATGACAGAGTGCAAGTTCGATATGTCGTTTTATCGTCGATGCTTCATTGTTGGCATTCTGCACAATCCATGGGAGTGCTCCATCTTCAATTAAGAAAGACTTTCCAGCCTTGGTCCCTGTTCCTTTCAACAAGTCGAACCCGGATCAGTTCATGAAACATTCTCACCCGAAATGCTTTCAAGATTCCACATTAAATTAAATATTGAATCAAACCGAAAAACTTACCTTGTGTAGAGGCCCTCGACTCACACTTTGCAAAATTTGCAATTCCTCTAGCAACTTGTGCAAGAACATCAGGATGTTTGCATCTTACCATACCAAGCAATGCCTTAATACCGCCTTCGCCCCTTAGCTTTGTCTGCAGCTTATCTGGATAAAGACGGTATTATAACTTGTAAGTGAGAGTATGATGATGGGTTGCGAATATTTGACCAGCTGGAGCCAAATAATGAAGAACATAGATTAATGAATGAACCTATTAGACAGATAGCAACACTTACCATTGCCACACAAATTGGCGATTGCTCCAGCAACCATACGAAGAGTTTGGGGATCCTCAGCATTGGCTGCGGTCGTGGAGAGTAAGCTAATGCCTCCGTGGGACATAATGAGCTCTTGGTTGGTCTCTGATGGAAAACGCAAGGCAAAAATTAAGAGCAACGAAATCTCGGCTTAAAAATGCAGACAAGTGGTATGAAGTGTCGAAGTGGGAGATGTATTCCTACAAACAAGGAATAGAAACTAACCATTCATGGCCAGATTTGCAATTGCACCTGCAGCAACTCTGTGTATTGTCTCATCCTCAGTGCTTCTGAGTAGCATCAGCAAAGAAGAAAGGCCCCCAGCCTCAACAATCTTTTGCTGATTTGTTTCTGCATATATTTGAAGTAAGCATATAACTGCGCTTTTCACAGTAAGAAATATTATACATTTGTTCATTGCTGATAGTTAAAGTGCTGCATTATAATACAAGAACTACAACTATGGTTTATATTTATGGAAGCATCTAACCAAAAGCAGATAAATTAGAAATATTCATTGACTAAATGAATCTCACAGCCACAGTTCCATTTCCTCTTATAATCATCCTCTGTTACCCTTTCCACGAAAAATAGAATAGTAATCAGTGGCATCTAAATTACAAGGATAAAGACCATTGAGCGGTGAACACAGTAGCAGAGATTAGCAGTTATGTCCTGCCAACTTTACTAAACTTAAATCAGCAGGTGACATTGTAATAAACACTTCAATATCAACCTTGTTCCAGCCTTGTGACTGTCAGAATAATGAAAGTAACTTGAAAAAGCCAGGAAAGAACGGGGCAAAGCAATAATGTCAGAGAGGCAGTGAACATTGAAATGCTTTTTGTTTTTGGTACCTTCAGCTGCAAGATTTGCAACAACTTTCACAGCATGAATTCTGACATCGTAATCCTCAGCTTCCAGCAACGACAAGATCTTTTGCAGTCCCACTGTCGAAATATTATAGAATTAATGGACAATTTGAAATAAGGTACAAGATAATACAGGAAGAGACTAAAACCTTGCTCAAAGAGTTTGGCCACTGAAGCCTTCTCTCCATTTCCAGCGTCCTGAGCCTGTGACTGTTTAACTTGTTGCACGAGAGAATCTAGAGAACCGAGGACTTTCCCAGTCTCACCTCTGTCCAATCGCCTACTGGTCTGCAATAAAGGAGGTTCTTGTTAAAACATAAGACTACACAAACAAAATCAAGAAAAGTTGAGCCAAAACTTACCTCATCTGCTTCAAAGCTCAATTGCAACAACTGGCTTTGTAGCATAGCTATATCTCCTTCTAGTTTCTTTTTCTGGTTTTGTTCATCTTCTAGAGTCTTGCGGAGCTTTGAGATCTCTGAATTGCATGACGTCTTGCACATGAAAAGCAACATTAACATAACTACAGCCTTAGGTGTAGAGTGGAAGAGCTGAGGCATGACAAAACAAGGCTAAAACTAGTTACATATAGTTGACCCAAACATACCTCTGATCTCTTCAGTTGGGCTACTTGACTTCTAAGATTGTTAACTTCCTCTTCAGCTGCTTTCCTCAAAAGCGTTTCCTTTTTAACCAACTTCTTTAGCTCTGCCACTTCCTTGTCAGCAGACACTATCAAACCCTATATCATTCAAGAGAAGATATGGATGGTTTAAGAGAAGGTTAAAACTGTTGCCACAATCCATGAACTGTTGCCATAATCCAAGGGGCAAAAGGAAAAACAAGTTACAATTGACGGAGAGACTTTCTGTTGACCTTTCTATTTGATGAATAATTATAATGGGTGCTTTTTCTAACTTCTCTAATCAGCCAGAAATATTAAATTGATTTCGGGTCAAGTAATAGTTATTGTACTATAGACTAATGCTTCAAAGTGTAGAATCTTATCATACTGAACTGGAAACTTGATCCCTGCTCAATCTAAATCCATATTTTAGGAGCTATAGAATATAAAGATCAAAGCATGCAGTTTTGAGATTATGACAAAAGATAGAAATGTGAATGGAATACACTAAACATCACAATTTCTATTCTCACTTTTTGAATGAGATTAAAAGGATGAAAGTAACAAAGGAGAGATATGAGGATCTCAGAAATCTACAACAATTAAATTTGGTAGCAGATATGAGCTAAGGTGCAATTCATGCTAAAATAATGTAAGTTTTAGCACAATCAATAGAATCTAATCATGTGAGAGGAAAATAGCATATAGACATTTTATATTCCATCTGAAACAGAAAGAATAGCTGATGCATAAACGGTAACAGGATACCTCTCCATTAGCAATTACACTAGAAGCAGAAGCAGCAACTTCTTCATTAATTACTTTCTCCCCACCAAGCTTCTTCTGCTTCATCATCAGTTGATCTTCAAGCTTCTTGATCGATTCCATGTAATCCTTCTGATATTTCAGCCTTTCCTTCTATCAAAACAATCACCATTCTAAACCTTGAAAACTACATAGGCAATAATCAATCCCTTGAGAATTTAATCTAAAAGAACCCTTACCTCCAGGGCATTTGAATGACTTCTTTCAGCCTCAGATATGCGATCCTGTGCTTCTTTGGTAATCCTTTCAATTTCATTCTCAAACCCCTTTTGCTGCCTTTCATGTTCAGCAATCAGTTTGTCTAATTGAATGTCCAACCTTCTTGACAAACTTTTATAATCAAATTCTTCTTTTATCTTCAGCATATTTTCCACCTTCATAGCCTGAGGGCAAAAAATTTTAGAAATTAGAATGTTGGAAATGGAACAGAAAACAATGCATTCGAAAATTAATAAAGAAGGCAAACGAGAGTAATGGTATTGACCTGTTCACAACCGTGCAACTTCCAAATGATTTAATGGTAAGAATTTCAAAAGTTCAAAAACTAAGCACCCATAACCTACCCGTTGGCCGAAGGATATTGTACTCGTAGTCTCTCCACGATGTCGAGGTGAAGGACCAATAGTAATAACCAGTGAAGTTCTTGCTGTTCCTGTTAAAATTTTGCATGGTCAGATATCACGACTAGAATGCTAAAACAAGGAACACTGCTGCGAGAATTAAAAATCAATACCACCAGAGAAACTACAAGAAATATTCCCAAGTATGCACCTACAAGCTTAAACGTCAAAACATGTATATGGTCTGTTGAACTTTCTTCTTCGTCCTCCTTTTTTCGTTTAAATATTTTTTCAGAACAAATTATATTCACCAAAAGAAATATATAAGCAGGAGGCCTAAGTGCCTGACACACTTGGGAGTTGGCAGTTATATAAAGCTCTTGAAGTCCAAATAAAAAGGAGAAAAATACTGAAGAACTCTCTCATAAGAAAAAAATTGAAGTAAAAAATGCACAAATTAACTGAAAGACCATCACAGAAGCATACAAGAGGGACAATGGAATGCATGGATGAAATCTGAATTTCATAAAAAATTTACTCGCGAATATTTGGGGATAGATTTCCTTACAACGTCTTCTTGATTACTTGATTTTTTAAATAAGCCAACTGCTTTCATTGAAAAAAATATATATATAAAGGCATACAAAAAACCAAGCCCGCAAGAAAACCTCCAAGAGAAAGGGTTTCCAACTCAGTAAGATGTTGCTTAGGGAGTAACTACAAAAAGGCTTCAACACCAACACCCAAAGAGGAACATGAAACCTCACCAAGGACCATCTCACTAGGGTCCCTATCCACACCTCCAAATGCTCCGTCGTTCTTCTCCCCAAATATCCCACAACAAAGCGCACACCCTCGCAAACCACAAAAAACGACCTTTCTCTTTGAAAGGCAAATGATGGAGGAGGAGAAGAAGAAGAAGAAGAACTTGAATATATCTTTACCTCTTTTGATGCAAAGGCATCTTTCTCAAAAGCCTACCCATTGTGTTTACATGCCATGCAAAACTTGCCAAGAAAAGAATTTTAGTCTTAAGAGGTAGAACTTGAATATATCTTTACCTCTTTTCATGCAAATTCATACTGACTTACCGTATAGCTAATGCTCAAACCTCCTGAAACCAAGCTTTGGGTTTTTAAACGAATGATAAGAAACAAATCTTTCATTGAGTGAAAAAAAACAAAGAGCAGCGGATACACCCACTCAAAGAGCCAATGAGATTACCAAAAAGCAGCTCCTGTTCGAATTAATGGAAAAGGACCAACAATTACATAACAATCCAGAGACTGGAGAGCATGCATCAACAAGATCCTAAGAACTAAATTAAATCCCAAAGATCCATCCATTGTCCAGATTTATTTCCAAAGATGTAGTCTATTTCCAACATAGTTTCCCAAAAGACTGATAACGGGCCAACGGCAAAGAACCAAGGATGTTAGCCTTTCATCTGAAATAATGATTAGCAAGAAGCCAAGAACTGTCCAATACTATCAAATATTGTTGTGGGAAGTACCAAGATAGACCATAAGTATTATACCTATAATGTATTTATGGAATATTAACCTCCCAAAAAGTTTTTTTTTTTTTTTCATTTAGTCCTTTCAACATGGCAAAGTTACTATGGGTAGAATCCACAAAGAAAATACCCAAAATTATTCAAAGATTCTCACAGGGACAGTTGGACTTGGAAATCAAGGAATCTAATCACTTCTAGAATCTCTTTTGAAGAAGTCTATGATCTCTAGGAAAACAATTAGAGAGGCCAAGTCCCTTTTCCCAATCTTTAACCCAGACTCTAGCTACCTCCTCTGATACATTCAAAACCTGAGTAGATATAGAGTGCTGATCTTTTTCCTTTTAGATTCTGCTTTTCAAAAAAAAAAAAAAAAGTTGAAGGAATATGAGTTTCAAAATTGGTAATCTCCTGAGGAAAGCATTGAAGGGATGACCATAATGTTTTTTTGGAAACAGAATTGTGAACCCTTTATATGCTGCTAACCTGCGCTACAAAACAATCATATCAAACTGGATCCTCCTTAAACATGATATTTGCAAAGTTGTCTGGAAAGCTTTTTATGAATTCTAACATGCTTACAATAGCTCCTAGCTAGATTTCTTTTCTGAAATCTCAGTCAGTCTTTTTTAAGCCATTTGAAAGGCATTCTGGCTCCCTTTGGCACCTTGGGGGGGACGTCTTACTTTCCTTTTTAGTACTCTATTTCGGTCCAATTCACAGTTTCCTGCGGGGGAGAGGAGATGACAAAGAAATCTCTTATATAAATGCTGTCTATGCAAAATATCCTGTCTAGGAACCCTGCGAGGAAAATGGACACCAGAGCATACTTCTGCCATATGGAAGTTCTTCAATATATCTTTTAAGTTGGAGAGGTTTTGAACTTAAAATTTGATTACCTTTAATAATGAACAATCCAACTTCCCCAACTTCATTTCGTAGAGATCTTAATTAAGTTAACATAATTTGGAATTATATGAAACAGTGACTGACAAATTTGATCCATTAAGAGGTACCTAAAACAACATTAAAATCAGGTCTTACCTCCAAATGAATCCCGAAGTAATCTCGTCAGCTTTGAATCCCTAACTGGAACGTGTGCACTATTCTCAGCAAGTGCATTTATGCACTTCCCTAATGCACTCAGGGAGAGATTGATGGATTTGGCTTCTTCAAGTGTATGTCCTTCACTTCCTGCCTCAAGAAAGACGATCATTCAATACAACGGTATGAACACGATACCAAGTTTTCTTATGAAAAAGTTGAAAGACAATGTAACATCTAAAATGAACTAAGCACAAAAAGTACAGATACTATTTAGTAGATCTTTTTTTTCTTAAAAAAACATATACTAATAATAAAATCAACATCAACATCAAGTGAAGGGAGTAACCACTTAATTTCACTTGAGTAGACAACTAGCATTCAACTTCTAGATTTGGTGCTAAAGACATACACCACTAAAATACTAAAAGTATGCAGGCGCAGTATATTGCACCCTATGTGGTGGCCTAGTTTTCAAAGGGCGACCTGTGAAGCTAAATGTATTTGACTATAGCTGCATATACACACCTGACTTGTCAATACGCTCAGAACCAGCAAGATCCACTACCACTAATTTTCCCTTACGAACAATTGGAGGTTTCAAGGTCTTAACCAAATGAGAATTCCCACCAATATCACTTGATAGAGTTGAATCCCTTCCTTTTAGAGACCGCTTTACGTGTACCTTCAACAAGAAGTAAACATCTAATTTCTGTAAGCTACTGGCAGTTTTTGAGAGATTGAAAGACCCCAAAGTAACCAGCATTGCATACCATGAGAATTGCATGACTACGAGAAGATTCAGTATTCAGTTTTGTATTTGCAGCAAACCGATGAGCTTCCCCCAATCTTAGTAGTTCCACAAAGCTCTCCTGATGTCTAATCTCTACAAGGCTAGCTCCAGGTACTGATACATCTCCAGTTTTAGGATCTTCTACAATGGAAATGTTATCATTTGCAGGGTCAAGAAGGTCTTGTATGCTCTCCATATAAAGCTGGACGTATGTTTGTAGAGAATGATGGTTAGCCATTAATGGTACTTCTCATGAAAATACAAAGAACTCAAATTTTGGCACACAAGGACTTCTTAGAGAAAACACAAAATCAAAATTGCTCATTAAGTGGCACTAGAATTTGCAAGCTACTTCTAGTAGCAGAGTGTCTTCAGAAGGAAACAACCTGCAGGTAGGATACTGAGACAGAATCCGTCTCCAAAGAAACTTCGGCCAAAATGTCCTCCATAGCACGCACCATGATTCCACGGTCAGCGGTGTCTTCCTCTCCAAGTCTTCCAAGAGTATATGTTTTACCGGTACCAGTCTGTCCATATGCCATAATTGTTCCATTGTAGCCATCCAATACACTCTAAGAATAAGAAAAAAAAGGCCAGTCACTCAAAGGAAGTTGCAAAAAGATTAAGAAGGGGACTGAAAAGAATCAACTTCAAGTGAAGTGACATAAAGATCAGAAGGAGATTATTTGGAAACGTTTTCACTTCATCACATTCCAGCTAGGAGATGTATATGTGAATAGATATTTGAATGAATGTTTTTTTTAAAAAAAAATAAATAAATAAAATAATAAATAAATGAATGAATGAACAGAACAAATAAGCGTATTTATTTTATGATTTTTTTATGGATACGGTTAAAATAATGCAAACATACCTCCACAACAGGTTTTGCCACGACTTCATAAACACGTTTTTGAGATGCAAACTCAGTTAGCACTTCATCAAACTCATAAGTATCTGAATCCCAGTTGTTCTTCCGAAGTTTCAACCTTTTAAGCTGAAATAGATTGTGATATTCTGACTGACTCCATTAAGACTATAATAATGGTAAAGATGGTATTTATTAATGTAATATCGTGTCCATTGTACCTCTGGCTGTAATTCTACACAATCAGCAAAATCAGCATCGGCTATCAATTCTTCTGTATTGCGTGGTCGCAATCTAACAGCCACTCGAACTCTTCCAGGAACTACACTCAACCATTATGACCAATGTGTGAAAAAGGAAGACCATATCATTAAAGTGACCCTTCTTGACTACGAAAGTAATTCATGATTTTCAAAGAAAACTACAAAACAACAATTAAATCACCAAAAGGTTAATAGCATTCGGACATAATTCAATCATTGGTCCAAAACGTAAGAGATAGAATTTTGAAATTTGAACATAGAAGCTTACCAAAAGGAAATCAGTTCACCGACTTCCCTAAGCATTCAATAATAAAACTTTGTCCAAAGGCAGTTAAAATTTTTTAGAGAAACACATGACATGTTAAAACGGTTCTTATCTTCTCCAAGCAGAATCCAAACTTCTATCCTATTTGTCAATTGAAAGGCTTGAACTAACACGATTCTTATTCGAACAAAGTTGTAGCTTTTTCATTTCAAATACATGAAGTCAATACAAAACACCAGTCTAGTTCAGCATCAACTAAACCATCCCTTTTCAATACCCTCAATTTCAAATCACTCGGATGCACCAACCCACTTGGATTACAAAAACCCACAAACAAAAAACCAGGATCTCCACAATAAAACTCTAAAAGAACACACACACACACACGCAAAAAAAAAAAAGGGAGAAAATCGAAGAAACAAACCTGCACCATCATCCTTGGCAGCTCCGAGAGATGCAGGGCTACTGCGGCGAAAAGCAGAATTCGGAAGAGACTTTGACTTGAGAGAAGACTTGGGGTTGGAATTAGCAGAAAAGGGCTTATCGAGCTTAAGTGAATTTCTGGAAGTGGCGCCATTTCTATAACTAGTGCCCCCAGAAGCGGCCATTGGAAGAAGGATAGAAGGTTTGGGGAAATGGGTTTAGCAAGAAGTCATTGAAGAATGGTGTATGTTTTGGTTTCAGAGTAGCAAAAGAGAAGAGAAGGCGGTGAGAAATGTAGAGAGAGAAAGAGAGAAAGAGAGAAAGGGAAAAAAGGGGGAAATGGGACCCAAAAGAAGAGCCCGAGAATGGTGAAAAAGAAGCGTGGAGGAGCAGTAAGAAGAGGTACAAGTGGAAGTGGAACTTAATGGTGTGGGGGATGTGATTCAGACAAATGAAAATCCGTTACCTTTTTCTTTCTATCTTTTGCTTTGCTCTCCAAATTCAAGCTCGAGGGAGGAAGAAGAAGAAAAGAGGGCAAAACAGAACAAGATTGAAGAAGATGGATCATGTACATACTTAAACGACGCCGTTTCCCCTCAGTATTCACACTAACTAATTACGGGTTCCCTCTCGTGAGAGTATTAACTAACAAAACGAATCACGTCGCGTAAACCATTATCATCATGCGCTTCCCAATTTACCATTCTGACCTTACGGGGGATTTTTTATTTTTCTAGATAAACCTTACCTTGTTCTCTTAAATTTATATTTAGAGAAAATTGTAAAAATCCACTATCAACAATAGGGATTGTTGTAATTTTTTTTTTTTTTAAAAAGTATTCTTTTCGGATATGTTTGGTAAATTATTTGGATTTTGTTTTATGTTCTCATATTCATAAAATTAAGTACATATATTTTTGGTACGCTGAAGAATCGATTCAAATAATATAAATTTTAAAAATAATATTTTTGTGTTTTCAATATATTCTAATTTTAAATTTGATAATTTGAAAATGCAAGTAATATTTGAAGGATTATTTTTGTTAAATTAAAATTTGTTTAACTTAATATTTAGTTAGTATCTATAATTAGTTTCATAGTTTAAAAATATAATATCTAACCCATTTTGAACCATAATTTAAATTGAAGTTTCATTTCTGAATTTGCTACTAAAGACATAGTTGAAAACATGAAATACAATTCTTTTTTACTTAAATTCCTTATTCTTAAATTTCTGTTTTAATATTATCTACCAAACAAGTCCTAAGTTTTCAATTTAGTTTCTATTTATTCTTTTAGGTTTCAATATATTATATTTTTACTCTTGAGTTTTAAGTTTAATTTTCATTTGGTCTCTAAGTTTCAAAATATTACATTTTTATTTTTTGAGCCTTGAATTTAGTTTTCATTTAGTTCCTATATTTTAATACTTTACCCTTTTATCCTCGAGTTTTTTTATTAATACTTATTTGGTATTTGATGTTAACTTTCAGTTAACTTATTTAAATAATACTTGAGATGTGAAAATTTTAATAGTGATAGAAAATTGATGAAAATTAATTTAATTATAATGAATCTAATTCTTTTAAATTAATTAATGACATCAATGCTAATGCCTGAAAGAGAATATTTAAATAAAAAATTAAGATAAAAAGTATAAATCTTGAAATTATATATATTATATGGATCAAATTAAAATAAAATTAAAAATTGTAGTATTTTCAAATTTAAGACCAAATAGAAATTAAACTAAAAAAATTTTGAAATAAAAAGGTATTTTTTTCTTGAAATTTAATGGATTAGCTCTCTAAATTTAATACATTATCACAATTAAATTGTCAGTAAAAACATCAAGTAATGTTTATTTAATTAACCAACTTTAGTATAGTTAATTAGTCAAGAAGTTGCTTATTTTCGAATACCACAAAGTTCAAATTCTCACCCTTTTATGAATTAAAAAAATTGTTTACTACTTCAAAATAGTGTAGAAATATATTTTATTAAAGCCAAAATTGACGTAGAAATTAAGGATTATCTCGGAAAATGAAAATCGGTGCTACTTTTTATTATAATTTGTCGTATTTCATCTAAGATTCTATTTTATTATTCTTCTAATTTGTTGTGTTTCATCTTAGATCCCTATTTGACTTTTGTTATATTCTAAGAATATTTTGGGACTGTTTTCAAATGTTCTAGAGAAATTTGGATTTCCTTTTTAATTTTATTTTGTAATACTATGTGACACGTATATTTACTTTAAAATTTTAAAATTAATTTTTCGTGAATTAAGATCTACGATAATATAAAAAGGATATACTAAGGAAAAAAAGAAAAACTTATCAAGTGCCAATTTCTTTATATATATATATATATATATATATATATATTTCTTTTATGTTGTATTTATTCTACAAAAATGGTAGTGTAAGTTTGAATAAGAAAAATAGAAACAAAAGACATAGATGACAAGACATGTTAAATAATTAGTGGAATAAGGGGATAAATCCCCTAACTTAATTTAGTGGATAAAATACCTTTACTATTATAAACAATTGATGCATAATTCAAACTTCTTCATTCAAATTGATAATTGACTTTCACCATCTGTCTTTAATCAATATTTAAATTACTCTATACATATTGTTTAAAAGAAAAATAATTAAGCAATATATATTTTTAAATGTCAAGCTAAAGGTAAGTGGAAACTATTTTAACATTGCAACTCATGACTCTCCCTTTTTCTTTTTTTTTTTTATAGATATATCTTCCTTTTCATTCTACCTCAAATTCAACTTAAAGCAAAAGCAAATTTTGAATCTATATGTGAATGCCATCATACCCCTATAAGTTGGATATATCTTAATTTGATTGAAAGAAAAATTTTCTACCTCTCATCTATCTCTTATTTTGTTCTTCTAACAAACGAAAATTTGTAAAATTATTTAAAATATTTTTAAAATAATAATGCAAGAGAGGATGTTGTTCTTTTTAGATATGACAATAAAAATTTGAACTCTTAACTTTAAAAGAGACTTACATTTAAATTACTATTGAACTATGTCTCTATTGACTTATAAATTTGAATTCAAAATTAAAGTATTTTAAATTTTAAACTAAAGAAATGATGAGAGAGAGCATTGCATGAAAAAGTAATGCAAGAGTGAAGATAGAATGCCTTTTCTTTCTTTTTGTGGTCTCTTTCTTCAATGATATGTACAAAATTTTGAAATGAATTGGTGCCAAATGGGTCAATTTTACTCAACCAAAGATTAAAACATAATGACATAAGAAAATCTCATTGTGGAAAAAAAATGTTTTCGACTTTTTTCTCTAGTAATGATGAGTTTTCCCACATCTTCAAATTCCAATGAAAATTAGGATTCAAATCTTCCACAAAACCAATTTGCAAACTGGTACCTAGCAATGATAAAGCACCATTTTATCTCACATTTTAAACAACTATATATGAAATTTCCCATATTTTTATTTTACACCATGGAGATATAGAGGGAGAATTCATGATTCAAACTAAAAAAAAAAACCTAATTTGTTCATATAATCCATGAAAAACAAGAAAGAATACATTAAGATGAGTTAAGTTCATCATGAAAAGATATATATTTCCCCCTTTACCCAAGAGGGGGCCTCACAATCTGTTTAAAGGCCCCTCAAAATCATTCTTGGGGTACTTTTATTGCTCAACTTTTGATTTTCTTGGGTATGTCATTGCACTCCAATAATTCTAAATCCATATGGACAAGAGGACAAAGAACAAAGAACTATAACAAGAAAGAAAATATGAATTTTTCAATTCATCAAAATAGCCTTCAACATTAATATAGAAAGATTTTAAATTCTCACCTGGAAAACAAAAACAATATATAATCAACAAAAAAGATATATAATATGCCAATGTATTTGATAGTTCTACATTTCATTCATTCAAGTGTCTTATCACTTGTAAGTTAATGAGAAGAAAGTATAGGGATTGACAATGGAGGAAGAAAAATTGAAGAGTTGAAATTATTCACTGTTAATCACATGGTGGGTCTGAAACTTTTGTTGAATTAAGGTACAATGATAATAATATTTGGAGGCAACAAAGGTGGGAAGCCAAAATCATTAAGTGGGCAAGTTTTTATCTCCAAAAATTTGATGGTTGTAAAGGTTCTATCTAATTTTTACCTACCAGTTTTTAATACATGTCTCTGAATAGAATAAGAATCAAATTCATAAAAAGGAAAGAAAATAATTTTTCTTTTTAGAAAAAGGGTACTCTAGGTCTAGGCAGCCACCAAATAAGGTGGTTAATATGTCTAGTTAATCAACATCTATTTATGTTTAATTTAAGCAGAATATAATCACCTTTATGTTGATATATTAAAGTAAAATTTTAAATTATACGTAATGTTCTAGCAATATATTTGTGCATAAGTAAAATTATGATATCAATAAAAGGTTGGAGGCTATATATCTTATGGGAGTGAAATTTAGGAGACATTAGAGGACAATATATTTTTTGAAAGCCTGCTAAATAATCTATGATTAGATTATATTTTTCTAGAATAATCCAAGCTCTAAGGTACCAAACAAATGAAAATGACAAAAGAAGAAAAAAAAATAGGGAAGAAGGTGAAGAGTTTGTTGCCATCTAAACCTCAAATTCGTCAGGGCTTTTAAGTTTTGCCAAATGTGTCTATGCAGCTGTTTTTCAAGTACTTAGGATAAATCTATGACCAAACAAGAAAAATTCATTTTTATTTTTAAGGAGCTGAGAGAAGCCTCTTCAAGAACCAAAGTTCTATGTTAAAATATGGATATTCAAAAGATTTCTATTGCAAACCCGAAGTGGCTATTAATAACTTTACAAAAAAATATGAAAATAACTAATTAAACACTAATTAATCTAAATTATCATCTAATCTAAATATTTACTGAAAACGCATAGTAATTATCTAATAATTCTGCTCTTCAGTTGGGAAACTCATTCTATGTAACATCTTACAGGTGATGATAATGATTTTAGGGAAATTTTAGCATTATATATATATATAATGCTAATCTGTTAACCAAAATCTTGAATTATAGAGAAGTATAGAAATCTGATTTATAAGGCTAATTTGTTAGTGTACCCTTACATTATATAACTATTTTACCCTTTTCGAAATCTGCCTATTTTTAAAAGTTAACCCAAATTATCATCACTAGTTGAAACAATATGCCTAAATAATATATTTTTAAACGTTCCAATAATTTGTTTTTTTTTTTTTTTAATTATTCAATTTCTTCTTTTGGACTCGATATATATAGATTATTATAAATTATAAAGATTTATTTTTTTAAAAAAATTATTTTATCAAGTGGAAATCAACTTAAATTTAATTCCTAATATGTGATGTTGATTTTAAACAATTAATTAGGAGATATTTTAGTATAATTAATCGTTTAAATATTGAATTTTTCATTGACTTAAAGGATACGTCTTTGGGGAGCTACGAATTTAATGCTTAAGCTTTGTTCATCCGAATTTAATGTTTTAAATTATAAAAAAAATATACCACGCCTAATATTTAATGGACTATGTTCAAACCTATTTGGTTTTAAGTTCAAATATCATTTTAGTCTTAATACTTTGAGGTTGGTTCAATTTTAATCGTTAGACTTTCAAATATCCAATTTCATTCCTACTATTTGTTTATTATTGATTTTATTTAAAAACATTTTGTAATTTATTAGTATTTTCACTTGAAAATATACACACATGTGGCATTTTCTTGCATAAAATTTATTATTATTATTTAGCTAATTTCGTTAAAAGATAATTTTGAGAGACAAATGGTGTGTTTGGAATACTTTTTTAAGCGTTTAAATCTAAAAAATAAGTAATTTTTGAAAAAAATGGGAGTGTTTGATAAACAAAATCAAATGGATTTTGAAAGCTACTAGTGTCTTTATTTTAAACACATCTTATCAAAAGTGTTTAAATGAAAATGAGTTTCTAGAAAATATTTATTTTTTAAGTTAATCCAAACAAGTTCTAAGTTTGAGATTTATAAAAATACATATACTAACATTGGTCATTTGAAAGTACTACGATAAAATTGAGTAAACCTCTTATATGTCCTTAATTTTATTTTTATAATTTCTTTTTAAAAAAAATTCATAGATTTTATTAATTTAAACTAAATATACAAATATTAAAGATTTTCTTAATGTCTATCAATATGTCACTAAACTCATACGAAAAGATGGAGCATTAAGTTACTTTAAATTATTGAAGAAAAATAAAAATTAAAAGGAGAAATATTCCATTCCAAAAGTGACTTTTTTTTTTTTTTTTTTTGGCTGGTGACGTTAACACAACTCGAGAATAGTTGGATGAGCTCAATTCAACTCATAATTTGTGTTTTGAGGAAATAGACAAAGCAAATAATAATAACAAAATAGCTAAACATACGTGATGTGACAATCAATTCATTAATAGGAAGGTTTGACCTCCAAATTCAGAGTGAATGGATAAAATCTTCAATATTTATGAAATTAAACAAAAAATTAAGAAAAAAGAGAAAATTATATTTCTCAAAAATAAAATTGTAAAATTTTTATTCATCTTCGATAAACAGCTTCAAAATAAATTTTATGTAAAATATTACTTTATCCCAATGTTTGAAGTTTGTTTCATTTTAGTTCACGTACTTTCGATTGTCTAACTTTCGTCTTTGTACTTTCAATAAATCTAACATTTAGTTTTCATTGTTGATTTTTTTAAAGAAATTTTATTATCTATTAGCCTTTTTATAATGAATTGTGAAAACATATTCACATATTCTATTTCCTTGCATGATAAATATTATTGTTGTTTAACTAATTTTGACACAATATTTTATGATATTTTATAATAATATTCACGTACCAAAATGGAACAAACTTCAAAGTATCATAAAGAAACTATTTATTAAAAATTAACAGAAAAAAATTGTAAAATTTTTATTTATTTTTCCATTTTCGTCCTTAATTATACTTTCAATAAATCTTAAATTTGATAATATTATAAGTCAATATTCTTATTTAACCATTGAAAATTGGCTAAATTTGATGGTTAACTGGCTGTGTAACCCTACACAACCATGGCTGTGGTGCTAATAAGTCAAGGTAACCATGTTATAATCTCTGTACTATGGTAGGGATTTGCACCATTGCAAAAGATTGGTACATAATCTTGAGTTTAGGTCGAATCAATATATTTTTAGTGTTTGTTTTCTTCCCACTACTTTATAAGTATTATGTGAATTTAATATCTACTTCGACTTGCTTGCAGAAGGGGAAGGAGAGAGATATATTATTTCTATCACTTCAAAATTTTCTCCCTACAAAGTTTACATATCAAAATAATCTTATATTATTAACAATTACTCGACTAGTTTAGACATATATCCTCGATTAAAAAGTTAGAAGTTTAATTACTTCTCACTCCATAAATATTATGTTGAACTCAAAAAAATGTAACATTGTCTAATAATTGGACCGACATAGTTTCTTACCAAAAGACTACGAAACAGAAAGAAGATCTGAATGTTCGACGAATTTGTTAAGAGACAAAAGCATCATCCTGTACATATGTATGAACAGCAAGCTCCCCTAAGTCCTCTTCATATAAAACTCATAAAATGAAAAAAAAAAAAAAAAAAAAAAAAAAGGTGGGGGTTTGGGGTTGAAGCACAAAAAAAACAATTGAAAACAGGGAAAAAGTAATGCTTGCAATTCCATAATTTTAAACAGAAAAAAAAAAAAAAAAAAAAAAAAAAAAAAAGTTGGTGGTTTGGGGTTGGAGCTCCACAAATTGCATTGCAAACAGTGAAAAAGTCATGCTTGCAATTCCATTATTTGATACTGACAATACAAACAAAGTATTAAAGAGAGAGGGAAATGTACCTACAAAATCTTGTGTGTGTGTGTGTGTGTATTGCAAGTTCATGATCAAACCAAAATAGCTGAGACCAAATGCATCATTAGTTTAAAGGATATATTAGGCAACTTCTTTTGGTTCACACATTAGATTCTTTGAATCTACAATGGTTTTCAAAAAGATATACACATGACCCCTTTTCTTTTCTTTTCTTTTCTTTAAAAGGAAAAATACATGCAAAGCTAATTTTGCCACTTTGATAACAATTCCCTTTATGATGCAGCATCACACCAGTTGTATTGAGTAGGGTGGAGAAAATATTTTAGACCAATCCAAAAGTTTGAGTTAGTCGAGTCAACCAGTCGAAATATCATAATAGGATCTCTAACTCAATCTTTTGAAATTCGGGTTTGAATTGGGTTGGACCACTTCTTTTCCCTTTTTCATCTTTGTTCCCTTTTTTAGGTTTCTCTATCTTATATGTTTGGATTTCAAATTGAATTCTAAAGAAATGACAAATTGACTGCAGATTTAGAGTCGAGAAGAATCAAATTGAATATATATTTGGATTAGGTCAGATTGGATTGACACGATAAAAATATGTATAACTAGAGACTCAACCCGAACTAAATAAAAAAAAATCCAACCCCAACCCGATCCAACCCATAAAAAATAAAAATAAAAAATCTAACTAAAATCAACCCTTACAAGTTGTGTTGCAGATTGTTCGGATCATCAAGTCATTTGAACACTCCTAATTTTTAGATTTAAACCTTTTAGATTGATTTAAATTAACCCTTACACGGGCCCCAAATACACATTGTAGATATTCAACCAATCCAACTCTCTATACTCCAAATACAAACTTTAGAAACTCCACGATTTTAGAATTTTAGCCAATCAACTCCATGTGTTTCCAAACTCCTAGAATTCTTGATTCAAGACCAATATTCCAAATATTTTCTCATATGTCTCGACAATAATATGATATTATTGATCACTTTGAAAATATATAAGCTAGCCTTCATGTTTATGTTTTTGATTTCACCTAAAAGGTCCCGTGCTAATAAAAATATCGTCTGTTTACATATTCATGATTTACTTTCTGCATAACCAATATGATAGTTTGGTGGTATTTCCAAGACTAGAACATAAGATGAAGATTAGAGAGATGGAAAAAGGGACAAGTTGTGCTCCACCATTTGCTGAGCTTGAGTTATGTGGAGCTGCCTTATATCCACTAAATGAAATGGGCAGGCTTTTGTTAATTGTTGGGGTACCCTGCCCTTCATTATTATTATTTGCTTGTTCTTTCACTTTTCTAGTTGACCCAAACTCTCAACCCTTTAAGAAAGCTCATGTTCAGACCTTGTGGTCCTATAACAAGTTCTTAATAACTTGACCCTTTTTATGATCTCATATTCTTAACAAGATAGATGAGTTACTTCTCTCATTGCTAATTAGTTTGGAGGTGAAATTTTATATTGTCTAATATGGTATCAAAGCAAATTTGTGCAGAATGTTCTATGTTCAAACCCTTGCATTGTTGTTTCCTCCCCAACTAAAATTCATTTTCACTTGTTGGGCTTTCTTCATAATTTAATTCACAAATTGAATAGAACTTCAGACTTTGAAATAGATAGTAGAAGTTCATGTAGCTATGCTCATGTTTACTTTAAGGGTGAATTTAACATACATTTTCAAGTTCTTAATTTAAAAAATAATTTAAAAAACAAGTCATTTCGGAAAAAATTAGAGTGTTTGGCAACCACTTAAAATAGATTTAAAGTATATTTTAAACAATGTTTATCAAAAGAGTTCAAATAAAAATAAATTTTTTGAAAAAACATTTTTTTTCTCTAGTCAATCCAAACGGACTTGGTATCATTTACAACATAATATACTACAAATTATATAATGTTATTAAATGATTAAAATATTAACGTTAAAATTGAAATTTTAAATTTTACGTATATATTGATATCGACATATATTTCTGTAAATAAAAAAATTTATAAATCTTGTTCAAATTAATGATTAATTCATTTTAACTTCCAAATTATTAGTATTCATATTGAGATTAATAAATGGTGATATTTTCTTAATGTTTTATGTATTGTGTTTATAAAAGTTATATAAGATATATCGATTAATATTCAATATTGATGTCAAACTTATCAATTTACAACTCTATTGGCATATTAACGAATATTTCGATAGTTTGTTAGAAGAGAAATATGAATAAGATATTAAAGAATATCAGGTCTCACGAAGAAGAAAGGGTAAAATGAAAGTGAAAGCATAGGGGCTTTATTGGATTGTACTTTTTGTGGTGACATGCCTTTACATTTTGGTAACATTTTTTTTTTTTTTGTTTTTTTTAAATAATGAAAAAAAATCTATATAGAGACATTTGAAACATGATATAGTCATTTCTTGTTTTTTATTCTATGAGATCTGAAGTTTAAAACAGAAAAACTTTACATGATAATAAACTTTTTTTAAAATATATATATATATATATATATTTAATAAATGACAAATGATCCAAGAATATTTTTTTCTTATATGTTTGGAGAAAAAATGGATTGGAAACAAAAAAAAATATATATATATATATATATATATATATATATACAAAACTTTATTTGATAGTTCTAAAAACTTTTACATAATTTTAAAAATCTTTCTTAGAAAGTGCGTAACAAAAAAACATAAACAGATAATCAAACACACGTTTGTGTTTCTCAAAACGTAAAAATAAGATTGAAAAACAAAAACGTCATCAAATGAACCTATATCGTTGAATAATGTACTTTGTAGCAATTCTACTATTACAAACTGTGTGAAGCTGCCCTTACTACCAATAGCTGGTGGGATAAGGCCAGCCTTTTGGACTTGTTTCATTGAGTGCACATGCAATGCAAAGTCTTTTACTTCATTGCTTCTAAGCCATAACATATTGAAATTGGGACATTCTCTTCATGCCCCCTTAAAAAATAAAGGTGGTTCTTTTTCTTTTCTCTTTATTTTTTCTTTTTCAAGTTTTGGAGAGTGAGAATTTTGTTAAACACTCCTCACACCCTACAACCAATTCCAAAAGTTGGAAGGTGACATTTTCCTTTATGCTTAAAAGAAAAAAAAAAGTTTCTAGATAAAGAGAAAGTCAATTGAATCCCATTTTTAGAAATATTTTACGTAAAGTTAATTTATTGTACGATATATTTGATGACGATAAAAATGTTACGGAATATTATTTGATGTTAGGTAAATATAGATAGTAACTGATGTTGAAATATGTACTCTATGTTGAAAAAGGGTAAAACAAAATAAGTCAATATAGTTATTGTTTTAAGATACATTATCATCTTGCAGCCTATGACTATTCCATGATAATGTGGTAACTCAATCACCCATTTGAAAAAGAGGTACCAACCACTGAAATTCATTTCTTGCAATTTTCTTGAATTTTTTATTTTTTTTAAAAAAATATTAATACTTTTGAATATTAGTACTTCGTGTTTGAACTGTGTGTTGTAATAAGTTTTCCATCTATTCAAACAATTTAGTAAAAGATTGACTAATTTAACCTATATTTATAATGTGATATTTTAAGCATAGACATAATTTCAACAAAAAGAGGCATAGACATAATATATCTTCACAGAGAAGTGTTCGAATTTCCTCTACATAAATAAAATAAAACAATTTCGTCCATTTATTCTCTCTAATTAATTTCTTTTACCCTTCCTTGCTCAGTCAATGTCTTTGGTTGGTTTGGCAGATTTCTCCCTCTTCGACTCCTTCAACAGAGCACCAAGTTAGTCTAACAATTCAAACCCCAACTGTTGGCTTATATTAGAAGTTTAAGAGGCCAAATCTTTTGCTTACCACACCATTGTTAACTTATTCAAAATTGATCTTTTATGTTATATTTGGAGTAATTATAATTTCACATGTCGTTGAACTAAGCACATCTCAACTAAAAAAAAAAATGTTCATATTTTGCTCTAGAATACACCCTTGAGAGAGTTATTATCTTTTACAAAGTGTGATTCAACGAGCTGTCAAGAATTGATCATAAATCCCCATGAGATGAACACTACTGGCAATCGTAACCAACATATCTCTGCAGAAACATGAAAATAAAAAACTGATCAATGTATTTTATAAGAACACAGCTTACAATTCAGTATCATGTTTTTTGTATAATTTTAAAATTAATTCAAAACCAATTCATTTTCAAGATTTCATTTGTTGATCAATTTTTTTAAAAAAATTTTCTATCATCCACTTGGAACGTGGGAATCACAGGCCAAACAAAAACTTGCGACTACCGTAGATGGCTTTCCCACGAGAATTTCAGTTTCAAATTCAAATGAGATTCAAGTTTCATCAAAGAAGAATGATGAGGAATGCTTGTTCGTGGGTTCATCTTCAAACTTCAAGTTCATAAAACCACTGCCTAATCTTTACAAACACTGGAGTAAACGTTACTCAAAGCGAAAAGGGAAACCAGAATCGAAAGGAATCAAACTGCATTATTCACCCATAGTTGCTAACTTCCCAGCAAACCAAGCAAAGAGCTTTCCCCACATCAAAATGAACCCACCCAAATAAACAGAGACCAAAAAAAAAAAAAAAAAAAAAGAACAAAGACGACCAATCAGAGCAACAAACCCACTAAGAATTTACCCAGTTCCTACCCATATCCTTCTCAGAATTCAGAACCTTTCGACCTTGTCGGCCTTCACCACAGGATTGGCAGTGGCGATCTCCTCCCGCCCAATACTTTTGAAGTCGTAACAACAGTCGTGTTTCTCTGGATAACGGTGAATTCCACAGAAGGTTCGCTCGCACTTGCACTTGAAGCCCATCAATCCCACCTTCTTATTGCAGCTCCGGCACCGGTTTGGAACATCCGGTGACGGGGATTTGTTGGAACTGCGGAGGGAGATTCCAGTGGAAGATGACGGTGAAGCTGAATCCACTGTTGAATCGGAGAAGACAACTGGAGAACTACCTTCAGCCGGCTTTAAAATTTTGGACTGAAGGGATTTCTCCATCGCTGCTTTTGCTGAAGCCGCTTGCTCTTCTTTGATTCGAGAGTCTCTGTAGCACTTCGAGCAGAGATTCTCAGTACCGGCTGAACCAAAGAAGCCGCAGTTGTTCGCGCAGAGCTTCGGCTCCGATGGCTGGTAGCTTGTGCCATCGTTCTGTTCCGAACCCATAGTTTTCGAACTCGTTTGGACTAGTTAGCTGTAGTTTCAGGAAACAGGACACAAAAAAAGAAACAACAAAACTCGATGTTAGGGTTGAAATTGAACATATCTTTGATCAATTCCTTTTTTCATCTTCTTGCTAGAAACCCTAAAATGATCAGAAAACCAATAAAATCCAATCCAAATACAGTAACAAACTCCACAACTCATCAAACAAAAGTATATAAAGAAAATTTCCTTCAATAAGTCAGAACTCGCCCCAGTCTTTCCTGTATCGTAACCCGCAAAGACTCGCAGAAACATCAAACAGAACAAAACGAAAACATCCATGGAAGACGCAGCACAAGAAGAGAAATTCAAAACCTCAGAAAATCTAAGAAACCAAAATTATCTTCACATCCAAAGAAAAACAATCTAGATTATTCTGATTCAATCAAAGTCAAACATCGTTTGAAAATTCATACCTCTTAAGCCAGTAGAAGATCGAAGGAACTCAAAACTCCAAAACCCTCCCTCTAGGATACAAACTAAAATCAGGAATTAGAATAAAAATCAAAGATTCAGAAAACCCTCAGGGCGAATGAAGGAAAAGAGAAAGAAAGAAGAAGAAGAAGAAGAAACGCAGAGAAAAACCGATTATTTTGAGGTTTAGGGGCTGATGGAGCGATAAAGATGAATTACCAATTCTGCAAGCTACCCCTTGTTTATCATTATTTCCACGGCGCCCCCTTGTTTCCATGTCGGTGTAATGTTACAATACGCCACATCTACAATGCACTCCAATTTTCAGCCGTTCGATTATCTTCCCATTCTAATCACGGGATATCACTTTCAATGTGACGGTTGGGATGTTTTAATCCGTGATGATTGTTTTTCTCTTGGAATCTTTCGTGATGATTTCTTGGCGAATACGAATGGGCGTTTTGGTAATTTACTGTTTCACATAAAAAGGGAATTTTTTTTTTTTGGTAACAGAATTAAATTATCGACACTAAAATATTATTTAACCTACTTTTACCTTTTCTTTTTCTTTCTTTCTTCTTCCTTTTTTTTTTTTTCTTTTAAAAAAATAAGAATAAAAGAGACCATAACTTATTTAATTTTTAATATTGTTTTGCTGAATATAATTTAATAAAATAATTTATCATGATTATTTTCAATTTCCAATTGATATTATTATCATTATTATCTCTTTTCAATATTTTCAAAAAGTGTTAGTTTTTTGGTGGCAGTCATGGTCTACCAAAATGAAATTTTTTTCTTAAATTGATTCGACTGTCTCCTTCAATCTCGTTAAAATATATTTAATCTATTTTTTGAATTTAAAAAAAAAAAAACCCAGGAAAGGAAGAAAAATTGTCACAATTATTAAAATTGCCACGTGTCAACATATCGGAACCTCGATGAACCTTCAAATAACCTCCGTCCGTGGATGATTACTTTCTCCACGCGCCTCTTCTTCCCGAGGTGTCTGAGGGGCAAACCCGGTTCGGTCCGAATAATTAACCAATTAAACCGGCTGGTTCTGGGTCCCACGTATTGCGTGAGAGGTCTTTGCTTTATCCAACCTAAAACGGCTCTAAAATTGCCGCAGAAGTTTGTATTAGTGTTATTTTCAATACGAATTTGTTCGAATGCGGTCACTCAGACGATCATCGAAATGAATCTTTTAATATCTACCATTGGATGTGTGGGTCCGTGGTATTTGAGGCGTCGTGATTTGGGAATTTTAGGTGGCATGCTGCGACTGGCGTATGATAGTAAGTCCCTTTTTTCAAAAAGCTATTGGGCCCACTAAAAGCCGCGGGCCCGGATTTTAGGTTCGACGGCGAAACTTTGGTTGAAAGGGGAATGATTCTGAAAGAGCGGGCCTTGGAGGTCTTATCGTGAACCCTTCTTACTCGCCGTTTGATCAGAATATTGATTCTCGGGCGTTGGATTATATAGCCATTTAAACTGAGAAAATCATTAATTCAAAATATGAGATTTAATTTTATTTTTTATGAAGTAATCATCATATAAATAAGCAAACACGAGCATAGTCAAATATCTATTGCATTATTTTTCTTTAAGAAAATGATTGAAAAAGAAAATATTAATTGATTGTAATTAGTTCTTAGTTTAAGGGTATATATTGTTGGCAATGCAATCAAAGTCTCTCATATATATAAGGAGATGATCATTGATATTTGAGTAAGTGAGAACAACCTTTGAGTGAAACAAAAAATAAAATCGTGAAGAGTTTATGCCCAAGATGGATAATATCATAGATTTATGTCCAAAATGGACAATATAATACCATTGTATTTGTGGATGGTTGTTGTCCTTACCAGTGGTATTAGAATCATGTCAAAAAAAAAAAAAAAAAAAAAAGAGTCTCGACTAGAAAAATTCATATCTAAAGATTAGTTGACCCAGGTTAATGTCACTAAATCCATTATATTTCTAATAGCATGCTAGAGTGACACATAATAATAGATAGAGAGGGTATTAAAAAAAATTTATACGAATACTAGAAAATTTTTTTAATATATTTGCTATGGCAAGAAGATTTAGAACTTGATATACAATAGTTTCTAATAATAATAATAACAACAATAATAATAATAGATGAGCCGAGGCAATATGTAAAGTGGTTGGACCGAGAAGGCACAGTTGCCCCAACACATGCTAAGCCCATCCAAATCTGTGCTACTTGTGAAGGCTATTTTGTGTTGTATTTCAAAGTAATGATGGTCTTTAAAAGCCAATTGTAATTTGTTATAGTAAATTTTGTAAAATTTATCCCATCTAGAAGACTGATTTATTATTTCAAAACCTATAGGTAAAATAAAGGCGAAATTACGCTATTAGTCTGATAGGTAGTAAAATGGACACTTTAGTCATCTTGAAAAATGATTAACAAATGGTTGATTAAAGTTGAATGTTAATCAACTAAAAAAAATTAAATGTAGTGGCCACAAAAGTAAGATTTAAGATTTATGTAGCATCTACGTAGTAAATGAATAATAAATGAATAAATTATTTAATGATATGTTACATGACTAGTAATAAATACACGGTAGGAGTACTAGATTTTTTTCCTTGTCAAATATTACATTATTAGGTAAATTCTATTGATTCTATTAGATTATTTTTCTCTATTTCTTCTCCCTCTTCTCTCTCTTCCATCCATTAATTTCTTTCTCAAAAGTTGAAACAAGAATTCATCATCTTTTGTTGGTTGATTAATCGTTAATTTTAACCAAAAGGTAATTTAATGCTATTTTTCAAACGTTAGAAATTAAAGTATCTACTTTGAGACTTCAATAATCGAACAGTTACTGTTCTTAAACCTCGGAGATTAAAAATATATTTTGTCCTAAAATATATAGCTAATCTACAATAATCAACTATTAACTGTTTTAAAGTTAAATGGTATTGGAAAATTAATATAGCTATTAATTATTTGATAGTAATAAAAGTTTGATATATGACCAAAACTTGAATTAGTTAAGAGGCCATTTTATAATCCTTTTGGTTTTTTATTTTGTCTTTTAATTTTTAGAAAACGATTTTAGTTGCATTCAACTATATAGTCTGTTTTTTCAATTTTAAAAATGTCAAGAAAATAAAAAAGGAGTTTCCAAAAATAGTTTTTGGTTTTAAAAACACGTGCGGATAAAGTCTATAAATATATGTGGGTGGTGTGTTTTCTTTGGGTCAAGACACAACCTTAATGGATGGCTGTGATTTTCTTAAAAAAAAAAATGTGACTATTTGAATTGTTACAAATAGTCTATAAATATATAATTTTTGTATGAGTAAAAAAATACAAAAAAAAAAAAAAAAAATCTTGAAAATTATTGTTAATCTAATTCTCTATCTCTTTTATATATAATTACTCACACACTATAGCATATATTGAGTCATATGGTTGAAGTGTTGCATTTACATGTTAATAATTTGTGTTATTTTATGAGACAAAAGCACTATAGAAGAACGAAATTGTATTTAAGGAAACCATGTAAATTTGTGGTATTCAAATTAATATTGTTTTCCTTATTCTCTTATGATTTGCTGTTGCAAAAATAAAAATATTTTCTTGTATTTGATTTATGATTAATCTGTGCATTTGAAATATTGATAATGTTTGATCTATATTGAATTTTTTTTTCAGAAAAACTTAAAAATAAAAATATATGTAAAAATAGCTTGATTTAATTTTTATAAAAAATGTAAAACTAGAAAAGTCTATCAAAAACTTATTTTGATTTCTCAAAAAGAGAAAACAAAGACATAATTATCATACACGTTTTTTTTTTTGTTTTTAGTTGTTAAAAAATAGATAACAAAGAAGAGTAATCAATAAAGGGATCAAACGCTTTGATTCAAACTGTTTTTAGTTTGGTTAAAGTAATCTTCTAACTTTTATTGTAAAATTATACCTCTTCTAACTTTTATTTTAATTGGTTAAAGTAATCAATTTAGTTATCATAAGGAAAAGGGGGGAAAGCAAAGCAAATATAAAAAAAATTTGAATTTGGTTTTAGTTGTCTAAAAGTTGCTCTTCCTTTTTTAGCTTAAGCCAAGTTTGGCAAAATGTTAAAATTGAAATAAACTTCATTAAAAAGAAAATAGGCAATTGTGGAAATGACTTTAGCCTTTATAATCCCATCTTCTCTCCCAAAAACCCTAGGTAGCCACCATTCTCATTATCTCTCATGCCTAACTTAATTGGAGGTTGCATTTGGTAGAGACTTTGTCGCAAGGATCCGCACCTCACACAACAAGCGGTTTCGTGTTTGAGATTTCTTCTTTCGTTCTTCTTCTTCCCTTTTAGAAACCTTGAAAAAAAATAGAGAGAAATAAAGGTATTAGCAAAGATAACTATTATTATTATTATTATTATTATTATTATTATTATTCACCTTGTTTATTATTATTATTATTGCTATTATTTTCATGTGATCTTTTTACATGCACTTACTTTAGATATTAGTTCCCTCTTATCTTATTTTATCTTATTTGTTTGTTTTTATTCATCTTCTTCCCTAGTTCATTTTTTTCCTCTCTCTTTACTGTCATTTTTTTTTTAGAAAAAAAGGAAAGTATGTGTAAAAAGAAGAGATAAAAAAAAGATAAAAAAAAAATGAAGTAAAAAGTAAGGGAATACATCTTATAATGAAGTTATGTTTCTTTGTGTTTGAAGTAAAAAAAAAGTGTAAAAAATGGATAATGAGTAGAAGAAGAAGATAAAGAGAAGAGAATAGATTGGTAGAGAACAAAGGAGAAAAGAAGTTGGGTTTCTATTTTTTTTTTTTTAATATATATAAAAGAGAAAGGAAAGAAGTTTGAATAAATATGACAAATTTACTATTATTGTTATTATTGTTATTATTATTATCATTATCATCATCATCATCATCATCATCATTATTATTATTATGCAATATGTAAAGTTTGGGTGCTTTGCCATCCTTTTTTTTTTTTTTGTCATTTTTTTGTTTATTTATTTATTTATTTATTATTATTATTATTATTATTATTATTATTTCTTTTTTTTAGTTTATCTTTTTATATTCTTCATTTGACATTTTTCTTAGCCTTTATTTGTCTATTTTATCTTCCAAACATTTGTTTTGTTATTATTCTTGCATATTCATGTTGTATTATAATCAAATGATATTGGTCCAATGTTCTTAATCTTCGTTTATTATTATTATTTTAAAATAAAAAAAAAACCAACGACGAATTCTAAAAATATTTGGGAGTCCGATTTTCTAGATTCTTGAGGTGAGGAAATTGATTCTTTGGGAGTCCGATATTGATCTCCAATATATGTTTTATCAAATTTTGTTATGCCCTTTTATGTTGCTTCATTTATTTTGATGCATCTTTAATTATGTTTTTCTCATATAATGTTCATATTAAGTCTTATTTGATTTCTAACTAAAATTTTTCAAAGTTTTTAGATCTTTTCCAATTAAAATTTCTCAAAGTTTTAAAATCCTTCTAATTTAAATTTCTCTAAATTTTTAAAAGTTTCTTTTCACAAGACTTTTTCTAAATCATTTAAATTTCTTTTCTTTAAATTTACACATTTTGGGTTTTCAAACATTCAAAAATTAATCTATGATTTCAAAAGGTTTTCTAATCCATTATTTCTCTAATAACTTGTTTTTAAGACCGTTTTTCTAAAAAAAATCCTAGGATGGAATTTAGGAAATTTGGGAGTCTGATTTCCTAGAATTCTTAAGGTGAGAGATCACATCTTTGGGAGCCAAGATTTGATCTCAAGAAAAAATGAATTTAATGAATGTTTTTTTTTTAAAAAAGAAACTTTATTTATATAAAGACTACTATGACGGATTTTGAGAAAATGTAATAACTTTTCACTTTCTTGAGATGAAGAATTTTTCCTCAATTATAATATAGTCAAATTGACGAAATTTGTTCCACTTGTTTTATGAGATCATTGCTTCAAATATTGGAGTAATGAGGGGTAAAATAAGACATTATTTTCTTTTAAAAAAAATTAAATAATACTTTTAATTCAAGATAAAAATAAATTGGCCACCGTTTCGCTTAACGGGTTTTGTGGGGTGCTAACACCTTCCCCATACACAAATGACTCCCGAACTCAACTCTAGTTTTCGTAGACCATTTTTATTTTTAATTAAAAATTGTTTATTTTACTTCGTGTCCAATCACACCGTAAAAAAGATTGGTGGTGACTCTTTTTTTTTTCTTTTAAAATTAACCCTTTTCGAGGATGTCGGCCGCTCCGCGTCGTCTCGGGCACATGACGACAACCTCTTTTCCTTAAGTATCATTAATCCTCTAACAATTTGTTTACGGTTCCAACCATAAATTAAGTCTCTCTCGGTCAGTGAAAGGGTGTGACCCTTTGTTCAAGTCATGGAGTGAATTCAATCTTGTGAAATTATGCTCCCAGCTCCCTATTTGGTCAAGTCCCAAAATGGTAAGCTTATCGAGTTGGCGACTTAGGTCCTGTGCAAATCAAAAGATGAGCCCTCACAAACAGGAGTTCATAACTCACTCAAGATTAAGATTGAGCCATAAATGATAATCGTATGAAATATATATTAATCTCATAAAGTAACAGATTTACAAAAAAAGATTAATTATTTCGCGGTCTGGTCTTATACAAACTCTTTGGGTAGGATAACCCACTCACATGTCTCCACATGAATGGTTTGAATCATACCATTTGTAACTTATTACCAAAGTAGGTCGTATCCATAGTGTTACAAGAATAAAACATCTAACCTTATTCATATATTATAATCCTATAGGTTATTTTTTTGAACATATGATCCATCGGTGTGTTACCTACATATTTAACGTATAATAACCTTGAATTTTTACTGTTAATAGATATTTTAGTATTGCATTTTTAATAATTAAATTAATCAATTGATTAATTACAAGTTTTTAAGGCAAAAATCCCAACAACCAAAACATATATATCTTTTGTTTTGTAAGAACTGAAAACCAAAAACATAAAATTTTAAAAAACTTAAAACTAAATAGTTAGTAAAAAAAAGGTCTAAATAAATTACTATTGATTTATTCATTTTGCATATTATATCATCATGAACTGTTAATATGATGTTGTAAACTATATAATGTATGTCATTTAATTATTGGCCGACACATCAATTTTTATCTTAGTTAGCGAAAAAAAAAATCTCAAAGGATATTTCTCGGAATAAATTTTAAAGTTGAAGGTAAACGTCTTAATTTATGAGCATAATTGAAATGAAGTTAAAATAATTTAGAAATATTTTGATTAATTTAATCTATATTAGACCTACCTAGAATTAAGTGTTCAATTAAGAGTTCATTACAAGACTGATAAAAATGTGGGCACTTATGAAACAATTTGAAAAAATAGAGTCGTTTCCTTGTTTCTATTAGATTGCAATGCCACTTAAGTTGTGTCTATATATGTCAATTGAGCTAAGTTTTTTTTTCTTTTTCTCTCTTCTAAAAGCTTAGATTTGAAACAGATGTGTGGGTTTTTTTCTTTTTTTCTTTTAAGAAAAGATAGATTTTTTAAAATTTAGATATAAATGAAAGTTGTTTTATTTCGTATCAAATTGAATAAGTAATTGAAAAGAAAAGAAAAAACTGTATTTTTACAAATAGTATTACAAGTACCCATTATTTATCAAATTTTTTTTTTTTTTTTTTTTTTTAAAAAAAAAAACAACTCAAATTGAGCACTTAATACTGTCTGCTATGTCCACAAACATTTTTTGACATATATAATGAGATAATATTTGAAAAAGAATAATCAAGGCAATTTCCTTTCTTAAGTCTAAAAAAAATTGGGTAGTGGGTATAAATGATGAAGATAAGTAGCAATAGGAAAAATGAAAATGATTGGATTGCTTGCTATATATAATAGTTGGGCAGATTTGTTGGGTACATATTGGTGATGTTGCTTTGCCTCCACTCTTCCTCAAAATCCTCTCAACCTCAAACTTTATCCATTTTTTACTCTCTTCATTTCAAAATTCTACTTCATTCTAATCTAACATTTAACAAATTAGGCCATTAGGGGTGAGGCTATTGAATCTTCCATTTACAACAGATTGAGATTATACTAATACTTTAGCCAACTAATTAATTGATGTATCAATTCTGTTAAGTCTCGGATATTTTATAACTTATCGATCACCTTTCTTATTGAGTTTTGCACGAATTTTTTTAAAAATTAATTAATACAATTATTAGTCTAAAGTTTTAAATTGATACAACAAAAAATTCAAGGGCCGTTTGACCCACAAACTTTTTAAATTGGCGTAAACAACTCAACTTAAATAGTAAATTGAAATTTGCACATTTATTGAATAATTTCATCTTCTTATCTTTTTCTACTTTTTACATTTATCGAAAAATTTCATCTTCCATTCCATCTCTATTTTTCACATTTTACAACTCTATACATTCAACACAAGCTTACTAATTCCAACATATTTACTTCAGACTTATTAAACCATTTAAATGTCTCCTTATTGTTATTTGCTCAAATTTAAAATGAGGTAAAAAAAAAAAAAAAAAGTCACAGCAAAATGTCAATTGTTAGTCATAAATTAATTTTAGGATCTCATTAATTTTTTAATAAATTATATATATATGTCAATATTATAGCATAATTTAATTAGCATAAGTTTGTACTATTATATGTCAATATTATGGATCCTCTCCCTCATTAATTATTAAGAAAAAGGAAAAAGAAAAGCGAGAAAGCTTTATATATATATATATATATATTGTATATTCTAATTTAGACTAAAAGTTCTTAATGTCATGTCATGTCAAGGTGAATATTACTACAGATAGTAAATAGTTTAAATTCTAACATTACTTCTCAAGTTGGGCTTTATTTTAAGATCTTTGAAAGGATTTACAATGGTTTAAATTATTTAAAAACTATACAATTTGAATAATGGGTAAACTGTACTATTTGTTAATTTACACAAATGCCAAGATTTCATATCCTTTTTGCTTTGCCAATTGTTCAGTGGATCGAACCTCAACATAGGCTTAAATTTACATATGTGCCCATTTAGGATATTTTGTAATTAATGTAAATTCGAAGAATTAATTAATTAATTAATAATAAAAAGGAGATTTTCCAGGCTGGTTACAAATATTAGGTTAGTTTGTAATTAATATAAATCTGAAATTAAATAAAAAATAAAATGGGAGATTTTCCATCATTGACTAATTTGTAATTAATGTAAATTTGAAAATTAAAAATAATAATAACAAATAAACTGAGAGATTTTATATAATTATTGTTTGGCATTGACTTCAAACGAGCAATACATGATGCACCAATCTTTACGTATTCCACTACTGTCACATATATAGAAAATAAATTAAAATATCTAAAAAGGAGAAATAAGAAAACTTTGCTATATATAACAAATAATAATGGGACAATTTAGTGGAACGTACAAGGATAAGTGCTACCTAGGATGCACTTAAATATTTTTCATCTGAATATATTCTAAGTATGATTTCCATCTCAATACGAAACCTTGTTGTACATTTTGTTGAAAAAAAAACACCTTGTTGTACATCATAACCTCCATTCTCTCCCCTCATTTATATTTCCAATTTGTAGATTCAATTCAATGCATGTCTTGAGTGAATTCAACGTTAAAATGATATTAGTCTAAATAAACATAAAAATGATATTATTGTATGCCTTAATAGTATTTTGATATATTATGCTACAATGAACCTAGTCAATTGTAATTGATATGATTTTTCTTCTAACGTCGGAGGTTCAGTCTCCATCTTTACAACTACAATTGTTGTAAAAAAAAATTGGTATAGTATATACATTGTGCATGTATATTTATTTCATACATTGAGTATATTTTAGCATCTTACTCCAATTGTGAGTATATATATTTTATATTACGAACATATATTATCAATGATGGAAGTATATTAGATATATATAATAAATAATATTTAAAATAACTATCATAAGTTGACTTGGTGGTAAATAGGGAACATGACCATGATAAAGGTTGAGAGGTCATGGGTTTAAACTATGGTGGTCACCTATCTAAAATTTAATGTCCTACAAGTTTCCTTGTATGTTTAGGCGGGATGTCCATCTGTTGAGGTGCGCGTAATTTGGCATGGATACCAATTTTACATTTTTAATTGTGAAAATATTTAAATTAAGGCTTGTTTTCAAATTTAAGAAAATGAACAAAAATATTTACAAAAAATAACAAAGTTTCACTGTCTATTTACGATAGACCACGATAGACTACTATCTGTGTCTATCTATGTCATGATAGACATAGATGGTAGTTTATCGCGGTCTATCACGGTTTAGTGTAGATAGATTGAGATATTTTACTACTATTTGTAAATATTTTCAGCAGTTTTGTTATTTAACATAATTTCTCTTATATTAATCTAAGAAAAAATATCTACTATTTATAAGGTTGTATCAATTAATATCCTAAACTAATAATTGAATCAGTTAAATACTGAACCTTCTTATCAATCAATACCCTCATCCAAATTTCGTTTGAGTAATATTATGTGACTCATAGTTTGTTTTAATTAAACTCTCTAAATTATTATAAGTAGATCAATTTAGACCATTTGTTAATATTATTTCTAAATATCGTCAATGTATCAAATTCTTATATGTGTGTGGATTTTTTAATCAAATGTCATACTAACAAAATGAACTATCAAAACGAAACATAATAGAAGATATAACTTGATACGCTTACAAAAGTTTAGGTAAGATTATATAGAATACTTCATATCATACCACGATATGATGTTCATTTTAACATAAAAAAAATAAATCATACTTGTATATATAAATGATAAATTCTAATGTACACATAATATAATTATATGATATATTGTCAAATGCACTAATTTCTTGTTAGACAAAATTTTTTACAATATTATAACATGTAATGACTCAAATATCAATTGATAAAGGACAAAGAATTGAATCATATATGCATATATATCCACAATGGTAAGATATTATCTAATATAGACTTGATATTAAGACTTCATAATTTTGTTTTTGAAATCAAACTCAAAAAGCTTCAAATCAATGAAGATAATTGTCCTTATAAAACCATAGATCTTGCTCCACATTTCCTAACCAAAATGAAAATTTATCTAAACCTTAAGAAAAGTTGTGTCATGATATTAAGTAAAACATGGTTTTGACAAGATGGATAGTAAATAATGAATAAAGGAATAACACCAATTACAGAGTAGGGAAGACTTAGTGATGCATAGCAATATTTCATGATTGGTGTGCATGTGATTGCTACATCAACTCAACTCATACACAATAATTTCAATGAGCAAAAAAGAAAAATGCAAATCTAATATATATTAAGATGAAAAGAAGAATATAACTAAAAACACAAAAATGAAATGAAAACAATTTCAGCTCCCTTTCATTTGTTAGTTGACTAAGACAATAATCTTAGTTCCTTCTTCCCCCACCCTCTTCAATATACATAATTTTGGGTACAAAAAGAGAGTGGTAAAAGAGGAAACAAGGTGCAGGCTTGTAGTGGGTCTATATATATTCTCCCTCTCTTTGTATTGGACCAAAACCCTCATTATTTCAACTTACAATTATTGAATACTTTGTTAGTAGTAGTAGTAAATGAAGAAATCATACACATTACTACTCCAACTCACCATTACTCCCCCATGGATACAGTCTTGTGTGTTGCCCTTTATAATTACTCCTCCATATGCATAATTCAACTAGGGCAACCATGATGTGACAACTTTGCATAAATTATATTATTTCAATCTATTGTAAATTAAAACTATACTTGTTTAGTTTTCTCTCTTACGCGTTATTCTCTCATATATCTAATAATATAAAATTATTAATTTATATTGTAGTGGGATGATTAGAGCTTGTTTTGGTTGGATAATCTAAATTTGTTTTATGTTTTCAGATTTATTGTATAATTTAGATTTTGTTTTTGAAAACTGTTTTTAAATTCCGTGATCCAAATAGTGCATTTTACATGTTATAAACTCAATTTATTTTTATGAAATAATAATTATTTAGAAATTAAAAATAGTTTATTGTCCACTAATATTTGGTAGGTGAGTATAATGAGTTTTATGATTTATAAATATAATATCAAACACATTTTAGCCAATTGTTTAAATTAGAATCAAATTTCTAAATCAACTACCAAACACATATATTGAAAACATGAAATACAACTATGTTTTTATTGAACTTTTTATTTTTAAAATTCTTGTTTTTAAATTACCTTTAGAAATCTATTACGATATTTTATATCAGAATTAATTAATTTGAACTGATGTTTAAGTTAACAAAACATCTCTATGTGCAAGAGGGAAAGGGTGAGCTTAAAGTTAAGGTAGGAAGATTGTACATCTATGTTTATACACACGTGTGTGGATATATATATTTATATACATACACGTATGTATGTAGGTATATATTTGTCGGTGGTGGATATGTTTATCAACACCAAAATTCTAAATTTAATTCTTTTGAGAGAAAAAGTAAGAATTTTTTTAATCAAAAGTGATGAAATTATTGGAGAGCCAATTAAATCCAAGTTGAACAAATCTTTACAATTAAGCACAAATGCTCTACACTCTATCTAATAAGAGAGAAGTCATGGAGAGTGGGGCTGTATTCTAGTTTTGGGGTATGTATACAAATCTGTATATACATATAGATATTGTATAATATATTAGTGGTGAGAAGGGAATGAGAAAAGTGAGGAAAAAAATAGAGTGTATGATTGAAAAGGAAGAAGAAATAGAGAGAGGGGCATCATTATGAAATTTGGTAATGTGGAAGGAAAAAAAAAAAAAAAAAAAAACTCATTGCAAATACAGTCATACACAAATATACAAATTAGCATCATACCTTCATTCACAGTGTCAATAAATTGTTCATTACACATTAACCCAACAATATGGGCTCACCTCAAGGTTGTTCTCAATGTTCCATTTGACTCTTTACAAATTTGTATTCAAAACCAAAATAATGAAACAAATAAAGGGCGATAAGATAGCTCGTCGGGGTCGGGTCGATCTTTTAAGCATCTAGCTCGTTGACAGATGCTTAAGATAAAAGAGACACATGAATGAACCGATGAACTCTGTTGTTGGGAGGTCGTAGTGTCACAAGTCAATAGTTATTAACAATGTGTAAGGTCTTAGCCACAGGATAAAAAGAGTGCTTAATCAGAAGTCCACCAGCCATTATTATTATTAGTACAATTTGCTTTCTCTATCTCTCTTTTTTCTCTGTCTCGTGAGTCTACACAGTCTATATAAGTATGAGTTTTAGTCCAACTGATTCCCCTGCAACTTTCATACAATATTCTACTAGAAAGAAAGGCAAAAGTTAAGAAGCTGCCATAGAAGAATAATGTGCATCAGTGCAACGCAGAGTGTTCTGTTTCATACAATTCAAAGTTCCAAGAACAGGAGAAGTTCAAAAAGATCCAAACTTCAAGTTCTGAGGCTTACCAGGTTGCTTTCTTAAAACAACCTCATTTCAACTTCTTGATGGTTTTTAGGGGACTTTTGTTTATTGGGGTTTTTTTTGGTTTCTGTTTTGTTTTAGCAGGAGGAGATGTGAAGAGAAGCTGGGGAAGGATATTGAGCTGAAGAATCTGCAGCTATATCTGGAGAATCAGACCATAATTGAAGAGAATGAGAAGCTAAGAGAGAAAGCCAATATCCTTCATCAAGAGAATTTGGCTTTAATGACTGAGTTTCAGAAAAAATTCCCACATTTGGAACAGAGAAAGTGATGGGAATCATCAGAGGGTGACATCGTTTTATCTCTCTCCCTCTCTCTCTAGGGAGGGTGAGAAGGTCTGAGTGATTTCTAAATGTATTGAACTCTTTATTCAATATATATGTGCCATTTATCTAGAGTTGACATAACTTGAAGAATAGAGTAATTTATATAGTAGTGAGAGGTTGGGAGTTGGAAATCTTTTTCAAGGCCAGTAGTTGTTGAACTTTGTGAAGCTTAAAAAGTAATCAGATCATATGAACACAAACTATTTGACCAAATATGATATAGGATCAATGATATAATTTCTTTTGTAGGTATTGAAGTTTGTTCATATAATGTTTTGTTGCAAGACAAAACTCAGAAAAGATCCTGCAATATGGTTAGGACTATTCATGTGGAAGAATAGCACTGTAGAAATTTGAACTTGTACGATTTATTATCTAGAGCTAATGAGGAGCAGGAGCCATTTCTAGTGCACAATATGGATCACAAACAATAAAAGAGGATTCCTAATAGTTTCGTTTTTAGGTGCGAAGCATATGACTGAACCGAATCTACATCGAAAATGAGAGATTATGAGACTATGCATGCATAAAAAATTGAAGAAAAGATCGAATGGATTCATAGACATTATGTGTACAAATAAGGTTCACTTTCGAGTAAAAGGAGAGGATGATTATCATTCAAACAGGCCTATGGCCATCAGAGTGGCTAGTTTGGCTCGTTTCATTGCTTTAGTCCTTTGGAAAGAAAAACAGTACTTCATATCAAACTTTAATCCATGAAATTCTTGGAAACGTAATTCGGCGATTAAGACATCTATACTTGTTCAACAATATTTTGTAACATAGAGTACTGCATGTGGGTGAGAATCCTCTACTTGAGGTGGATTGAGAGAGTCTTAGTTACACATGGGCAGAAGTTACTTCCCTTTGGTTTCACTATGTGAGAAGAAAGACTCAAATTTGGTCCACAAAATGGTTCCAACTGAAGAAGGTTCAGAAATATCCTTTTTACTCTATAAAATTATAGAAGCTGGGAATGTAGCATCAGTCATTCAAAATCCTGTACTACTACTACTTTACAAGTCTCCCGCCTATAAACAACTACGAAAGCACCGCAAAAGTTTAATAGAATTGATATATATTTATAGAACAATAATAGCATTTCAAGTATAAGATTTACAAGCTTCAGAAATTCTCCGAATTCGGTCCATAACAATAGGTATTTCTTTCTCAATCAAAGTTGTAAAACAGAATCCAAACCATCCCGGTTCAATACAACTACAGCAAGAGCCAGGGGTAACATTAACTTTACCTATATCCAACAACTTTTCCCAGAGCTCAAGTTCCCCTTTCTCGCTGTAAGAGCGGATGAACTTGCCCATATCTGCCCAGCAGTAGAAACCTCCATTGCTCCTCATACATTTGATGTCGAGTTCCTTAAGCCCTGCAGTGAATTTACCATTCATTTCTCCAAGCCTCTCTCGATTGGTCCGAATGAATCTCTTGATGAATTGCGCATCTGAAAGCATGGAAGAAAGGAGGTTCTGGGTTATGGCAGAAACAGAAGAGAACCTTGCCAGTTTTCTAGCAGCAGCCAGGATATTCTCATTCAAAGAGTAGATTGCAGCAACTCCAAAACCAGGAAGTGACATGTCTTCAGATAAACCATATGTAATATGAACTCTGTCTCGGTCGCTGTCTTCTACATCGATCATTTCAGCCATGCTCGCGAACTCTTCACTTCCATAGGTTGACCCTACAAATATTTCATTTGATATGATATGGATGTTTTTCTCCCTGGCAAAGTCCAGAAGGTCGTAGAGTGTTTCTCTATTTAGTTGATTTCCAACGGGAATTGAGGGATTTGAGATTATAATTCCACGAACTTTTAGGCCGCGATTCCTTGCCTGGTGGAATGCTCGATCAAGAGAAGTTATGCTTAAACTGAAGTTATCGGCACTCCGGCAGGGAACGGGTACTATCTCCACCCCAGTTCGCCATTTGACATCATTGTCAAGACTGCATTTGTGATTTAGAATCTTAGTTTTTCCAGATAAAACTAAAATAGTATTGCACGGAATAGGAATGAACAAGTACCCAGGGTAATATGGCGTAGGAACAAGAAACGCATGTCCCGGGTCTGCTATGCAAAAGCAAAGAGTTTCCATTGCAGAGGTCACTCCAGTCGTAAATACTAATTGGGAAGGGATGAACGAAATAGAGTTCCCTACAACTTGAGACATGAAGCTCGCTACAGCCTGTGAGAAGATGCTTGACAAGGTAAATCTTTTGGGCAAAAGTATAGCCACTATAAGGAACTCCATATGGTAGCTCTAGTTACCATTCAAACGCAGTACCTACACAAAGGTAATGCCGGAGGCAACACATCTGACAAGCTAGAGCTAGGAAATAAGTAATGAAAAAGCCAATAGCTAGAAATTATGGAGAAAGTTTTAACATCTTCTCTAACATGTTAACAAAGAAAAGCTAGCAATAAAGTTGTACATATGAAAAAGGGAACGCTTTCAGCAGATATAAATATGAGAATCAAACATTAACATTGGAGGAACGTTAGAAAATGATTCACAATTTCCTTTATAGGAAATGAAAGGTCCTAACTCAAAGGTGGCACTCAATTGCAACAATACACCATGTTGAAGAGTATAGCCTTTGGAGTCAATTCTGTGCTTCAACGGAGTTTTTTATTTACGTTGCCCAGACAAACTTTAATCTCTAAATACAACCAAAATAGAGTTCCTCCAGTCTCCAAAAGCCATATTCATAAATCAAAGTAAGAATAATAATCAAGAATTCATATAAACAGAGGAAGAAGGTTCTAACAGGGGTGAAAGCACATATTAAAAAAAAGTCATCAGCATTTGAAACAGCTTAGAAATTTGATGTCCTTATTCTGTGTTAGCACATAACACTACAAATCCATGCATACGCAAGAGAATAAAAACAGAGCTGGTCAAGCAATTAAATCTCTCGATCTCAAAAATGAATTCATAGGGACAAGTGGCAACCCAAGTAATTCAAAACATTAATTACAGAGAGAAGAGAGAAGACAAAGAAATTGGATTACCAGTTTCAAATCCGTCAATCCATCTGAAGGCTGATAACAAACAGTCCCAGCTACACTCAGCTCATTATGATTCACTCCTCCTAATATAACATCTCTTCCATTCTCCGTTAGCCAATTTTGCACCAAGTCCGAGGATAACTTCATCGTTTGATTAAACATCCACAATCGTCAACACAGAAACCGAGAAATACAGAGCACAAAAATCTTGCTGACACATATTCAAACCAACAAAAAGCATAAAGCCACCCACCTTATTCTCAGCAACAGAAAGCTGAATAATCCCCGTCGGATTATCAAATTCATCAAATGGGTCCTCCAAGAACCTTCTCGTTCCAACAAAAATCGAAGAATCCCCAACTCTAGAAATCGAATTAGCCCGACCCGACACGCAAACCGGCCCACTCGACCTCGGCGAGAGGAAGGTCCGCGAAAATGTTCGAGGCAGCACGGAGAGCTCCACTAACTGATTACTCGACGACGGCGAAGAGTTCCCCGAAGAATCCACCTCTGGGGACGAAGGAGGGTCCGGGGAGGGGTCGGACCGGTTTCGTTTCAAGTAGAGCTGAAGAAAGTAGAAGAGAACGCAAGGTATAACAGAGCCCAAAACGACGCCGCCTCTTCCTTGAACGACGCCTTGCAGAGGCACTATGACTCTCATGGCGGCTCCTCCGCCACCGCTTGTGGTGGGTTCTGCTTCTTCGTCGGATTTGGAATTGCGAGTCCGGAAGAATCGGGTCTGGGTCATTGCAGAGTCATTTCAATTCGCCGGAACCCAAAGAGAAACCACCGTCGGCGAGGGGCTGCTTTCACTGGACAGACTAGCAAATTCCGGCGGCCGGCAAGTCAGGCAAAAAGCCAGAAGAGTTGAATTGACAAAATTGAATTATTTGAACATTTTCTTTACAAAAGAATTTTAAAAAATCAAAGAATTTATAATGTTATATAACATTTTGTACTTTCCGCGCCGATTCTTCTCGCTTTTAAAGCGGAGATGAATTCAATCGGATTTTCTTTTAATTTTAATTTTGAGGAAAAATTACAAAAAAGAACAATACTTAATACGGTAGTAGTCAGCATTGGTAATTATACCAAAGTTTCGATAATAAAAATTCAACCTTTAAATTTATAAAAGTGTTATATTTGAACCTTGAACTGGTAGACATTTGACTCAAATTAAGAAAAATTTATTTGAAGGGTTCAATTTCTATCATTTGATGGTTGACTTTTTATAACTAGTGTATGAAAGTCTAATTTTAAAATTGGCATAAATTTGAGAACTCAATTTTTACCCTTAAAAGTTTGAGGGTAAAATTGTAACTACCACTATATTTTAGGAGTGATTTTTGTAATTCTACCTATATTTTATAAAGAGAATATTTTATTATTATTATTATTTTTTTGATAATACCCTTCCTGAAATCTTTTTACAGATAACTCCCCTCTATTTTCAAGCCTTGTTTATGTTAGGGTTTTTAGAAAAATATAATAATATTTACTCATTTAAGTTGCATAACATTTTTTTAATATATTAATTATTTTATTTTCCTAAAAATAAAGGTTAAGAGAAATGGAATTTTAGGAATTATAATAATTTATAGAATTTTGAATCTCCTATTTCACTTTCTCAAAAAAGCAAGAAAAGTAATATTCCATATCATTTGTGATTTTCTAAAGAAGATCAATATAACTATTTTTCTTTTTTGAAAGACCCTTTGAAAAATATATAGGTTAAAAATAATCTTGGTATTTGCACTTACATGAAATTAACAAATTAAATTTTATATTTTAACTGTTAAAAGTTTAGTTCATGTACTCTAATTTTACTATACCATTTTAAAAAAATAATTTGAGGTCAAAATTCACTTTTGCTCCACTTTCGAAGTAATAATTTAACTCACATATACTTTTAAATTTGTAATAATTTAGTACATGAAATTTAGCATATAACAATTTAAATTTGTAATAATTTAGTACATGAAATTTAGCATATAACAATTTAATTTATTTATTTTTAAATTTGTAACAATTTAATCCCAATTATAAAGAAAATTTAACCATTTTTTCTTACTTCGACACCCCACTATAATGCTGGAATAAGAGATCTCTCCTAAAGCCAAACCATAGTGTCAGGAGAAGTTCTCCTAGAAATTTTTTTCCGAGAATTTTTTCGAGTGACGGTCTAGAAAACGATGTCAAGAATACCTTTTTCTCTCGACATTTAAAAAGCCCTAAGGAAAGCCCCTTTTTCCTAACGCTTTCTTAGCCATCGGGAAATTTTTTGTCGAAAAAGACAAAAGTTCTTGTGGTGAAGGTAGAAAAATTCAATATTCAAAATTCAAAAATTTGATTTTGTATCTCTAACATTTGATTTGGATAGTATTTTTGTTTTTTGAGATTGTTTAGGGAGTGTTTGAAATAATTTTAAAAAATAAGTCATTTTGTAAGAAATTTGAGTGTTTGGCCGCCATTGAAAACAACTTTTCAAATATATTTTGATAAACTTTTATTAAAAAAATGTTTAAATAAACGTGAGTTTTTTAAAAATATATTTTTTTCTTAAGAATATAATTTTTTTCAAAATTAGAAAGTTTCTTTTTTATATTTTATCTTTGTTTTCCTTAAAATAAGAAAGAATGGATCATTACGAAAAGGTAAATTAGAAATGTATAAATTATACATCGGATCAAAATAGTAATTAACATGTATGAACCTCACCCCTATTTGTTGTACTAAATTAAATACACATGAATGACATGTTTAAGTTGAGACAAAAATTGCAACAAATTTGTCACTTTCCTTTCTCATCACAAGCCACAAGAACCCAATCAACCAAATTAAAAGCAACGCAAGCCAGCCAAATATTCCAAATTTAATTTAAGATTTAATATATATATATATATATATATATATATATATATATATATATATATATATAAATTTTATGTCAATTTAACAACTATCTTCACTCTAACATATATATATATATATATTTTTATAAATAAAATAATTTAATATTTAAATTTTAAGATCATAAAGTTTCGTCTTTTAACACTCCATTTTGTGATTGGTATAAGTTCTTGTTAGGCACGTTAATAGAAAAATGATATAGAACATTTTAATTTATATTACTAAAATAGATAACATTACATGCTTAATTTTTTTTAAAAAAATAATAAAATAGAATGAATTAGAGCCGTTCTTTTTCTGACAAAAACAATGAATTATTTATTCATACGAAGGGAGCATTTGCGATGGATCCAATGCGGGCCACGGACAAAAATAAAGCGCCAAACTCAACCATAAAACTTTGGACAATTTAATTCGGGACTTAGTTTGTGGTCAACAATCTCGGAAGTACATCCTTAAACACATTAATCAATGTTACATTATAGCCAATTTTCAAATTTTAGATTTGGCTTATTTTTCTTTTTTAAAAAATTGGTATGATTAATGAATCAATTGGCAAGTTAAGGATTGTTATTGCGGCTAATAAGATAATTGATGACAAGTATGAGTTCTAACGTGAAAAGTAAATTAGTATTTGATAATTTCGAGTTTAAACTATGAAAAGTAGGTTAGGTTGTTTGGTAAATCATGCTAATTTCTTTGTGACTGAATAATAATGACTAAAATGAATACTATATAAATTTACATAATTTTATGGAAAAATATTAAACTATTTACATATACAGAAAAATATTTACTGTCTATCGATGACCACGATATACTTCTATTGCTTGATAAACTTCCATCACTGAGTTATTGAGCTATAGAGTCTATCCTTCTACGGTTAAATTTTTCTATATATTTGAGCTTATTTTGCTATATTTGAAAACAACTCTAATTTTATTTTAAAATAATTTATATTTTTAATACTTGTTTAAAATGTTATTGTATATATGCTTTCAACTTAAATGAGTTTTGTTTGTTTAGATTATTTGTTAGATATAAAAGAAATATGTGTAATTTTTCCTAAAAAATATATGATATTATGTTTTAAAAAAATTAGTGGCATTGAACAAAAGAATCTGGTTGAATGAGAATATACTAAATATACAAAAATTAATTTAAATTTATAAAGGAAGAAAATAAAATTTAAAAGCTTGTTAGGAAGTAACACTCTATGCAGCATCAATAATTTGGCAAGATATTCTGTTTTTTTTTAAAAGTAGTTTATGTTATTTGGCACATGTTAATTGAGCAGAACATATATTTAATGGCTGGTTTTCTTTGAAATACTATTTCAAGGGCAATTGATCCGTTGGTACTCCCGAAATATGATGAGGTAATCATATATGTCACAATATATATGCATTCGATTCAAAGATTATAAGTTCCATTAAAAAAGAAAAAAATGCCATTATTAAACATTTAATTATATAATTTTTGTAGGGAAAGTATCTTTGCATTTATTATTATTATTTTTTAGAAAAAAAGTTGCAATCTTCCCTTCCCTTCTGCAAGGGTCTCTCTTCATTTCTTTCTTTCATACCTCCATTTCCTCTCCCACCTCCACCTCCACCTCAAAATTATAATTTATATTATTTACGTTAATTACGATTTTAACTTAAATTTTAGAAGAGTGTTATATACACTTTTTAATAACAGTTTTTAAAAAATTGTTATTTAATATTTTTCTGTCTCCCTCCATCATAGACATAACTAACATATTATTAGTAAATCACTTGAATCTTTACATCGATTTCTCAACTCTTTATGTTCTTTTTTTATTGTTGATTTTTTAACACAATTTTTTTTTTTTTTTTTTTCTCAATCTAAATTGTCTTGAAAAAAGGGCTACTAAAGGATGAATAATGGAAGACTAAACATAAGATCTCACTCTACCTATGGACTTAGCTAAGTAACACATTGTTAATGAACCGCATAAATTTGTGTCATTTTTCTAATTTTTTATTCTTTGTTTGTCGATTTATTTATATTGTAACAAAATTACTAGAAAATAAACCTAACTTTCATCCTTCCACCCAATAGTTAGGGTAGAGAAAAGAATTCAAATCATGAAAACCACATCTTAATTAATTAGGACTAAAACTTTAATATCAGTTTTTCTCGAGTACAATCAAGTTATATTATAGGTTCATGAGATTAGTCTTTGCTCTAAACATTAGCTATTATTTACGGAAAAAAAAAAAAAAAGAGAAAAAGAAAGCGAAAATTACAAGCCTATGATGCAATAATTATTCAATAATAAGAAGAAAGACAACAAACATTACGAATGTTGAAATATATGGTGATCAAAATTTAAGATTAGCACCCATTAAAAAAAAAAAAAAAAAAAAAAAAAGGAAAATACATAGGATATGGGCAAGTGTGGTGGGTCTCAAAGTATATGATGTTAGGGGAAAGAGGAAAGTGTGGAGATGGTGAAGCTTAGGGTTAACCAAAGGAAAAGATTGGATGTTGATGTTTGAGGCCAAGAGAAAGAGATGACCAAAGTTTGGAGGAAGTTTCTTAGCTAAAGATATGTTTCAACTCTCTCTCAAAACCCCCATTTCCCCTCTTCGATGGCATCGAAACGGATGCTTCTATTATTGCCTTTTCCTCTATTTGGTCAAGACAATTTCATTTCATTTCCACATTTCGTCTATTTATTAGATCATAACAGAAATTGGTGTAATCGTAATAAAATTTTATTGATGGATCAATCGTAATAAATCTGCAAAATAAAAAACGTAATTGAATTATTATTTTTGATCGCGTTTACTTAGATTATAAATCTATCACATTTACTATTACCCTTATCGTTTGACCCTAATAGTAACGGTAACGATAACAGTAAAGGTAAGGGTAACAATGAATGTGATAAGATTCATAATTCTCATACTGTTACAGTAACATTATCTATACAGGTAATGGTAAAAGTAGTGGGTCTCATATAGTTTTCAAGCACGATTAGATTTTGAGCATCCTTCGTTCCTCAATTAAATTGTGCGTTTTAATTACAAATTTGGAAATGGGCTCCACAGTTCATTACAATCACAGCATACATGTAAACAACAATAAATGTAACCAATTGGAGCTCACTTTTTATTTTACCATTGATGGATTATGTTTCATTTGAGGTAAACGTGACTTTTATGTTTTGATTTATTTTGATAATGTTTTCATTTTGTTTAGGACATTGATAATGTTATCGTTTCTTGTTTCTTGTCTTTTATTTTTTATTTTTCTTTAAATAAGAAAACAAAAATATAACTGTATTTGATTACTATTTATCTTATTCATCCAGCATATGGTAATGTACTAAATTTGTTCAATGAAATTGTATATTAAAAAGGTAAAAGTTTTAAAGGAAAATTATTTTAAAATTAAATATTAAAAAAAATATGTTAGAGTTGTTTTTAGATATTTATGAAGCATTTTATAAGTGAAGAATGATAAAAATATATTTTTATTTATGTGTTTTGGAAAAATCTAGAAATAAAATCACAAAACAAGAAAAATAAAAAATAAATACTGAGATTTGATTATTTCCAAAGTTTCCACACAATTTCAAAAAGATTTATAAGAAATAAGAAACCAGAAATGAAAAACAGAAGGTAGAAGGTTTAACAAACCAACCCTAAGTATAACCTATTGATATTAATCCAATTCAATTTCTAATTTTTGGGTGCAAGGGAGTTTTTTTTTTTTTTTTTTTTCCTTCTTCTGACAATATGGGAATTGAAGATCTAATCTCTAAGGACAGTCCATTCTTTATATTTCTATTTTTGGAAAAAATTTAAAAATGGATGGTGAGAGAGAGTTAATATGTTCTTTTATAAATATATAGTTAGGTCATTATTTTTTTTAAAAAAAATTAATTTTCTTGACACATTATATACATGTATATATATTACCTTTTCTTTCTCTAACATATGATATCTCTCTCTCCTTAACTTGTCTCTCTACAGCTATATATATCTCCTAATTACATATTATAAATTTATTTATTTTCCTCTAATATATGTCTCTATTAAAAACATCTTTCTTATCTCTTCCTAGCTAACATTTCTCTCCCTCTCAAGCTTATCTTATCTTGCTTTATATTTGACTTTTATGATTAACAAAAAAAAAAAAAAAAACACGTTCCTTAAAAATTTAATATAAAAATCCCATTATTTCAAAAAAAAAAAAAAAAAAAGGGGTAAAGAAAAAACAAAAAAAAAAAAAAAAACACGTTCCTTAAAAATTTAATATAAAAATCCCATTATTTCAAAAAAAAAAAAAAAAAAAGGGGTAAAGAAAAAACAAAAAAAAAAAAAAAAACACGTTCCTTAAAAATTTAATATAAAAATCCCATTATTTCAAAAAAAAAAAAAAAAAAAGGGGTAAAGAAAAAACAAAAAAAAAAAAAAAAACACGTTCCTTAAAAATTTAATATAAAAATCCCATTATTTCAAAAAAAAAAAAAAAAAAAGAAAAACTTTCGAGATGAATAAAAACATTATCCAATGTCTCACAAAATAGAAAACTAAAAAGTAGTGGTTTCTATTTAGACCCAAAAAAAAAAAAAATCATTATCAACGGGGCTAGAATTTTTGGCAATTATTTATTTATTTATTTATTTGTCTGGTCTTGCTTAGTTGCTTTGGCGCTCTCTACTCTGATAAGGAAAATTTTCGCAAAGAGGAATTTTGTTGTGTTCTTTTTGAGTATTTGAGGGTGTTAGGAGAGTTCTTTTTTTCTTTATTTTCATGATTATCCAACCTTTTCTTAGAATAAATATATCATTCCATGATTTAAGTGAACCATTTTATGTCATTAAAACGAGTTGAATGATAGCGTTTAGATATGAATAGGGAGTTTTAACCATTGAATTAGAGACAAACCATAATTATATATAATTGGATTTTCCTTTTAACATGCACGAGTTAATATTGAAAATATTATCGTATTTTTAATAACCATGATCAGCTTTAATCTAATTAATTGTTGATTTGATTTTATGCATTTCTATAATTTTTAACATTTTTTTTAAAGTAAACCAAAAAAGAAAGAATATAAGAAATTAGCTAATTACTTTATTGTGAAAAAAACAGAAGATAAAGATAACATTGCTTTCAAGAAGTGTCTAAATTAAAAAAATGCTTTACATCATTTGAAAGGGGAGTGAATAAACTCTCACCCGCCACGAAACCTATTCATTAAAATAATAGAAAGGGTTGGACTTGTTTTATCATTACATAAAATAATAGAAAGGGAGTGGTAAAATCAACTTTTAAGTGATTTTTTTAAACTATTGTTTCATGTGTTAAAGTTTGGTGGGTTCAAAACTAACATATTTTGGAAATAATTTCAAAATACTTAACATCCTTTTTATCGTTTTTAAAATCATTTTGAAACATGTTTTAATTATTTAAAATCAATTTTGATGATATGAAAATCACATTTAAAAATTTTGTTAGAACTTTGTTAATTGGCTGTATATTTATTTAAGGTTACTAGTGTTGGTTTTGGTAATGTCACAGTTATTGTCTCAGAAGATGTCACAAAGATGTCAATCATGCAGTTTATTTTTTTCCTTATAAGAAAATTCCGCAAATTTATTCTTTTGGATATTTTCCTTGTTCAAGTCCCGAAGATTTTGAATGAGTTTCTTTTCCTTTCTCTGCCTTTAATATAAAAGAGAAAGTGATATTCTATTTAGAGTTTCCGCTCCTAATTTGTTTTGCTTGTGATTTGTGTTTTAATGTGTGGTCGAACTTTGCAACACCCATTGTTCGTATCATTGCTCACTGTAATTTGTTGCGCGAAATCTTTGATGAAGCGTACAAGAACAAGGAGTACTCTTAGGGTGTGCATGAGTTACATTAGTGAAGGGAGTTCACTACGAGAAGGGAAGATAACATTGTTAGAGAGAGATTCTCATACACTATCGAAAGCCAAAATGTTCAACATTAATATTAACATACTTGATAAGTATTACGTTGTAAACACTTGACTCTTTTAAGATTAGTGGATTATCTTCACTGGACATACTGCCGCCCAGACATAGGCAGTTATCACCAAACTGGGTTACCAATCTCTGTGTGTTGCTTCTTAATTCTCTGTTTGATATTCTCTTGTTGTCACAGAACGAGCCTAAACATTCAGGTTAACATATGTTATTTGAGTGGCAAGTTATCTTAATTTTTTAAATTTAATTTTGAATTTACAAGTGATGAAATAATAGTATAAGAAATACTATTTTTTACATTTAATTAGAAGAAATTAAAACGTGAAGATAGCCAGTGTTGAGGTTCTTGACGTGTGATTTGTAATGTGGGGTGATGACAATTGATAATCTCCCTATTATAATTGAAAACTTGTGAAGTGGTAGAAGACTAGAGGTACTTCACGTTTAGTGCAAACTACTATATTTTCCATTCATATATGTTTGCTTTTCCCCTACCCATTTTGTTTACTTGATTACTTCACCCATAGAAGGGGACAAATATTTATATATACTTTGATTTTTAGGTAAATTTGTCATTCTGCTGCTTAATTGATGTGTATGTTTTCTTCCAACAATTCAAATCACATTTGTAGTGTAACACATGTCAAATAGTCACGTTAAGATAGATAGGTTTGATTTAATTTTTTAAGTATTTAATTTTGAACATAAGTCATCTTAGAAAAAGTTAGTTAGAGTGTTTGACAATCACTCAAAAGAACTTTTAATTTGAAAAAAATGAGTTGGTTTGAGAAAAATATTTGAAATCAACTTTTAGAAAAAAAATGATTTTTGAATGTATAATGGTTAATATCTCCTTAATTTGTATATAAAAATACTTTTAAAAAAGAGATGTCAAACACACGAGTATTTTTATTTTATTTTTATGTAATTTTTATCTAAATTATTTATATGAAAATAAATTTTTGATCATGCTAAGTAGACCCTCAATTGACTAAAAGTTCAAACTGTTAAAGCCAGTTATCATAAATCAAACATTAATAAAACATGCATATTTTTGTTTGTGAGCACATTTAAAAAATTTTATCTTAAATAATAAGTTTAGTTTTAAAGTTCTTAAAATTGCGTTTAGTGAGTCCTAAAACAGTGTATAGGTCCATCTTGTAGTGACTGAATGCGGATCTTATGCTATATCCAACACACTTTCTCATTAATTTGATATGTCATTACTCTTCTCAACATGTCTGTCAAAGCCTTATGATATGAGTCAGCTAGAAATAAAGATATAAAGAGGCAACGTTATGCACCTCACTAACTTTTCATTAAATGATATAATACACATTTAGCAATAAACTTACACGTCGTTAAATATACACCTTCAGTGACAAGCTAACCATGTTATTAATTTGTTAATTGTAAATTAAATGGAATATAGCTTCGTGACAAGTTCATGATAATTGAGTTAAATTAAACAAAATAGTTGTCATTTCTGTAATAGCTAATTAGACGTACAGAACAATGGCATCTCATTATATTAGTTGTCTTCTTCTTCATTCAGCTCAGCCGGCAATTAATACACAGTCGTGCATAGCCATGGCATACCAAATATAGACCCATATTAACTATTCCCTTCATATTATAAATAGATGTCATAGAAACCCACATTAATTAACACCGGGCAAATGCGACGGCGCAGCGGTTGTTGTAAGGTCTTGGCGGCGGCGGCGGCCATTTCAGCCATTTTAATACCTTGTGTTTTGGCAAAGGATTATGTAGTTGGTGATGATAAGGGTTGGACCATTAACTTTGACTACCAAGCGTGGGCTCAGGGGAAGCTCTTCTTCGTTGGGGACTCACTCAGTAAGCCATCTAATTTCAAACACAAAATATCTCTAATCACTCTTTTTAATATATATTTTTTATATTTGTGAATCATGTCAGGCCAAATTATGTGCACCTAAATTAATCTTATGCGACAACTTGTCTTTACAACATTTGGGTGTCAGAGAAACCGTTGTATATTAAATCTTTGGTAGATGGCTACTGACCACCATTATTTGAACTCATGCTCTTTTAGCCCATTATCAAGGTCATGCCTCTTATTTACCACTAGAAAGACCCAAGATGGTTTTAAATTTTATATTTAGTACTACCTCACATCTTAAAATAATGTAATAGGCATTTTCTAAAGTCTAAAAAGTCATTAGTTTATATATCTATTCTCAACTCAAATAATCTAAAAAGTTGAGAGACGCTTAGATGGGTAATTTTGTTGAGAAAGGTTTCCACTGATATCGTGGTTTATAAATAGAAACTAGTAGAGAAATTAAAAGAAAGCAACAAATCTAAAAAAAACACTAGAATTTACTTGTAAAACTCTAAAACGGAAGAAAAGACATGATGACCCACTAAAAAAAATCCACTATACATATATAAAAAAAAAAAAATGTTACAATCACACAAAACTCTCTCTCAATCCAACTACAAAATATGCATCATCACAAACCTTTTTGTATTATTTAAGAAACTTTTAACTTTTATATATATTTATAAATTTATGAAAGAAAAATTTTTAATTTTTTGAAATTTATATGTATTAAATGATTATTGAGAATCATGCTATGCAAAATATGAACGATTATGGGTAGGATAGCCATACAAAATAGAAGGCCTCTAATAATATCTTCTTTAAAATATGACCTTACAAATAAGAAAGTAGAGTGCAAATTTGAACTCTTGCAAACATGTATTTATGTTCGTTAAACCTAGAAACTTAGCTTAATACAGGATCGGTAAGTAACATTTTTGGGTCACTTCGCACTAATGATAAAACATGAAAATTAAGTTTATGGCAAAAAAAAAAAAAAAAAAAAAAAATTCTGAATTTGCAAAATTGGTAAAATTAACAAGTCTGACCCAATTAAAATAATCAAAGGTCGAAAATGTCTCTTACGGTTACAATGTATGGTTGTTGATTGAATGTTGATTGCTATTAGAGATATACTACCATACACTAATATCTTACTTCGAGTCCTCTTATTAATTGATGTTTGATACCCTTATTTTTTTATATTTGATATTTAATACGGATACAATTTATATGCTTATATGTGCAAAATCACAAACCATATATTAATATTCTTTCAACCGGCAGTATTCAACTACGGGCCAGAGCAAGGGAGGCACAACGTCTTCAAAGTTAACGGCACAGCCTTCAAAGAATGCACAACGCCGGCCGACGTTCAGCCTCTAACGACCGGACATGACCGAATTCTGTTGAAAACAGCAGGGAGAAAATGGTATATCTGCGGCGTTGGCTTCCACTGTACCGCCGGACAGAGGCTCGCCATTACGGTGTTGGAGCAGGGAGCTAGTGTTCCTTCTCCGTCTCCATCGCCGTTGCCTCTTCCAACACCGTCACCCCCCCTTCCAACCAACTCAACCAATGCACCGCCGCCAGCACCATCGGCCGCCACAAAAGCAGCGGGCTGGGATATTATGACCAAGGCTTAGAAAAATTTGTGCATATTTTTTCTTAACTCCCATCTCCAAGTTTATTTACATTTTCCTGATTGCTTGTTTCTTTTTTAAATTTACCTCAGTTTGATATTGGGATAATTATTTTAAATAACAGACCTACTTCAAATATTTTCGATGTATCATAATTTAAAGTCTCAATTAATTTTGGAATTCAACAACTAAAGCTAGCATAATACAACTGACATATAGATGTGTTAACGATCCAAATTCAGAGATCTTTGGTTCTAATTTCTTGTTCTCTAATATACTTTAAAAAAAAAACACTTCACAATTCAAACACACTTATAAACAACATTCCAAATACAAGTTATTATTAATATTCATTGCCATAAAATATTTTATAATGCTGATGTTTTTATGTATTAATGAAATAATAAAAAATATTTCTAACCTTCCTAAAGAAATTGTAAACACTAGAAAAATTTATATAAAAATTTATGACTGTGTGTAAGCTACATCAATGAGTAGAGAGACATAAAGTTTTGTTAGAGAGAAAATATAATAGTACAGATTCAAAGATGTCGATAGAGTTAAAGAGATTATATATAGCCCACTTTTTTCAAAACTTAGGGCCAAAATTATAAATAACATAAATAATACAAATACAATAGAAATTAAAATAGTAAATTAACTTTTTTTTTTTTCTTTTTGAGATTGTATCAGGGGAAGATATAACTAATGTTTTTTAACAGTTAATTAAAAAAAAAAAAAAAAATCACCTTAGATAAATAATTGTGACTTTAATATGAGTTGTTCAATGATCGATATTCTAGATAATAAAGCCTGATTTTTGCACAACTTAGTTCGTTGTATTCAAACTAATGAATCACATTCTATTTTGTTTAAGAGTAGAAATTAATACATAAGTTTTTGTCAAGTTTAGGTAAATTTTGAACCTTTTTATCAATTTTTTTTACAGTTTGATATGAGATTAATCTTGCATCAATAATGAAGAGGGTACAGAAGCTGGACCATGGTTGGCATAGTATAACATCCTTAGTAAATGACACACATAAGACGCCATAGACAAAACCTTATAATATAAACCTTGTTCCAATGGAATAATGATAACATTTGTTTAATAAACTGGCCTAATTCCATATAACCAGTCCAAAACCAAAACTGGTTTTGTTTTGTTGTGGCGGTCCATGGCGGGATTGGGCTTAACAAATAGTCTGATCTATAAATACCCAACGAACCAAGATGGCCTTACATCTCAAAATGGCCAACTTCTCTCATCTCTTCCTTCTCCTCCTCACATTTTCGGTCCCTGAAGTTTTGGCAATAACCAATTATACAGTGGGAGATGCGAGTGGTTGGACCACTGGAGTCGACTTCTCGTCTTGGACTATTGCTAAAACCTTCTTTGTTGGCGATAATCTCGGTAAACTCTTTCGCTTTTCTTTTTTTTTTTTTCTTTCATCACTTTTTAGGGTGCAAAAATTATTGGGATGAAAAAGATCAGATCTCCCAAGAAGGATGAGTACATGTGTTCCTCGATAAACTCGTTTGCTCAGCTACTTTTTTGGAGTACAAAACAATTATAAAAATAGAAGATTTAACTTCAATTTGAAAAGGATGAGTGCATGCCAATACTTTAGAATTAAATGATTATATGTATCTGTTATTTTTTTTTTAGTAGTAAATGGGATGATTTGAAATCTCTAAATTTAAAAGTAGTAGATGTATTTTAAATACACCAAGTTATGTTATGTTGAAATTTTAGCTTAAAGAGTAAATTAATAATTGATTATCGAGAAATACTTGATGCTCCATATATATTTATCCCCTTTAATCACAAAGGAAAAAAATATTGTTTTCTCTTTTTAAAAGAACAATTGCCCACATGGCAACTTGTGATTGAGCATTTGAATGAGATGCAAACAAATGGAAGAAACCCAGGATACATCCAAATATTTTTCTTAATTATTTCCCTAACAACAATTTCTTTGTTATGTTATCTAGGTTTGAAACTTAAAACAAGTAATTTCTTTAAACTTATATAGACTAAGAATTCAAATATTCATCAAAGAAATATGAAAATCATTGTAGAAAATCGTGAGAAAAACAATACACAACTTTTAAATACCAAAGTGTTGCCAAAATAGAGCCTAGATTTCTAAACATCAAAGTGATGACATTAAAAGTTAGAAGGGAGATTAAATTACAAGTTTAAGTCCTTCAACTTCTAAGTTTATACTTATTTGATCCCTACATTTTAAAAAAGTTTCTATACGTTATTGAACTTTAAACTTTATATCTATTTAGTCTTATAATTTAAAGAAATATTTGATAAAGAACTTAGAGAGAATGAGTTCAATTCATGGTAGTTACCTATTTAAGATTTAATATCCTATGACTTTTCTTAACATTCAAATATATTGTAGGGTTAAGCGGGTTGTCCGGTGATATTAATAGTGGTGCGCGTAAGCTAGTCTGAACATTCACAAATTAAAAAAAGAAAACTTAAGTAAATTAATTGTCTAATAAATTATTATTTACTTTTAATTTTGTATCTAATAGGTCATTTTTATATTAATAACGGTAAAAGTTTAATTGTTGTAATAGATATACAAACAATTGATAACTTTATGCCAATGAAACTCTAAATTTTCAATTGTGTGTCTAGTATATTTCTAATTTTTTTTTTAAAAAATATTAAATATATCAATGACGTATTAGATACAAAATTAAAAATTAAAATACGTATAGAATACTACATTAAGTTCTTTTTTAAGAACAAAATTAAGATCTTTTTTTGTTTTCTTTTTTTTTTTT